>VXBJ01005363.1:31263-106368 GCA_013400055.1 Nycticryphes semicollaris | reverse complement strand
TAGCGCCGGCTGCGGCGGGGCCGCCGCTGCGCGTCGCCGCCGGAAGGGGGGTCCCTGCACCGCGCCCGGCCCCGGAGCTGTCCTCCGGCCGGCGGTGCTGAGGCGGGCAGAGACCGGAGCGCTGGCCGTGGTGCCTGCAGACCCCACAGTAGCGCCTGGTGGACGGGGAGGACGGGGAAGGGCTCCCGAGGGCAACGGGCCGCCAGTAGGGGCTGGCTGCCGACCCCTCCCTCGCAGCTGGAGCCTCCCCAGGGAGGATAAAGGCACTGAGGTAGAGCCTAGGTGGGTCGTGGGTGTTGTGGTCCCAAAACAGGGCACAGAGCTCCAGTGCTGGGGCAGCCCAAGAAGAGAAGCAGGGAAGCTGCTGGAGCACAGGGCAGCAGGGCACCTGGCACCTGCCACCAGCCAGGTGCTTGCCTGCCACCCAGTCGGGCTCTGGAGAAGCTTTCCACAGCCCTGGGGTGACAAGTGTGCTCCGGCCCATTGCTGGATGCAGCAGGGAGCATGCTGGAGGGTGTAGGGCTGAGGTTTGGTTTCTTGAGCAAGTACAGTATGAAGTAACCATTTTTCCCAAATCACCAGTGATTTAAAAGTAATATGGTGGCACAAGAAAAACAAGGGAAGTAAAAATACCCGTGCCCCGACTGGGTTAGTTACATGTGATTCAGAAGTGTCCCTGGAGTAATCTAAGGATTTCATGCTGCAGCGGCAGCCCCTGGTTGTGCAGCAGTCAGGATGGTCTGTCTGATGCTACAGGAATGTTTGAAATCTCTGATCAAGGTTTATTATTATTACTATTGGCATCCCACTGTGCTGGTTACTGTACAAACACTCATTAAGAAGACAGTCCCTGCCTCCCTTCTCGCCGACAGCGATACCAGCTATCGAGCCTACCCTGCAGTGTTTTCAAAACAAACGGTGATCAGATTCTGTGGATTGATAGTATGCAACTGGGGGAGAGGCATATTATTTACATTTTTTCACACAAACTTTGAGAATCTGTTAGTGCTACAGATTTTAAAAATTTTATAATACTATTTCTGTCTAAAAAACCCCAAAGATTAATGTCCTTTTCATGATTCTCAAGGACTTCAGCATAACCTGGAATATGATAAAAGCTGGACTGTATAAGTATTTAAAAGACCGATCTTATGTTCTATTCTGATATTTTTAAATTGCAATGACTTCATTAAAACTTTAAAGTTCTATGTAATGCATACAGGCAAATCCATCAAAACAAATCCATCTCCCTTGTGTCCTTAAGCAAACAGAAGAGCCCAGTATAATTTAAGAGGTGAGATTTCAGCCATATTTCTACTTTGAAAAATCTCATAAGTGTCCTATTGATTATATTAAAAAATTACTAAGTTTATATACAAATGGATTTTAAGTATATTTTTTACTGCAAACTCTGCCAACTTAGCCTGTAACTTGAGCATCACACTGGGTTCATTTTGTCTCCCTGCTCACCAGAAATCATAGTTCTGTAGGCCAAACTATCCTTTTAATCACATCCATACCAACCTGTGTCTTCACAATATCCTGATGGGAAGGCATAACTGGACTTTGCAGAATTTTTCTTGCTAGTAATGATGAGTGACCAGCTTTAACCTCATGAATCCAGTTTGTTGGCCTGGCATGTAGAAAAACACAGATTACACTTCACAAATCTTGTCTGTTTCATATGCAGTCCCCATGAAACAAAAATAGTGGTATCCCAAGTCAAACTTCTCACACATTGTTTTTTAAGGCTGAAAAAATATTTTAAAGCTGTCAAAAGGTTCTTTGTACCAGAGCCATTGAAGTAAACTTTGGATTTGTGGATGTATGGATCTCTCCATCCAGACTATGTAGAATTCACCTCAGCATCCAGGTTCTATGAGAGTGTCTATGGACACTAAAATGTCTTTACACTTGCTATTTTTGAGTGGGATACAACAGTGGGAAAGGACTGCTCTGAAGTCCAGGACAGAAAAAGAATGTTTATCAGTGTGGGCCCCCAATAAAACTATTAATGGAAACAGTCCAGAGACTGAAGAAATCCACGCAAACTTTGCCAGCTGCTGCTTGCAGCAAAAACAATTTCTCCCTGCTCTTGCACACTTCACTCCAAAAGCTGGCTCCCGTTGCAGCTGGCTGAGGCACACTGCTAGGCCCTTCCTACCTAATGGCATGCCAGATGTGAGAACTTCAGCTTTCCTTCTTTTGAAGCAAATGCTGGACATGAGCTCTGGGAGGAGACCACTGCAACATCAATGGAGAGAGGCAGGACTGCGCCTTGCAGTTGCCAATCCGACATCACATTTTAAAGATGGGAGTGTCCTGACACTCACTCGTGAGACTTTTGTTGGCAGAACTTTCCCGTCTTTTAGCCTAGTCTGTTAGAAGGCAAGTTCTTCTGCCTGTCCCACAAGCAGAGAGACTGCTTTAGTCTCTCATGCATGCATGGAAGGATAAGATCACTTTTCTGAGACAGGACTACAGAGGCTCCCCCACAGGGCTGTGTGCCTAGGGTTTTGACTTGTCTTATAGTTTAAGACACAGCTGTGCATGTGTTCCTCTCAGACCAGGCATACAAATTGCTTGTTGGATTACCTTAAACTGAAATGAGGGTTCTGGATTGTGGAAATTGCCATGTGTGATGGGCTAGTAGTCATTTGATCCCAAATTATTGCGGTAGAAGTAGAGATAGGGCAGGTGGATCTACAAATGGTCTCATCAGCCACTGGATTCAGTTGAGAGAAAGGTCACCAGTGGTGGTTTGCAGTTGAAAGAACTAATTATATAAACCAAATGGGACATTATAAACATAGTTGTGTTTTCTCCTTAACCACTTCTACTTGTGTTTAGCTGCTAGAAAACACTACGGGAGTAAACAGACTTTTGTATCCATGGCAACCTGTGGATCCTTTTAATTTGCCTACAGAGAAAATGTTTGGTGTTTTTTTCCTTGAAATTTTCTATTTTCATTGCATTAGCAATGGTACCTTTTGTAAACCCCTGACCCTGCCAACCTTCAAGGTTAAGACTATGATAGGCCTGACCCTCTCATCTTTTGTAAGAGGTCATTGAAGTCTTTAACATTTCCCATGCAGCCCCAATGGCTAACTGTCAGTGACTGATTCTTTAAATTATCTTTCAACCAACTGATAAACTATTTTGAGGAAGATGCATATTAGATCACTTCATGCATAACAGAGTCCACTGAGCAGTGTCAGCACTAGTGGTCAGGTGGTCCTTTGTGTTCACTTTGCACAGTTTCAAACCACATCCTACTTCTGCTGCATCCCAAACTCCCATAATCTTACTGCCTTGATCATTGTGGTCTCTGCTGGGAGTGGGATGAGTCTCTACTTCAGTTTCTTGGTTGGGTTGCGTAGGAAGATCACTTCAGTTTCACATTTGCATGCTTTGGTGGTTTTGTAGCTCCCATAAATTGACTGTGGACTGCCTGAAGAGCTCTTGCTGAGAAACTGAACCACTGAAAGATGGCAAAACATAGATATCTACCTCTTCTCCTCTAACCACTTCCCTTTACAGTGTTTTAAGATAGCTAGAAATGTATCAGAGTTTTTCTTGTACTGCTATTCCATGTGTTTCAGGAGGTTCAGGAGGTGGTAATCTCTCACTGAAGGCACATATGCTACAAGAAAAGGATTGTGGGCTAGTTTGAGCTGGCCTGTTAAACCAACATGCAATGTGATGGGTTTTAAAACTTAATAGGATAAGAAAAGCGAGGCCCTGTGCCTGTAGTGAGAAGTCCTGAATGTCTCACTTGTCAGTAGCTTACTCTTCATATTTAGACATCAAGCTCTTTGAGGAAGGGTCTTTTGCCATTTTCGCACAGTACTTTACACTGTCAGACCTTGGCCCAGATCCAACACAATATTGACATTTCTATCTCCTGCCTAAGCTTCCTCAGTTCCTATTGATTTCACAGAGTTTGTAGACCTAAGCCCTGGTGTGTGCCTGGTCCTTTCACAACACAAATACATAGAGATGGAGTAATATTTAATCAGGTTACAAAATTATTCTTTTCTAATCCTCTGTTCTACAAGTGCAGCCCAGAATCTGAATTTCAAACTGTCTTCCATCTCAATGCCCTCCTAAAAGGAATCTCTAGAGTTAGGGTCCACTAGCTCATCCAGCATGAAGTCAATAGGCTCTAGTTCCCTCTTCCATTATTTCATTGCCTTAGGTGAACAAGAAAACTTGGAAAAAGGCTTCATTGAGAATGAAAACAGAGATAACTTGGAGCCAGATTACCATTTCCTTGCAAGCCCCTGCAAACAGGCAGGGAAAAGCTGTTCCATCCCCGAAAAAGATCATGGATCAAGCTGTTCCTCAGCACATCACCATGTGATATCCCTACTTCACAAGGAAGAAATCTATACAACCATAACCGGTTGTGTTCCATCGCTCTCCATGCTCTGCAATAAAGGCTTCTGTTACGTGCCTGGCTGCACGGCACAGGGAATAGAAACTCTGCAGGGCTTGACTTGCCACTTCACTGCCCTGTGTAATATACTTAATTTACATAGGTAGTTGCGGAGCTCTTTCTTCTCCTCCCTACAATTCTTCTGTTGGAAGTAACATTGATAATAGGTGGGTTTGTTTTTTCTTTTAAACTCATCAGGTATTTACAGCATGAGACGTTAACAGCAATAACAAGGCTTGTCTAGATATTTACTTTTTGCTTTCTGTTTTTCAACTTGTTAGTAGTGTTTGAACTCTCTGTTTCTTGGATTGATATTTTACATTGCCCAGATATGATATTAACTCAAAGCTCAAGGAAAAAAGCAAGCTGCTGTTTTCAAGTGAGAAAAAGGGAACAAATACATTTTTCTCATAATATAAAAGGGAGAGGTGATTTTTGTCACTTCTAACACTGAAACAGGTGCAGGCCGAAATTTAAAATTTATCAGAAAATTTGAGTGTTTCGGTGAAGAACAATTCTGATTTGTTTGGCTTAAGAGCCTTTGAAAACCATGTTCTGTGCACGGACAGTACATTTTTAGCAAAGCTGTATTATGAACAACTCTCACCTAAGCTCCAAAGGGAAAGATAAGGTGTGCTGTTCATGCATGCATGGAAGATTAGCTGTTTCATCAATAATTTACAGATGGTCCATAGAGTATGCTATAACAGTCCGCAAAAGCCCTGTCTTGCTCTCTGGTACATTCATAGAGCAGAAGCTATATCCAACAGGCCAGAAGCACAGAACTGTGCTGTCTCTTCAAAATCAGAGTGCTCTAATGCTTCACTTATTTTTCCATTGAAAATCATGCAGTTCTGAAATGCACTTTTTGAAAGGCTGACCCCATGCTCACACATCACAGTAAGACCTGATCCAGTAAGGCAGAGCCTCATGGGCGCACTGTTAAAGGCTGCAGTCATTAAGCCAATGCCGTGCAGCAGCCCTTGTCCCCTACAGTGTAAATCATGTTCAGCTTTTGATTAACATGGCAGTGGAATCTAGAAAGTCCCTGGGACTGGGAGTGGGGTAGCATCTGGAAGCTCTTTGTTTAGCTACTTAGTTCTATTAAAATACACTACAGGATCATTAAGTTGGTAGGGTATGACACCCATAGCTAGTGAGCTAGTGACAGAAACTTTGCTCCTCTGCACCTACAACTCACAGTCAGGACTGTGATAACATGTTCACTCCTTACTATGCAAATAACACATTAAAATATAAATAACATGCAAATAACGCATTTCTACCACCTACAATAGTGTTTGCTGTAACTGATCATTTCAGGTCTTACCCTCTTTGTTCATTAGCCCAGTAAAAACATAAAAGCTTTTTTCAGAGATAGTCATGCTGTGAGAACACATGAAGGAGGTGACTAGAGAACAGGATCCCATCCAGGTTGGTTCCTCACTCACTTGCTGTCTTGCATATCATTTGCTTTGCCATGGCTGTCCTTGCTTTATCGCCACTGGTCTGCAGATTTCCAAGCTCACCTTTCTGAGACCTTCCTAGAAGAACATTTCAGCTGCCAAGTCAGGTGCCTGCCTGCCTGAGTGAATGGGTACAGCCAGACTCTGCCTATTTCTTCTACAGGCTACACCAGCATCTATTCTTCCTGTTGTAGATCAAACTGGACAGTCCTTCAGCTGCAGAATTTTCTCATTCTTTTTGTTCACTGGCTTGTAAATTTACCTTTCCAACAGAATAGTAGAGTGGTAATATTATTAAATATTACAAAAATTAATAATGGATAGTAAATATTTTATAATTACTGACTACTTCATAACTACCTTGGCAATATTATGAATAAACCATTAAACATTGGAATAATAGTTTCATAAAATAAGTTTAACATACTAGTGAAAAGTGGCCCCAAAGATACACTAACACTATGAATGTCTTTTCTTGGAGACAGAGCCCATAAGTGGGCAGAAGAGCTACAATGCCCAAAACCAATTTCTTGAGTTGTTTGTCTTTGACAGCTACCATCACTTTCCTTTTCTGTGCTGAAATGCATTCTGGTTTTTAGCATCTTTTTCTAAAACACCCTTTGAATCCACCAGGAAATACAGTATCCCATCTGGCAGTTGCCAAAATGTATTGATCAGTGTTATTTAAATAAGCTCCAATCCATCAGCAACCTATGGTAAACCTGCTCATAAGAGATCACCTCTTTTTCTCTGTGTGTGTGTGTGTGCTAGTAACTTGTCAAACTATAGTCCTTGCAAAGCACTGCAGGTTAGCACAGTAAGCTTCAACTGACACTCTTGCCTTACATCAGGCACCAGATTCATTTATGTTTGGTCAAAAGCACGTCCTTTAATCAATTTCAGTTGCTTAAGAATCTGAAATGGAATCTTCCCACAAAAATGGAATAATGTTAGTCATAGAGTATGGCAGATGGCTGTTAATCACCACTAAATTCAGAGAGTTTACCCACTCTGTTCAAACAATGTGGCCACAAGAGAGACCAGTTCCCAATTAGCTCCTGCAAAAAAAGTCTTTCACAAGTCAAAATCTGATCATAAAAGGGAGCAATACTGAAAATGTGTGAGGGGACAGGGAAGAAGAAAGTGAAAGAGAATATTTTCATTAACAAAAGTAATTGGTAATCTCAAAAATACCTTCTGTTTGACGTCTCTTACCCCATAGGAGATAATTTCTTTTTCCAAGAAAAGGCTGAAAGTTCAACCACCACAAAAGAAGTGGGCTTTGCTCTTGATGGTAATTGAACATCTGCAGCAATGAAAGGAACATGCAAACTTCCCAGCTCTCAGGATTTGGCCCATCAAATAGTCCTTTCAGGGCATATAAATGACTGCTGGTTTGGCATGCTCTGAGTTTCTATTCTGAGTTGCAACACTGGAAGCTACCAATTCCAGAAGCTGTAGTCTCTAAATAGCTTGTAATGTTGTTAGAAATAGCATATTTAAAAGACATCTGGAAAAAATGTTTGCAACCTTTTGTCAGAAATGGTTTGTTTGCATGCCAGTTTTCCTCCAAATACACAGTCAGGATTTGGAAGAGGAACATTTCCAGAGAGCAATGTCAAAATAAAAATCAGACTTCTTAGTACTGCAAGGTGGAGAAAACTAATAACTGAAATGTATTTTTAGAAGTTCTCTCTATGGGATGCTGAAAATAATTCTACAAAAATGAAAAAATAAGCTTTTATGTCAGATTTATGTTCTCCCTTTGGTTTGGGTTTTTGGGTTTTTTTCGCCTTTTGTGTAGCTTAGATAGTTTGGTTAATGCCTGTTAATTTCATTCAGATAGGCATCCTCTAACAAAATCCCTTGCTTTTTCACAGTTTGGCAAACTTATTATATGTTGGACAAGATTCAAGATTTCAAAAAAGTTTTCAAAGTTTAAAAAAAGCCTGTTCCTGCTAACTTAAGAATGTGGAAACATTCTAACCATTCTATGATTCTATGATTATGTGATGGAATCCTACTCTGATCCTTTTTTGCAGGGAGATGATGTGATCTGAGAGTCATTAAAGCAATGCTGGTGACCAGCTGCAGCTAACTCAAAGCCAGAATATCGCTCTTCAATGTAAAGCATATCATTGCTACATGGTGGATGGCTGAAGGAACCACCATTGCAGGGAGCTCCTGGCAACATCCCAGCTTTGCATTGTCTTCTGACAGTACCAGCCTATGGATTAAATCCACTTTATGAGTTATAAAGTCAGCGTTTTTTCTAGTGTCTCAGTTTATTGCAACACATTGTCTCATGGTATGGAGCTACTTGCTCCTCACTGGGACTTCATGGCCAAGCAGTCCGGTCCTCAGATCTTGAAGCATTTCTTAGAGGCTTTGCTTGGGGATTACTCTTCTTAAGTTGGCAGAGACTGCTTGTAGGGATCACTTCAGTCCTTGTAATCATTCAGTCACTGCTCAGACACATGAGTTGTAGTTTGCCTGGAGTATCACCACTGTGTTTCAGGCAAAGAATCGACCAGCACTATACAAAGATCAGGCACCGGCTCATTGGCCTGGATTTGAACAGGCATCTTCTCTGACATCAAGGCATGAGCCTTCTCTGTTGTCTGCTTTATAAAAAAAAAGGGACAAAGAAAACACATATTTTTTTATGTTCTTTTTAAAAACAAATTTCTGATAGGTGAGCACTGCTTTGCTGAGATTTTTTTTTTTTTTTTTTTGCAAATTATGTATGCTGAAAGCAGCAGAATGTTCATGAAAATTCAGCTACCACTGGAAAACTGACAGTGCTTCATGTGTCATACCCTAGTCTGTTTAATTTCATGAAGTAAATGAGAAGCCACAGTGGGTAAAGGCAACGAGCCTTCACTAAATTCTGGAGTGACATTGATATTTGTCAGCTACTTAACTATTAGTCCTTCAAAGTTGCTCTGTAACACAGAGAGTGTTACAGAGAAGAAAAGAAAGAGAAAGAAGAGAAATCCTTCTGAATGCCAGTTTAGTTATTGAAGCTTAAAATATATATTACACAAAATGTTCTAGCAGCATGCTACCAGGCCACTTGTTTGTTCGCTTGCAGTGCTCACTCACTTTTCCTCACTTGGGTCACCTGCCTTGTCAAAGCTCTTTATGGATAAAATTAGTCCCTGGAGGAGACGAATTAAATAAATAACATATGGAAATATGGAATTACTCTCCTGATTTAACAACATCTGCATCTTTCTTCATCTTCCCCACTGTATATAACCACTGCTTGTTCCTCTGGGAAGCCTGCTGTCACGGATGAGAGTCTCCTTCACAGTCTGTAGGCTGGTCATGGACATGTTGTTAACGCAGTGATGTGGCTGAAGTCCCTGTAGCTTCTCTCCTTTCTCCATCCCTGGATAAATTTGCACCTGCCCTTCCTGGGGCTCTGTTTTCCTATGTTTTCCTACATAACCTATGCCATTGCCTTCCAGAGATAAGGCAATATCCAGTTCATGATTTATTCCCATCCTCCATTACAGCTATTAGGTGTCTTCTCTGATGTCTCTCTTCTCCAGGAAAACTTCTCAACTGCTTTTGCATCCTGGACACCTTTAACAGCATCAACACCTACTAACAAGGTAATACCTCAGGAACATATTGTCACCTCCCACAGACAGTTAGTCTCTTAGCATTACTTAAAGATTGGTTGTAAATTATATTTCTCTGGAGCCTTTAACTTCTTGGTAAAATAGACATTTGCTGCAGGCAGCTGCAGAACAAGTCAAACCAATTTATCTAGTGAAGATTAATAATTTGATACAATTATTTTCCAAGGACACTTACTAGGATTATTTTTGAATGCTCAGTCATTCTCAGCCTTAAATGTACCATTTGATGAATGTAACTGGATTTGTACTTTTAAGTCAGCTCTGTTTCATTTCCGTTCCTTTTTCCAAGCAGACGCTCTACAAAGATGAGCAGAGGTCAAGTTATCAGCTGTTGGCTGTAATGCTGTCCACTTTCTGCTAGTTCAGTGAGCATAAATCTCCTTGATCTTGAAATACACAAAAGCAGACCGAAAGCTAAAAGAAAAACCTGAGCATTTAGCTGTCTTGGAAATGCCTTTCCAAATATATATTCTCCAAGATTTATCTTGCAAAGCTTGTTAAACAGATCTGTTCAGTACTGGGCACCTTTTGTCTGCTGATTTAAGTAAAGACACATTGATTCCACCAGGAGAAAATATTAAGTAAGGGCTACTGGCAAAATAGCTGACTGTATATTTGCACTTTTCAGGAGCAAGGGAATACACTTTAATTTATATAATTATGGAAAATTCACAATTGTGGAAAGCCTAGCTACTCCTTCTATCACGTAAACATCCTATATTTACCATTTGCCATGTCAATGAATGGTTGCTTTTTGATGAGGATATGTGTTTGCTGTAGGTAGTAAGTGAGATCAATCAATAGGTTAGGCCAGATAATCTGGGGCTTTAACTGCCTGATTCAATAATATTCAGCTCTATTAGCCTTATCTGGCCATAAGATGTATGTTCATCATGTTGAGGAAACTCCTTATTTGTCAATGCTTGTGTCTGCAGTTTTTCCTATCCTCTGCCTCATGCACAGCACATAGGGATCAGCACAGAAACTCAGGCTCACTGGGCTCAGAGGCCAGAGCCCTGTTAGCCACCAACAAGATCCACCTTATCTGTGTCGATTCTTCCTTCACAAAGGCTCTGCCATGTTCTTTCAGAAAGGCTTTTCAGACACAGCAGAGAACCAGCTGTTGACTGGATGAGTTGTTCCAGCAGTGGCAGCCAGCTCCAAGTGACTGGATGTATGCCCATCATGCTAATTAAGAGATCAGTGCTGCCACTGGGCGATGGGTACATGTCAGGTTGCTTGATGGAGAGTGCCAGATGCCATGCCCAGATGCCATATAAATGTTCTGTCACAAGACAGGAGATGGGCCACATTTGTAATCCCTCCATCAAAAGCATCCCTCTCTGGCATGAGCACAGAGCCTCCTTTCCGTGAAGCCTCTGCTGGGCAGGATTTCAGACGTCTCCAGCCCTATCTTATCTTTTTTTTCTCATTAACTCAGAAGCAAAGCTTGATCAATGCTCAATGCAGAGTGCACCCATCCATCTCTTCTTCCTTTCTCCTATTTCTGTTTTCCTATTGATCTCTGCAGATGGGGGCATGATATTATGAAGCTGGATACAATGACATTTCTTCATCCCTGAAGGCACTCTCAGCAATCTGTAAATGTTAAAAAAGGATGACACTTTCCAAGAGCAGTTGACATTTCAGTTCAGGCTATGACATACACACTAAAGGTATGAGGTTAATCATGATGTGTTTTCAGGGTGAATCCAATCCCAGGAACTCCTGCGAGAGAGGTGGAGGATATGGGAGCTCTACAGTGGGAAATATGACATGCTGGAGTGGAATACCAAAAGACAAAAGGTCTCAGCAAGAGGAAAAGAAAGAAAATAAGAATGATAATGCTGGGGCAGACTGAAGGTCTCTCTTGCCTACATACTCTCTCTGTCAAAGGCTAATAGCAGAAGGTTAGAGGAAAAGCCTAATGGTACATCAAGCAACCACCATTTGCCCCCCAGCCTTGAGCTCTTATCTGCTTAGGAACTTTCAGAGCTGGATGTAACATCTCTCTGTCTAATGGCCTTGGTAGGCTTTATTTCCGATCATTTTTTTAATTGCTTTTTGAGGAGACTTGTACTTCTGGCTTTCTCAACACCCTTCACAGCATGCTGTGGCAATGAATTCCACAATTTAAGAACAGCATGTAAAGTATTTCCTTTGTTTTTAACCTGCCACCTGATCATTTCATTTGATGTCCCTCAGTTCTTGCATTGCAAGAAACAGTCAATAATTATTCCCCATTCATTTTCTCTGTGGTGTTCATGATTTTTTATATCTAAATATGATTTTTGAATGCCAGTTTATATTCTTTTGTACCTTTTCCAGTTTTACCATATCTTTTTAAAGACTGATCAATCAAGAATACATGACGTTTTCAAGGTATGAGTGCATTGACTACTATGGCAGTGACCCATCGATGTTTTCTATTCTATTTTCTATTCCTTTCTTACTAGTTTTTAGCCTTCTATTTCCCATTTTCACAGATGCTGAATATTGAACTGATGTTTTCAGGAGTTATCCAGAAAAAAAACACCAATTTCTCTTTCATGAATAATAGTTGCTGATTGGAACATAATGAGATGCAGAACTTAATATCGAGGTGCTTTAATCTAACATAAAACAGAGATAATAGTGTGGAAAAGGAAACAAGGATGCATAGATTCTTATGAAGATAAATGATACAGACTTCTTTTCCTTGGTCCATCTTCAGAAAGAACAGGTAGCTGGATAAGAGGAAGCTACAAAGAAGCAAGTTGCAGACTGAGAGGTAAGAGATGACCAAGATGTGGACCATACAACCTTGCTTTTCACATTTGGATGAAGTAGACATTATCAAGGAGGAATAACAGCATTTATTGTAATTCCTGATGAAGACAGAAAACAATCAAAGATGCTGCAATTGTGAAAATTATGGCATTTCAGTGGAGACAGGAGGAGATGGAAAGAAGAGAGAAGAAATGATGTAGCTATTTGGCACACAACTGCACCGGAGACCACTTGTCAGGGGTCTAGGTGCAGTCTAAAAAATCATGGGAAGCAAGGGGTGAATGTCAGAAGCTGGTAGGATAAACAGCCTCATTTTGATTTGCTGTCTGTACTGAGCACGCAGTACCACTAATGATAAATGCAAAACTGGAAGACTAGTCCCAAGTTCCCTTTTTGTTATTTTTTAAATTGTGAAAAAAATGAAATGAATGAATGACAATAATTATTTTGATTAAAATTTTCCCCATGTTTAGTGACAGCAAGCTTCTTTACATGTAATATATTGTCTCTGTCTATGAATTACATATGAATCTACAGCCATCATTGCCTTAAGAGATTTCCAGCAGTTCTGTCTTAGAATATTTCATGTGAAAATTCGTGTGCTCACAGCATTATTACTCTTTATTGTACCTACGGGATTATGGTGCACATGTTGGCTTTATACTATCTGAATAGTTTAATTGTTTCAGTCCCCTGCAATGAGATGACCATCAGTCACAGTGATTTTTATAATTTTCTGTTGAATCCTGTTTTTCTCCCAATTACTCTAGTAAAAAATATTACTAGACTAGGAACAGGATGGAGAACAAACCATTTCTCCCTATTTAGTTACATATCTGATTTTTTCTCATTT
This sequence comes from Nycticryphes semicollaris, assembly GCA_013400055.1. NCBI lineage: Eukaryota > Metazoa > Chordata > Aves > Charadriiformes > Rostratulidae > Nycticryphes > Nycticryphes semicollaris. The sequence continues at coordinate 93,192 of VXBJ01005363.1, read as the reverse complement.
ATTATTTTTAACTAATTGATTTAGTTTCAGTTAGTTACCCTTGGTTACTTAAAAGTCAAAGAAAAAAAAATCTGGAAGAAAAGTGTACAGTCTTAAAGAAATAACTGTCTTCTTTTCCCAGCTATCTTTGCTTTAAAATAATTTAGTGTAACATGGCAATTTTCAGAATGTTCAAGTCAGTGAATTACAAAAAAAGTATTTGTGAATTTTGATGAATGTACTCATTAGCATACTTAAAAAGTATATTAAAAGCAGACTTAAGTAGGGGAAAGAAGCCAGCACTGAAGAAAGCCTAGAATCATAAAATGGTTAGAGTTGGAAAGGACCTTAAAGATCAAGTTCTAACCCCCCTGCCATGGGCAGGGACACCTCTCACTAGACCAGGTTGCTCAAAACCCAATCCAGCCTGGCCTTAAACACTCCCAGGGATGGGGCTTCCACAACTTCTTTGGGCAACCTGTTCCAGTGTCTCACCATCCTCAGAGTAAAGAATTTATTTCTAGTATCTAATCTTAATCTTCCCTCTTTCCATTTAAAACCATTACCCCTCGTTCTGTCATTACATTCCCTGGCAAAGGGTGCAGGTATTCAATAGCTTCTTTGGAAACTGGTTTATTCTGTCCCTTTTATATAAACAGGTCAGAGGAAAAGAGGTAGCTTCTTCCAAACAGAAGCAAACACCACACTGTTATTCAGAAATTATGCAGAATTACAGCAGGTTCCCCCAGGGTTTGGAGAGTATCTGACTTGTCCCACAACTTCACTAGAGGTATCGCACAGAGATAATGGATATTACTCTTAGTTCTCTGGTCGTGTCTCCCTGGGCATCAAAGACAGAATATCTTAGAAGAGGAAAACCTTTTGTGCCTTGCTGGCAATTTTCTGTCTTTCACTCTGCTGAGAATAACAAAGACAGTATGGTGCATCTTGTTGTCCCTACTCATTGAGAAATACTAGTGCTGCACCACTGTAGCAGTCCCTGTGGCTGGCTGTGACTGGGAGCTTCTCCTCAAGCTTCAACAGTGCTCCATTCAGGATGGGTGGACTGAGCTGGTGTGTGCTCAGCTCTGCCGGTGCTGAGGCCACTCAGTCCACCCGAAAGAGGCATTGCATACAGGCTAAAGCATCCAGCAAGCCTGACTATCTCTGCTTCCCGTTCGGAGTTCCCTGTCACCCTGGAAAAGGAGGTATCTTCAGACCAATATAAATATGCCCATGCTTGATAAGTCTGATCTGGAAACCAGGCCTCCATGTTTAACTGATGTTGTAGACAAAGTTTTTGATACCTTAGAGCACCAGTTACGTGTACACTATTATGAATGGCAGTGAAACAGCAGAGAAAAAAATGCCTCCATCTCCTCCAGTGCTTGTGGTCAGACTCTAAGTCCAGAACAAGAAGTTGATGCCACTTACCGAAGCTCCACAACAGGAGCAGAGACCTTGGAGAAATTATGAAGTCTCTTGTGCCTTCATGTACATAAAACGCTAGGGAAAGTCTGAAGTTCAAGGCTTTCTTTTCCTCAAGACAGCTCTCTTTCCACTTCACTTGTTATTTGAATTACACCTTGACTACTTTTAAAATGACCTCCTGCAAAGCAACCTCTTCTCATATTCTGATTCCAGTCATCCTCTATGGTAACTAAAAGCCAGTGGCTGCTGTTTCAGGAACTCACAACCCTAATTGCTGTTCCTGGTAGAGAGGAACTTGTCTTTTTTTTTCCACATGGATGCACTCGGAAATCACAGCACACTTATATAAAGCAGTTATTACCTCCAAAACAGTAGATCTCTCAAGAAGTCATGTCAAAGACTTAATCAGTGAAAGAAATCACATCATCTCGAATTGCATCAGGGTGGCAAATGTCTCTTCTAGACCAACCAGCAAAAAATGTCAAATCAGACACAAGTTGTATTCATTTTATTTAGCACACTGACAGCTCAGACTTCATGTATGGAATTAGTAGCTATTTACTTCACAGAACCAAAAAGGATGGGCCAAATGATCACCAATACCACTGAAATAAATGGAATTAAATCAGGATGACAGTCTAACAGAATTAAGTAATTTAAAACATTTTAAAGTATTTTTCTCATCCATTTTGTTGCAATGATCAATATACTGTGGGCAGCCATTTTGAGTTTTAGGGTATGGGATGAAGTCTGGAGAAACTGAGCAGTGACTCTAGGTGACGGTGTACAAATGAACACAAACATTTCTGGCCTCTGAACCAGGAGTCTTCTTAGAAAAAAATGATCTAAAGAGCATTGAAGCATGATGATAGTTATAATCTGGGCAATGTAGGCCAGAATTAGGGAATCAGTCTGCTCTGGGATTATAATTTCTAGCCTAAGGTTTCTCATCTGGTGCGAGTCCTGGAGAATGGGTGCTGAAGGCTCCCAGACAGCTTCCATATTCTGCACCAACCCAGTGATTCTGGCAGCTGGCTGCCAAACAGTAAAGCCAAAAGGGCAAGGTTTGCAACTCAAAGGAAAAGCTACAGACTCCTTGTTGAGGCGTCCATGTGGTCAGAGGGACAGGAACAAGTGCAGAGACAGCTGAATAATGCAGGACTTGTCCTACCTTAGTCTCCTTGATCTACCCAAAAAGAAGAGGTGAAACAGTCTAGAAACAGAGAGCCCCTTCTAAACCTCCCAAGTCTCACCTGAAAAAGGGCAAGAACTGTCCTAGAGCAAGAAAGATTCAAACAGGCAGCTGAGCTGAGACAGCCTGCATTTAATACACTGTGTTCAGTTAGAAACAGAACCATTCCCAGAGATGTCACACATTCTGTCCTAAGGAAAAAGCACATCCTCCTTGCTCTTTTTAAAGAACTGTAAGAGATTCAAACCCTACACTTGACAGATGACTATCTACACTTTGTTTCCCTTCTTAACACTCAGAAGTACCTTAAATAAATCCAGAACATCATGAGGAGATTCCTGCAGGAGCTGGGTCAGATCATTAATGCTCAGAAACATCCACCCTTGTTTTTTTGCATTTCTTCCTTGCTCGTTCCCACTCCTTCTTGTCCCTCTCACTGCCACCCCATGCCCTTCCTCCTTAGCTGTTGGTAGAAGCACAGAGCAGGCAGGCAGGCAGGAGCTGCCTGAGGAGTGTGTGAAGGGAGGCAAAGCTTGGTTTCTCAGACTTGCTGTCTGTGCTGACAGGCTGAGTGATTTTTTAGATACAGAGACACATGAGCAAGAAGAAGTGGTGGCTCAGGAGAGCGATTGTGCTTGACAACTCTTTCTAATGCCCTAGATATTGCAAGGACTTGGGAAAAGGACTCTTCCTCTTTCACATAAGACATAGGTAAACAGCCTTGGCTCATAGAGGGAGGAGGTAAAGGGACAGAGGGAAGGGGACACAAGGTGTCAGCCCCTGCTTGCTCCCTTGCATCGAGGGTACCATACACTTCTCTGGTGTACACTTTGGTCTACAAGTCTGTAGATTTTCACTGCTCCCCATAAAGCAGCCCCACAAGACTGTGCCCTCCTCCCTCAGCCAAAAATACAGCTTTGGGGAGCAGCAGTGCCATGGAGACCCTCAGCTCACCTGAATGAGCCCTGACCCTTCTGCTGATCCACAGAAGAGATGCTGAGAGCCTGCTGAGATTTTATTAACACTTGGCTAAAATGCCTCTGTACTGAGCAGCCACCATGCTCTCAGTGGGCACAATTATGCCAGCCGTGCAATGTACAGCGATAGCATCAGGCGCTGCTTTCACCATCCCACCATTCATTTCTGCTTCCCTTTGCTTGCTGATCACTCTCGCCTTGCCTTGCTGTGCTACTTGACCTGAAGCTACAGCCAGCCATGCAGCCATAGTTTGGCTAACACGGAATAAAAGCAGGAATTTAGCAAGCTACTTGAAAGTTGGACTGCAGAGCCAGCCGCTACTTGGTGGGATCCAGCACTCCTTTTAGCCAGTCTCAGGTATGTGATGTTCACCAGTGCCATCCAGTTTTATGCAGCACTTCCCTAGGAGAGCCAAGACCATGGTCCTGCAGCACCATGTCCTGTAGCGTCGGGCACAGTGAGGATCGCTCTCTTCCTGGCAAGTATTACAGTGAAAAGCAGGCTGAGTGTTGGGGCCAATGTCCTTTGGAGCACACTGCTTAACAATCTGAGCGCCCCATGCACGCATACTCCCTCCTCACTGTGGGCCCACCCAACCAGAAATAGCATCCAGGGTGAAAGGCAGGTACAAAAAGATAATTATTAAGCAATTGGCCTGCTGAGAATATTCTCCCAACCACTATCAGTCTGCTCTCCCAAGCATAAATATCAATGTCCTATATATGCATAAACATATATAAAAGACTGCCTAATCTAGGTTCTCCATTTGTGTTTGTGGTGGGTTTGGCGACACCCAGGTTGCCTTAATCCCACAGCTGCAGCCCATCCAAGCCTTCTCAAGAGCACAAAAGTTTAGCTGCGAAGTGCACATGATGTGTTAATTTTAATTCTTTTTTTCGCACACCTCCTAATGGTAATTTGGTTTGAGACTTTCAAAATGGGCAGGATGCACCATTGTTTCTCTGGAGAACACAACCAGGAGGGAGACCTCTGCTCTACATCTGTTTTATTGAAAGGAGTAGGAAGGTTGTCATAGATCAAATTTTTCCAGCTGTTCTCCTGGGAAGGCATCCCTCCTTCTGCTGGGTCTATAGAGCTGCAAGTGCACCAGGCATAAGAATAAATAATATCTAATAATTACTTTTTATTACTTTCAGTATTCATTTGTTGGCATGGTAAAAGCTAAACTCTCAAATGTCATCAGACAGTGAGCAGAGTGTTATTTAAAAATGCCTGCTAGCTGAAAAAATATCCATACACCTATTTTCCCTGAAAAGGCAAGTTCCCCCCTAAAAATTTCACAGAAATATTCTTTCACATGTGCAATAGGAAACAGTCGTAAATAGCTTGGTTCCGGCTTGTCTTGAGAATTTCATTCAGATTGCATTGTTCTCATTCACCTGATTTTGACTTATATTAAATATTAATACTATGCTACAGAGAATGTTGTATTTAGCAGTACAAATACTAAATATATTTATATTTTGTAATGTTTCAAAATTATTTAAGTGTTTCAGTAGAATCAGAATAAAGTATTTAACATTTTAATTTGTCTAAATACTGAATTTAAGTTTTTGTTATTTTAATTAAATTTCCTTTTGATACAAAATGCAACCTTTTTAAACATCTTTGTACTACCTGCCCAAAGAAACTGAAGTTCCAGCCAATTTTTATCATGCATCCTTCCTTTGGATGTTGGGAACTTTCTGAAACTCTGTTTCCTCTGAACAACCTCATCTGCTGAGGAGCCTCTGCCTATGGCAGAGAGGCTCCTTTAAGGCTGAAGCCACTTATAACAAAAGCCATTAGTATTTCTTTTTGATTACTGATCTCCTTGACTTACACATCTGTCATTTCTGAGCCTGGGCTGAGACATATCTATTAATAATGAAAAGTATAATCTACAGCTACAGCTGTCTCTCTCCCTCTTCAACATCAGTGATGTTTTCCACTTTCTAAAAGCTATCACACACCATACAAAAAATATCAGATTTCCAGTCCCTGGACCCCCTAAACCTCAGTGAATCCAGTTATTTTAAAAATTACTTCTATTTCTATTCAATTTCAGATTTGACTACAACTAGACTCTTTCTTTCCTCTTCTTTTCTATTCCTATAATTGAAAATCAGAACTCCTCACTTCTTTGCTCAGTTCCAAGACAGCATGAATGCTGAAGCCCAAAAGACTAGAAATTGAACTGCAAAGAAATTTCTGTATATGGTCACCTTATTTAACAGGGATTCAGCTTTGTAATAATCCATCGCATGCTCAGAGCATTAAAGAGCAAGGAAAATCTGAAAAAGCAAACAAAAATAATAGAGACCAATTACCAAAATGAAACACACTAATGCACCCTAAGATGAATGATGCTTACTTAACAATGATATTTTGTTGAATCGGGTATAACTTGACCTATATTGGAAATAGAAGGAATTACAGTGATAATGCTAGGATAATGCCAGAAAGCAGCCTGGCTGCTTTATTAAGCTCGAATGAATCAGCTTCCACCATAAAATGCATCGCTAAACAGACATGGACAGTAACAAATTACAGAAAGGAAAGTGAGGGAGTCAAGAGGCCATTTTGTCACTGTGTTGTCATTGTGCAAACATCGATCATCCATCTTGCTGAAGACAGTTCAGGGAGGTAGGGAAATACCTGTGCTCTCAGGAAACCAAATTATGCCTTGGCATAAGGCCACCATGGAAGGGCCATATCCGATTGTAGCGAAACCCAGGTAGCACCTTGCAGATCAGTATGTTCAACAGAATACTGGGGCTGAACAGAGGTCCTTCAGGAAGAGACAGGTCCTTTTCATCTGCAGGAGTGGTCTTGCTTTGTGTCTGTTTGCCATCTTGCTGTTTCTAGAAAGGCAAACAGCTGAATGCAGGCATTGTTTGTTAAAGATGCTGAGAACACAAATATAACACAAAATGCAGTAGTGTAAGGTGTCAGGGAGAGAAGGGGAACTACACATGTACATTAATTCAGCCTTGGTTATGCTTTTCTTATCTCTGTAATGCTACTGGAGTTGCTTAGCTGTGACTAAAATTAATTTTTAAGGCAAGCAGAAATGAGTATTTCCTTGTGGACCACAGCAGAAACATATATGTGACGGTCATATATGTCTGTCATGTATGTGCCTGTGCTTTAAAGCTAGTGTTCTCAGGACCAAGAGATGCTAAATCAACAAACAACTATGTAAGAACACACTCTAGGCCACCTTCTTCTTCTAAAAGACTTATGCATATAGATAGATACATCCAGACTATGATAACTAGTTCTCAGGGGGGTAATGTGCCAACATGCATGAGGGTACTGAATTGACTACCTTGGAATAGAAAATGGTTGAATGATACAAATTAATCCTCTAAATGCAAACATAAGAATGTGCATAAACATAAAAAAATAACAGTTTATGAATGAGTTATGTTTAGTCAATGAGAGGTCTTTTGGAGGTACTATACACTATGACCACAGACACTAATATTTAACAGGGTAAGTTGAGATAGATCTTAAAGCTTTCAATCGAGAAAACTTCCATGGCGCTAATTTTTATTGGAGGGTTGAGAACAGCCTATAGAATTCACACTGGATTTTTTAGACCTTTATTGTGTTTTTGTAAGCTACAGGCCTATTTCCTTCTGATAGAGAGCCTCTCATGGGCTTCACTTACCATCTGTAATTTCCTTGTGGTGCTGAACTTTAAGACGTTAGCTTCTTTCACAACTTAATCAGAGTCTTTTGGGGAAGTAAAAAAAAAAAAAAAGAAGGTACAAACGGATATATTAGTCAGTGTTTTGGAACTGTTATTTCTGGCCAATATATGTACTAGATGTAGATAGATTCTCAGGTTTTCTCAGGTAAAACAAGGCAAACAAACAATTTTATTTTTCCACAGACCAAGAGGTCAGACCCTGGGATTTTCCGTAGGGAGCGGGGTGTGAGTAAATAAAGAAAGAAACTTAATTTGTGTCATTTTTTTTTTTTTTGTTTCAAAACCTTTGAAATATTTCTACCTAATTTTTGACAATTACCTTACTCAAACCACAAATTTTATTTCAACATAGGGAAACCCTCTAAACACAATGTAAATGTGAAAAATTCCTGAAATTAGAAAATAAATTATGTGGATGTTTTTTTAAATCACTTTTGAAATTTTTTGATGGTAAAATATTGCCAGAACTGTCACTTTCCTGCAAACAGTTTCAGCTTGAATGAATCAGCATTTTTCCTGCTTGCTGAAATTACCTTAGTGGTCCAAAGCTTTATTTGCAGGGCCAAATGCCTCACAGGCATCATCCATTGTAATTCTTTGGTGCAAAATAGTAAGTTTGGCCTGAGAATTCTTAAAGAGAGGTACTTCCATGTAGTCTATATCTTAAATGCATACATTTTGAATGTTAGAACACACTCTAAAGAACCTCTGTGATGTGTTAGAAAAATATTTTACTTATTTATTTATTTCAGGCATCACAATTTTGATCAACTAACTTTGAGAGGGTGCAAAATCTGATTTCTCAGTATCAGCTCAATTTTACTTTTTCCTTTTAAGCTTCAACAGAATTTCTGTTGCCATCTGAGCTCTTTAGTTATGTGTAATAAAAAAAAACCAAACAAAACAGTTTAGAAATTAGCTGCATGAATTACTCAGAAGTGGAAAAGAACTTGCTTTCTTATACTTGGTGGAACCCAAATATCTCTTTTAAGAGCTAAAGTACTAAATCTCCTTGGAGGAGAATTAGATTAAAAAATACCAGTAGTTTTCAGTGGAAACTTTCCTATTTTTGAAGAGCTATCTGGTTATGGGTTTAAGTCGATCCAAATTTGTACTGATCGTGCACACTGCTCTGAGAAATGCTAGATACACAGGAGATTCCCTCTTCTGATGCAAAATGCCTCTCCCTCACAGCAGCGTGGAGGAAGAAGAATGGTAAGGAATTTAGCCTCTGGAGGGGAGGGAGGCAGTCAGGATTCACAACCAGAGCTGGTCCTTCCATTGACTCTGGCACATCCACGATCCCCTGACCTTGTGGTGAAGCTAGTTTATGACACATATTAATCATTTAGAGTTCACCCAGTGGAGGGATTGCTATAGATCACCATTTTATAAACAATTGCAGATTATGGCTGCTGCAAGGCAGCAATCTCTTCATCAAGGCCAGTATTTAAAGAAAACCAATTCATTAACAATTTTTATTTCAAAATCAATAAGAAAAGTACTTTTATTTAGAACTTTGGAGAGATTTACCAGTAGTGTTTTTGTCATATCACGTATGTAAAAATGGAACATTTGAAACTCATGAATCAGAACTTTTCCTGTCTTGACTTTTTTGCTGATCACCCTGAGAGGTAGACGCTTTGCATACCGTAAGGTATTAAGTCAAAGCTGCAGTGAAACTGATAGCCTGTGATACTCTCTAGTGCTTTGCTCAAGAACGTGTGGGAAACAGTGTTAGCCATATCCTGTAGGTGAACTGAACAGTGTTGTCCTTGGGTTATGAAGAAATTACTTTTAGCAGATGTAGATGTGGTCCACTGTTTCGAATCACATACTTGAAAAGAAAGTGAACTCTGCATTTCTGATTTCTCACACTTGATGTTTCTTACTGTTTGCTGTCCTGTCTATACCAAAAATATGTGTAAAAGCAGCAAAGTCATTCATTATAGAATAAGCAAAAAAAGATGTCTTTCAGTCATCTTAAGATTAGAAACCTCTTCCTTCCTTCCATCAAGATGCAGCACAGCAGCAAAGCGGGTTTCACCTTGGTTTGATGTTAGGCACGTCTGACATCTCTGTCAAAAGCACCTATCGCCTTACTTTTGACTAAACTTTGGTCCTTCAACTTCTCCTTTAACTCTGCATGTTTAAGGAAAACATGGAGGCAAAACTCAATTTACTATTTTTTTTTGTAAATTCTTTGCTTCTAACCTATTTTGAGGACTGTAAGATGGGGAAAGAAAATGATCATGCTGAGTTATAGATCTGTTTTTTTCTTTTTTTTAATTTGGAGAACCAAAAGATGTTCACACCAGAAGCTTCTTTGAAAAACATCCCTGCAACAACTGTTTGTCATCTGTCTGAAAAGATACCGATTATGGTGAATGGATGAAAGGCATTACAGCATGAGGTACACACCAGGTGACTTGTATTGCATAACTTGAAGTTATTAGACAACAATTTCCTGCATGATAGAGATAGCACTGGAAAATATTAGAGGTGTTACACTGGCAGCTTAGACATTTCTGCTCTAAGCTAGGATTTGGAGATCGCTGTTTCTCTCCATCAGTCTGTTGACCTAATACGACTTACGCTTGGGATCAGCTCAAGCACAATAAAGAGCCAGCAACCTCCTGTAACAGTCACACATGGGCAGTAGCGCACACAACCTGACCCACAGCCCCTCTTGGGGCAACAGTAGTTTGGAGAATGGCTGACAATACATGTGTTTGCTGGTGGTGCTGGTTAGTCCCAATGGCAAGCTCGCTAGTGAAAATTGGGCAAGAGCTTCATAAAGAATTATTGATGAGTTGTGTTTCTGCATGCACAGAGAAGGCTGGGTCTGGCAGCAAGTTCTGCACTGGTGGCAGAGTGAGCTCCTAAAGAGTAAAAGGCTCTCCCAAAAAGCCCTTTGCCACCCTCAGTGACGGGCATGGGCCTATTCAGGGTGCTGTGTGTAGTCCTTTTTCTCCCACTCTGGTCCACATGAACATGTTACTGAGCACCTGACACACCAGCAGCATTTTCCTCTCCAGAGTCAGATGATGACAGTTTCCACTTCTCAATGGCCTCCATAGAGGCAGGAACATAACTACGTTTTCAGCAGATACCAGAAAAATGCATGAGGAATGTTCCATGGGCAGAGTCCAGAATTTATGTATTTGTATAAAGAGACAAGTGATAATTAACCAAATCTAGATGCTTTTTTACCTTTGTTTTGCAGATAAAATTTGCTCTTACTTCCTTGTACTCTTAGGAGATGTTGCTGTAGAAATACTAATATCAAAGTTAAATACCACGGTAAAAATGTTGGATGATATTCCCGAGTACAGCAACTAGGATCATGACAAAGTGGATTTTTAAAACCTTCTTCCACTGTTTCCCAGTTACTGAAGCAGCCATGGGTAAGCTCAGTCCCCCACATAACTCAGAGCAGCTCATGGGCTGCTCTGCCTTCCCTCTTCTTTGGATCATCCCAGTTCTCCTATGGGCACCACTCCTTCACCTACTGATGCTGGCAGAGGCATCCCTGTCTGACAGCAAGCCCATGGCCATCACAAGGGGATTTGCATGGCTTCCTCCAGCAGTCTTTTCCTGGTGCAAGGCCCCGGCTGGGCTGCAGTGGCTGCAGCCCCCAGGATGCCATTACTGGCCTGTCTGTCATGTTTCTATTAGTGTGACTGAGAGGAATGACTGTAGCCAGTAAAAGGCATTAGCAGAGGTCATTAATGAAAGGCTCTGGGTATTCTTAGAAATATCACAGCATTAGTGGGATGACTTGAAATATTTATTAATGTGGGGAATTATGTCAGTTTGCAGATTTCTCTCATTACCCTACATTTATTTTTTTAGCTTGTTGCAAGGCTACCAAGCGGGCCTGTGAGGAATCCAGCAGTGGTCTCTTCAATCACAGAAAGTGCTTTTAGAAAACATTATGGTAATGTTCAGGGCTAAATGCTGTCTGTCCCTGAAAAAAAGGAAAAATCTTGTGAAGAAAACAAGAAAGTATCACAGAGAGAAAAGTTTTCACTGCAGGAAAAGTGCTTCTTCACTCCATCTGTAAATGTTTTTCGAACACAAAATCAAGATGGCTTTGAGCAACAAAATTCAAATAGTGAACAGTCCCCAGGCTTGAACGCTGGTAACGGGCTAGTCAAATGAGAAGGCAAAAATCACTGTTTTTACCAGATTTCCTTTTACTCGCAGGGATGATTCAGAAGAAAGCATGCAAGCATAGTTAAGGGACAGATATTTGGGGCAAATTTTGATCTAGTTTTTAAAATTAATATCTAATATTAATTTATGGGTCTTTTGTGGCTGCTGATGAGTGGATGCCACAAAATTTTAATCCTCTCTTTAGAGAGAGTTTACTGACTTTCAAATGTCCTTCCTAACTACTTTCTTTTGAATTACACGGAGTCATGACATCCTCTGCAGACATTGCTGACACCTGCCAGTAGCTGTAGACTGGGAAATTAGAGAAAATGCACAGAAACAAGTTAGAGGAGGGGCTTTCAATCTATGTTCTCAAGGCCTATATAGAATCTGACTCACACAGGAGAACTGTTACCAGAAAAATCCTCTTCGAGCCTTGTACCCACTCACATCTCCACCTGAGCACCAGCGCCCACTCAAAGTGAGCCTGAACACTGAAGGGTGAGTGTGCTTGTTTAAATTGTCATTGCAGCAATGGAGAAGTTCTTAGAGTTACCTAATGAAAGGAAAAATTATGATAGCCTTCAGGTTGGTGAGAAGAATTTAGGTGATTGGCGTAAGTAGGCAAAAGAGTCTTTGTCAGTCGTTTGTGATGCCAGGCAGAAATTGCTGTGTGGGTGTGTAGCTTTGCATATGTTTGTTGTGGTTGACTTAGCTTAAGTCAATAATTCTGCTGAGATAAGTACTGAAATACAAGAGGCAAATCAATGAAGGGCAAGACAGGTATCTAAACCTCTCCAGAACTGAAAAAAACACCTGTGTAATATCTGCAGAGTTACAATCTAAAAAGAAATTGACTGTTGTGAGAAGAATGCGCCTTACACTGGAAAACTATCAAAATATAAGAATTTGCTACACAATAAAAATAGTCAAAGGATTTTGATGTTACTGTTGTTTTTAGCAATCAACATAATGATTAATCATTTACCTTCCATGAATCTGAAAAACCCAAGGGTAATAGGGAGTGAACAGAGATGTAAATAATTGCATAAGCATTGACTTTAAAGATTTTGTGTTGAACTTGCCACATCCATTCTATTCTTCTTATCAATGGAGGAACACATTGAAGAATGCAGAACAGTATGTAATAATAATAAACAACAATAATAATTTTTAAAATATAAATGAAAGAAAACAGAACCTATAACGTATATTGACCATTTGAGTCATTAAAAGATCTCTGAGGGGCTCAAAGTCAGAGGGTAAATACAGACTCAGGATTATACCATGCAGATCTGATACTACATGGCAGTTTTTCACTAGTGCAAGAGAAAGCATTTCATTATTGATAACTAGAATGCATTCTATGTTAGTAGATGGAGTCAATACAAGGGCTAAATTAACCAGCAGGTTGGATGATAACCAACAGAAGGTGACTTTAAATTCTTCATTCCAAATATTGTTTACAAATTTGGGTATGTAACTTATAAATACTTTGATCAGCCATTCCCTTCAATACGAGAAGGAACGAACACAGCATTGATAAGATTTCTTCCCAAATTATGCATAATTGTCTACGGAGGTGCAGAGTTCCACACAATTCTCTCATTCATTTAAGTAGGATTCCTCATGTGACTAAGTGCTCATCAGCAGGAATAAAGATTAATAAAGCCTGCTTCTGAAAGATCTTCATGCTATTGTCAGATGGATTTTACTCCTATAGAATTTATTAAAAATGTAAGATATCTGATATTGAAGAATTGCTGCCTAGGTTTAATTAGATGCACATGTAACACAGTAAGTGTGTGCCCCCGGACTGGAAGAACATCACTTTTGGATACAAATTTCTAGAGAAATTATTCCTTCATATAAATGCAAAATATATTTCTTAATTTTTACCATTATTATTATTATTGTTATTGTTGTTATTATTATTGTTATTATTATTGTTGTTAATGAAAATGCTCTTCAGAAAGAGCATTTTCATTCAAGAACACTTGCTGGAATATTCATGCACAAGGAAACCACTACTCTTTTATTCAATTATTGTTCTTTTAATGAAACTTTTTGCACTGTTGCCCCACCACAAATGTTGATGTTCTAGAGAGTATGAGGAATTAAGGAGTTTCTTGATGCAAAACAAATTAGTCATTGTTGCTTTCAGATTAAAAGGAGGGCTGAGAGACAGATTTGTGGTACATGCAGGGTAACAGTAAAGCTCACCACTTTTTCCAGGGGGCTCTTTAAATGGCTGTTACACTTTGTGCATCCGGAAATGTGAGATGCTTTTCCATTCTTTGGTTAAAATTTTATTTTTGTTCCTTATGCAAAAAAATTATTTCATAACTGCTGCTCCTGTTGTTCATCTGTACAACATCCTATGGTCTTTGGAAAACCTCTCCTGCAAGTGGCCTCTAGGAACAAGAGAGTACTCAAGTATTGAAATGAAGTTCAGTTGAAATTAATCTTAAGAGGCCCACAACTTTTCACTGAGTTATTATGTCTTCCCCAGAATTTTAAAATTCTACAGAAAGAATATCAACTCCTCTGAAAAGCAGTACATTTCCACCTCAAAGGACTAGACAGCAAGAACAATCAATCCCCGCAGTGAGTAATTTCTGAAGCTCCGGACTGCAGTCATGCTATTTGAGAATCTATTGGCAGTTGCAAAGATGAAGCTGGACCCTGATCAGTTTGGTTTTTATGCAGAGGAACCTGGGCGGGTGCTGAAGAAGCTCCGTCTAAAGACAGTCACCATCTGTCCTGCTTTTGACGGCCCCCGCAGCTTTCCATGCACATCCAGTGAGATGCCGGTGGCACAGCAGGTCATGGTTTCTGGTGCTCCAGTAAGAGAGAAGAGATTAACAGCTGTGCTCATGAAATGAAACTGCAGCTGAGATGAGGGGAAAAGTGCAGTGAAAAATGAGGACAAGTTGTAAGCCCTCAGAAACTAATTGGCACCACAGCCATCTTCATTCACTAACGCGTGGGCATAAAACCAAATTGCTTTCCCATCATGAAAATACAGTTTTTAATATCATCCTTCCAGGCTTTCATCCCTTTTATTATTTTTCTCCTACAGTTTTATCCTTTCCTTCTTCTGAACACTGATTTTCCTTTCCCCTTTTTCTCTCTTAGTTCTAATATTTTTGCTTTTCTCTGTCCAAACACTGAAACTCACAAACTCCTTTAAATAGTCCCCTGGTTACCCACTGTTTCAAACATCCTTTTTCCTCTGTCAGTTTGTCTCTCTCCCCTTCCACCTACTCCACTAACTCATGCCCACCCACCCTCACCCAAATGCAAAGCTATTATTTTTCTCTTTCTGCCTGGAAAGTGTGAATGAATGGGCAATGGGTGGAAACAAAAGGGTATTTCCAGAATGGGTGTTTTCAACTTCAGCCATCTTGGAGTTGAGCCCACAATAGAAACTGATCAGCAAATGTGGTGGGGTAAAGGCAGAGAAGACGACAAAGAGGTTTTTGAAGGTCTTTTTACTAAACTGGGAAGTTTGGGACAAAGATGTTCTGGGCAAGTTTTACTTGGAAACACAACACATTCCTCTGAAAGCATGTCTTACTGAAAATTTTTTTTTTTCATTGGAAACTCAGTTTTCAACCAACCTGAGTCCACATGGGAAGCAGGTATTTGAAACCAGAGGACAACTTTGATGATAATTTATTTGATCTCCAGTCAGTAAGCAGAGTAGCACCCTATAACACAGTGAGGCATCCATGGGCTGCTCCTCCTGTCCATGTCACCAAGTCTTAGTTAAACAGAAGTAATTTAACTTTGGAAGATGTCTGATTTTGTCCATTTCTGCAGTACTTGTCATCCCTGCAGATATTTAAAAGATGGGTAGATGTGGTGCCTCGGGACATGGTTTAGTGATGGTTGATGATGGACTTGAAGATCTGAAAGGTCCCTTCCAACCTTGACCATTCTATGATTCTATGATTCTACTCCTGCCTGTGGACTGGGGTATTCAGCACCTGTCTGCATGAGCATCTAACTTGGGATGACTGGAGCAGATTAGATGAGGCTCCTCTGTCTACATTGTACCCGAGTCTTGAACTACCTTTACTCAATGGATTTTTGGACTTGATGATTCTGTTGTGTCTGTGGTTCAAAGCTGTCCCAAGGACCAACAACTGTTCCAGACCTTTATATTTCCCAGTAAGGATGCAAGGGCATCTGGTGCATTGCTGGAGCAGAGCTTCCTTTTTAGTTTTCTCTGAAGCAAATCCAGTTCCTGTGCACAGATGCCACTTGGTGAACCACGCCAACAGGTGCTAAGTAGAATTCTCTTTAAAAACCCCACTATTTGTCCAAATTGAAATGTTAATTTAGACACAAGCAATAAAGACAACTGCTGAGATTCGTGGCTCTATGTATTTCACTTTTCAAGCTATTAACCCTCTGGGAGTCCACAATAGTCTGAAAAGAAGACACACACACACACTGTACTATATCTGACATGGAAATATGTTGGGTTTTTTGGTGTTTTTTTTTTTTTTTCCTTTGCAGCCTGAAATTTAAATTAAAGTAATCCAGACTTAAAGAGGTTTTGGCTGTGTGTATGGGAATAATAAAAGTTACTACTAGCACAGCACAGCAACGTATCATACTGAACTCTGTCTTTTCATGCAGCAAACCCATTCCTTCAGTAATGAACCACGTGCACTTATGTGATGAAACATGAGAATGCTCTACAAAGAAATGCTAGCTCTTTTTCCTGTAATTCTATTGGTCACATAACGACACACATGGAAGATATTTTCTGATATGTGGTTAGAGCCCTATCTCAGTCAACTAAAACATATTTTTTTATAAACCCAAGTTCCTTGTCAGCCATTATTTTGCTTCAAATAGATCATGTAGTATTTTTGTTTCCTTGCCTTTTCAAAACATATATTAACAGTGCAGATGGAGAAGATTGAGTGAATTAAAGTCCAGGGAATAACAATATATCCCCTTAAATACCACAATTTTATTACTGAGAAGGACAATTTGGTGGCAGCAGGCCCCATGTACCCTTACAAAGATGTATTGGGCATGCAGCACTTTCAAAAATCCAAGGCTGGGTAATGAAGAGGCAAGTCCAAATACTTTCCACAACCTATTTTCAACCTTTCTCTCAAAATGTTGTAACATTTATAAATCAACTGGATCAGAAGTAAGCACTGGCCCAAAGAGAAAGATCTCACCAACCAAAAATTGTGTGTCTTTAGTCATCAGTACAAGTCTATTGGAAATGGATTTTCTGGTGGGCTGGGAACAAGGTTTTTCCTCCTTCCCAGTGAGTCCTTGGCTTCTCTGCTGGCACCCTTCATGACTAACACACTGATGAGAAAACCAACTTTGTGCTCTGACTCTTCAATATTTATTGTGACCTACTTCCACTCTCTCTCTCTGAATAGCTCATTCCCCCTCTGAATTAATTGCCCCCAAAGAGGAACAGTTTTTAATATGGTACTTTAGGACTAACTTCCATCCACATACACACTAAGAGGTTTGGGCATGAGAACTGTCGTGAGGATGGAGCAGACATCCAGAGTAAATTCTGTGTTGTCTCCATTTGGATGACTAGCGCTTGCGAGTAGAGATTCATACTGTAGTCAGATGGGCCACAAGATGCTAGTAAGTCTTGAGCAACACAGACCTGATCTGGATTTAAACTGACAGTCAAACAGTGATGAGACATACAGCCCTTCCCTTGAGTGATCTGATCCTTTTTCTGTGACATGATTTCAATACAATTCTTTGCCTTCACATAGCATGGCTTTATCTGAATTAGCTTTCTGAGCAAGATCTGATATGCGTCTGGCCATTTATCCTCTCTAACCTGGTTTCTCTCAACCAGACCTAATTTTAGGTCTTCTTAATACTTTCTCCAGCTGTTTTGTTTTGACCTGCAGCGTCTCTAGCTCTGTCCAGCTGACCCAGATGCTTTGCTGCTGTAATCTGAATCCCCAGCTCTCAGAGGTCACCCCTGCTCCACAGCTCCTTTCTAAGCTTTTGGTAAGCTCTCTCACAGAAAGCTCTTAAAGGAATATAGTTATTATGACAGGGAAAAGAAGGAGCTCTTGCCATTAAAAACTGCTTATGACATAGGGGAAAGAGGACAGGAACAAATAGTCACTTTTAATAATGAAGGGAAACTACCACCAAGAATCCCAAAGGTTAAGTGCTGGAACTTGTGAGATAGTTATAGATGATGGGAAAAGGAGGTACATATGTAGGTGACAAACTTTTTGTAATTATAAAAACCGATTTACTAAAATCAGTTCTAAAACTGACTGCAAAAAGTGGCTGAAGGATTTCACAATGCTGAATAGCTGCAAGATAAAATGTCAGATGAAACATAAGGTTAAGATTATTGTATCACATACAGGCAAAACACTTGTAAGTATACATAAAAGTGAGGGGGCTCTAATTAGCTATTGATATTGGGAAAAAAAATGATGGGAATCACAAACAGAAATGATCATTATTAGATAAATACACTGTGTGGACACATTTTTTCAAAAAAATTATTTTTTTTTTCCAGAAAAGATATGGACAATGGAAATAAGTGTTCAAAGCTATGGAAATAGCTTAGAGTCTTTTAACTTGGAAAAGAGATGACTGAGGGAAAATATGATTAAGGTTTACGAAATGCTAATGGTTTGGAAAAGGACAACAGATCTTCGCTGCTTCTCATAATGAAAGAACGAAAGAGCACCAAACCCAAATAGCCAGCAGCAAATATAGCTAAAACAAAAAGAAGTGTTATTTCACACAGCAGGTAATTGAGCCGTGGAACAGTTTGCCCACAGGTGTTGAGGAGGCTAAGGCATGAGTGGGTTAAAAGACCTGCTAGATGTATTCATTAATACAGAAGTCCAAAAAGGGTTATTTAACATACGCTCTATCTAAATCTTCCAGGTGAAGAAAAACTGCTTCCAGATGTTGATGCCTCAACAGCTGAGGCATCACAAAATAGAAGAAAGATTGTTCTGTATTTGCCCTTTTTCTTACTGCCGCCTTCTAAGTATCTGCTATTGGCCAGTATCAGAGACACGACGCCAAGTTAGAGTCTCTGTTCTGACTCAGTATGGGCATCCTCCTGCAATTAAGGAGAAAAGGCTATGCAGAAACTGTTGACCCAAAGCACTTTTATACATTAGATGAAGAGAAGTAAACATGATGTCCAGCTTAGCTACTTCCAATATTCAATCAACAGACTCTCCAAAGAGATTACATAGATGTCAATGATGTTTGGAAGCATGTAAAGTGCATCTCTAGTGCACTTTACACCATCCATGGAACATTCTAGCCAAAGAAGAGTCTTGTCCAGATCTTGCATTGCCTAGATATTTAGATGCAAGGTAAGCGTCTGTGTGAGCCATCCTGCTCAGGGCAATTTTGTGAACCAGCTTCCATGATCAAATACTTTGCTGCATGAGGGAGAGGCCAATGATGATTTCTAATGAGCTATAAATAAATCAAAGGACATTAAATGCACATGTCACATGATGAATGTGATTGAGATTAGCTATTATGAGGAACAACAGCTTCTCATGGAGGAAAAATAGAGTGCACACGACGATTTTGCTAATAGGCCAGGCTTTATGTCAGGTATAGAAAGCAGACAGCAACAGAAGAAAATATGTACTACATGTATTTATTGCCACAAGCATGCTCTGAATGCAACAAGCCAAAACCATCACAAGAGACAGGCCAAAAGCTATTTACATAACTATGGGGGGAATAAAAAAGAAACAAGAAATCATCCAAACAGGATGCTGCATTTAAGGACATAAGGTGGGAAGTGTTAGTCACAGCACCAGGCATGCACATCTTTAATCCAACGACAAGAACCATCTGTGTGAAGGCATTGGCTCTACTTCCCAAAGCTATCTGGTACAGCATGTTTTGAAAGGGTGCAGTGAAAGATCATGAAATGAGACTCTGAACAGTGAGGCATGTCAAGTCAGATGGAAAAGTTAATCTTCGTCTTCGCTACTGAATCATGGTGAGCAAAGTACTCATGTGCTAAAAAGTCTGGAAATTTCATCAACTACCCTCTTATGAAAACAAAATTCAACTCACTTCCGTTCACCCAAGAAACCACACTTTTTCAGAAGGAATGCTATCAGAAGCTTGGAAGTTGATGAGGTTTCTAAGTGCCCAGTAACAAAAAAGATTCTAAGAAAATGCATAGGTAGGTGACGTGTAAATTCAGTTAATCAAAGTAACAGATGGATGTTTTTAAGCTACCTATTTCAAAGTTTTTTTGTCCAAAAATTCACTATCAAATCAAGATTTGAAGGCAGAAGCTACAAAATTATTAAAAATCTGGCAACTCTTACACTCCTATCAATACCTGAAATTTCAGCTCAGGGTGTATTTATAGACTAGCATTCTGAATCCAGCTATGACCGGCTGATTTTTCAGCTTTACTTAGCTGATTTGGTAGAACTGGGAATACTATGCAAGCAAGCAAAGTTTCATCCCTGGATTTCATATTAAAAATATGACTTTGACCAGGATATCAGAACTCGAAAAGGGTATGTTTTCTACATCATACAACGACAAACCTGACAACTCTGACTTCTGATTGCTGCAGAAGAATTCCTTGAGAATGCAGAAAGCTCAACATCTCTTTAGCTTCAGAAGTCAAGCTTAGAAAAAGTAGTGCTTTAGTGAATTCATTTTTGTCGTGACTAATTTCCTCTGTTTTTAATAGAACTGAGGTGTGAGTGTCTCTTCCAAAAGCACCGGGTCTTTCTACACTTATATAACCCACAAATGCTTGAGGGAAGGGAGGACCAGTACCTAAGGTTGCTGTGGCTTGTCTCTGGGTTGCATGTCTCAGACAGGTCCATTGGGCACCCTCCATTCACTGGAAATGAGATCTAGGTCTGTTCTACATTGCAGAGGTGAAGCTACTCTGCCAAGGCACGTCACCGATCACAGATCCTTGGGGCAAGCATTTTGGTTGTTTGCTTTCTGCAGAGGGAGCCTGAGCTAAGGGTGTGGGCAGCCTTTACCACAACAGGAAGGATCAGTCCTTCACAATGAACCAAGAGTAGGTATGGATGAACCCAAGTATGAACACGAACCTTAACGAATGTGAGTACACGTGGGGGTGATGGCTGAGAAAAGGGAGGAAGAGGCTCACGGTAGAGTGACAGTCTTTACACAGTTCCTTCTCCTACATAGGAGAGATTGGATCTGAGCCATTGACGGACTTGAAGCACAAAGGAACAGTCATCTCGTAAAGTTAACATGCAAAGACTGGCTGCACCCTCAACCAAAGATGCACTACTGCAATTGAAGCTTCCAACCTTGACTACAACTGTATCACAAGGGTGAAAACACATGTAGAGGTTTAGTCTCTCCTCTTCATCAATGGCAAAGCTGCTCACCTTTGCTTTTCTCAGTTTCATAAAAAGACATCTGAAGTGCTGCACTACCTTGTGAAACTGAGAAATTGTCACATCCCATCACAGAAACAATGGTCTCTCAAAACAGGTAGGTCACTGAATGAGGCTGAGGGTTCCAAGGCCAGGGCATTGCTACTTAGGTTAAAGAAGTAGGCAGCTTTTCTATTTGCTTCTACCAATAGCCACTTAAATCATAATCCATTACAGAGGCTTTTCTGGACAGTCCTGGATCGTAGGATGCCATTCTGGAATTTACTGTTCCAGATGGTGAATATCAGGGAAAGTTTCCCCAAGGTTTCTCTTCTATCATTGACTATTTAGTTGGCATTGAAACAATAAGTAAAAAAAAAAAAAAAAAGCAAAAAAAAAAGCTATATACAGCAGACACCCAGCAAGGTAAGTTTCATCCTGAACAGCTAAAGAGTTATATAATTACAGTCAACAGAAAGAAGTCTTATCTGGGAAGTGTCAGGCAGCCTTACTTGCAGGCAACAGATAGGAACTCAGTCCCTGCCACAATATGCTCTTTCATGCTTCTTCTCCATTTTATTGTTTCCTCTGTGTAACTTTGTGCCCTCATTTACACTGGTTTTATTAGTATGACGTTAGTCTTCTGTAAAATCAATGGGGACACTGAGTTAAAAAATATAGATTAAAAAGAAAAAGAAGGGGTTTGCCAACATAATATTAATGACTTGTCAAGAAAGCTAAGCTTGGCATGCGAAGGCAGCTTTCTTTGGCTATCCAAAATAATTTCTGCAGTAATTGGCTTCTTTCTCACATTTTTGAAGGATGTATCCCTAACACAGTACTAAACAACTGATGATTTATGCTTCTCAGCAGAGTAAGGAAATCACACGAACAATACTGCCCAAGCTACACTGGGGAAAACATGTCTATAACTTAGCTACTAGAACTTTCCTACGCCACTTTATTAAAAATTAAGAGGTGAGGATACTGTAACAAATTATTCAAATCAGTAAAGCCCAGGCTTCTCACAAACTGCAAAGTCATTGCAGTAGTCAACGAATGGAGAAGTTATTTTCCTAGATCATTGTAAAATCACTTCTACAAAACAATCTGTGGCTGTTATGCAAGGGGTGGTTTTAGCAGCTGTATTGTCCTAAAGGGACACTGAAGAGCTGCAGCTCTGGATTTTCACATGCCACCCTTTGAATTTGGGCCTACGTGTGCATTGACCTGGAAGGTGATAACCTCTGGCTTTGAGTCGGAGTGGGAAATGGTGACAACCAGGACAGGGCTTTAGGTATTTCTTAAGCTCTTTTTCCTGGAGGCTTTGTGAAGATTTAGTTGGCTAGGCAGGGCAGAGCGTGGCTGGCATTAGTGCCTGCGCAAGCAGGCTCTGTCAACTCAGTTGCCAGTGTCATCTGCAACCTCTGCACACCTTCACCGCTGAATCCTGGGTATGGAGCTGCCGTTCAAGGCAGAACAGCCTGCATATGCAAAAGTGATGCTCCTGCCCACTTGCCATGCGAGGAGAGGAGCCTTGCAGGTACTAGGAAAGAGAGGAACTATAAGACAAACAATCATACACCTTTTCTTCTCTGTGAAAAAAAAAAAAAGAAGTCCAGACTACTTTCTAGTCTGCTGGTCAAGGATATCGCCTGTGAGGATGGGTAGCTAATGCACAGAATCTGTATTATAGGAAAGGAGACATGGCTTTTTTCAACAGCAACACAGTTCATCACATAAAAGAGAACAAAAAATAGAAGAAATAGTACTGGATAGTGACTTCTTGTACTAACAAAATTATGCTAATGCAATAAAAGATACAGGTGTAAGAAAGTACTGCACTAGCATGGATGAACAATCCCCACAGCTGTGCTTTCAAAAAACTCCCTATCCAGTTATTTTACAGAAGCCCTTATAAGAACACAGAAACCTGCACTGGGCAATCCTAGGGTAGTATGACAGCTTACAACAGCCACAGGACTAAAACTAGCAAAATAATGGGAGAGTCACACTTCCATTGTCTGTGACACTATTCCTGTGCCACCTCTGCATTGGGCCAGCTCTACTGAACATCTGTCTTCATTTGTCCCTCGCTACTCTGCTCAGAGCTGCGAGTCCTTATGCCTTAACCTAACGAGGGGAGAGATGGAAAGGCCAGAGGTGGGCCACAGCCTTTATCATCCACAGATGGACAGTGCTCTCTGTGGAACTGCCTCACGGGAATTGGGAATCAATGAGAGGTCTGTTTTTGACGAACATGGTGAAAAAAGAGATTGAGAGAGAAGAGATCAACCCAATCAACCTTTCCAAAGCAGGCAATGATTGCTTCATATTCCCCTACCTATACTGGGACCTCCATTCCCTTTAACTCCTGCAGAAGTTGTTGTGACTTGTGTTGACACTGTAGAGCAGTATCCTCCAATGCTCTGCTGCTAGCAGACTTCTTCAGAATGACTTGAGTTCCTCCTTGCTTGTTGACTGCTCTATGAAGCTTAATCACATGCTGTCAGACACTAATGGGGACGCTAATGAACTAATTAACATTTATTGGTAGCTGAGCTTCCTGGGAATGCAAGGCGAACTGCTCTTCACATATGTCACTAGGACAGCCTCTGCTCCCAGCTTAATCAGAGATTTCTACCTGTTGTTCTTTTCTTTTCGGAAAACCCTGATGGAATAGAAGGATCATGTGAACCAAAGTTGGGTAAGAGATCTACTACACAGTTCTTCTCACATCACAGATCCCAGGAATGTGCATTCATTATTGGGGCAGGGACTGGTGGGGAAGAGAGAAAATGGATCAGCCACCTGAGTACAGCCATGCATATCCCATAAATTATCATAAAAAGCTTGGCTTGATCCTTGTAGTAGCAAGTTTTAGAGGAATTATATGTTTCTCTTGCCTATTGGCCACAACAAGAATGAGGAATAAATGCCTGATATATGAGACACGATACACTAATTAATTGAGCATAAAAGGACATCTTCAAAAACTGATTCCATGTTTTAGGCAAGACATGTCTTGTCCAAGAAAGCTAAAAATGCAATGGATATTATCTTCAAGGAAGTACTGACACTGCTGTAATAAGACACATCTATGAGCGTCTGCGTGTTAAGAGCTCTGACTAATTCAGAAATGGAGAAACATGCACAAGTCCTACCAATGGAGTGTATCTCTGCAAAGTTAAAAACCACCATATGGGACAGAGCTGCCAAGTTCCAACGCGTGATCTGTACTATGGAACAGGACACCAGATATGCCAAACTCCAGTTCTTGTTATGCTATTTTTGTCTAGAGCTGAAATTGAAAGATTTTCCTTGGTTAAAATGGATTTTAAATCTGGCCCAGTATTCACAGGATCCATTGGGATATCTGGGATATTCTCCTATGAAAATTAAAGTGAAGAACTGGAATGGAAGAGTGGAGAGGAAGCAGGTAAGAGAGAAGGGAAAAAGAGACAATTAGGGAATTTCAGCATATCTATGAAGGCAAGAGATTAAAAAATACAAAATTAGAAAAAAAATAGAGGGGAAGGGCAACATAATGAAAGAAGAGAACATTTCTATTCACCTCTCACTGCTTTCTTATAATATCAGAGGACAAGGCATTAGCCCTAGTAAAGCTGTAGAATGGAAGTATGTTGGTGCAGTTCAGGGAACAGTTAAAGAATGACAATATATGTTTTGTCTGCTTTGAACAACTGATGGTTTGAAAAGAATTACTGGAGATACCCATCCAGCTATGTATTAGCTTTCAGGGCAGGGGAGACAAATAAAAGTGGTAAATTTTTGTGTATTTGCCACTTCTTTTGAGTGTCACGCTGTTCAGATCCTAAGACAGGACTGCAATTTGTTAAAAATGTGCTCCTGTCTCCGATGTGGCAGTGTCCTATCAATCATCACAGCAGTGTGAGGAGTTCTGTGTGCAGATACAACAGTGCCTTGTCACAGGGTTGCCATATGACTTTGAGGAAAGGACAGTCCCAAAGCATAGGTGTTTTTCAGGAGATTATATATAAACTACAGCAATCATCTTAAAATCAACCCTAGTTATCTGCAAAGAAGAGAGTGGAATCAAATGAAAACAGTAAATATTTTAAACAGTAGATTTCAATCTTGCTAAATATAATTCTAATTTTTCCCCTGATATTGGACTTTTTTTCTGAATTATTTTGCTGCTGGGAAGGCAGGGAATTCATAAAGCTGCATGATACTAGGGATCAGTTCTTCACTCTACCACTTATTCTATGGACAGCCACACACAGATAACATTACAGTTTCTGTGCCTTGGTTTCCCTATGAGTTAAGGAATAGATATTCCTATTAACAACATCACAATTACTTTCAGGAGTGAGATGAGGCTTAAAATTCAAGTGTCATTATTGTAGTAACTGGGTTTCCACAGAAGACAATAAACAATCTGAGAAAAACCAGTAAATGATAACACTCTTGCATGATCGACCTGACACCCGCAGATACCATCCCTTCCAAATAAGTTGGGCCTGGGTTTTTTTTTGTTTCTCTTGAGTTAGTATCGATTCTCATCTTGGCTGCATGCATCTTGGCATGTTATACCCAGACTCTGTTAGCTGCCCAGCCAAAAGGGGGAGGAGAGTGGGGGGGAGCTGCACTGCTTCATCCCATCACACAAGTCGAGGACGTGCCAGCTGCAATGGTTAATCTGTGTTTTCTTTCTTTGCATTAAAGCTGTGGAGAGGCAGAAATAACTGGGGCAAAGTTCTTAAGGGCAGGATCATGTAGCTTTTATTCCCTTGTTGCATAACATGTTATGTGAGAGCCTCAAACACCAAGTTAAGACTTATCTTGAAATTAATGATGCAATTGCCCCATTCCATCGCAAACTGCAGGAATCACTAATTACATCTCTTAGAGGCCAAGCTATTCAGCTTACATCAAAAGAGAGGCTGGAAAAAATAATTACTGTTAACAAGTGAACTGAAACTATTATGCAGACTTCCCCAGTGTGCAGAAGCTGCAAGCCATAACCTGAATGAGATGCAGGATAATAAACAGCAAATGTTGTTAGAGCACGTGGAACTTCCTGTGACCTCTCTTAAAAATAAAAATTAAAAATAAAAATAAAAGTCTGAGAGGTCAATGCAAAAATATGAACACAGATTTCTGCCCTAGGGTCACAAAGACAAATCAGGATGCTGACGAGACACTGCTTTCTGCAGAGGTTCTGAACTGAAGGAACAACTTAAAACTATTGCTGTCAAGCAGGCCAGTGAAGACCAGTTCAAAATCCCCCTTCCCTTTTCCACTCTGTCTGCTTCCAGCTGGTCCTGTCAGCTCAGATGTTGTGAAGAAAATTCTCCTCCTTCTCTGGTGAGGAGTGAATGTGTGCGCTGTAAAGACTGCCTTGAAATAAAACTGGGCCACCTGTCAAACTTGGATTCAGGGCCCTAAATTGTTCTAAAATAAGCACATTTACCTTCCCTCACATGGTGAAAGTCCATTCCATGGCTGTATTCATCCTTTCCCCCTCTCCCACATTCTCTCTGGTCACCTCCAGTGCCTCACTGCAGCCTGTACACTGCTCCTCAAACCTCACAAATGCTTTCCCGGGGCAGCACAGGTCCTAACACCAGCCCATTCTTTGCGCAGGATGCTGCCAAAGGGATCTGGGAGCTGCACACCCATCACCTCCCACGAGAACACATCTGTTGCTCCAGCATCATCACAACTATCTTGTGCCACAGTGCAGAAAAAGCTGGCTTTCCTTCAAAGGGAAAGAGACTGCCAATTATCCTGAATTAAAGCCTGCACATTATTACTGGTTGCTGAAGGGGGTGGCTTGACAGGATGCAGAACTGGGTAGCACATGGCAAGGACCTTATAAGCACATGGTCACGGCAGTCATTGCGGTATTCACTCCTGAAGCTGGTTCTAACTGTAAGCCTAAGTCTTGGCCTTTTTTTTTTTCATTAATGGGGACATTGCAGTGACTGTTTGGGATAAGACATCTCAGGTTTTTAATTTGCTTTGAAGCATCTGAGCCCTTTTGAGATGCATCTAGGGAGAGAATTCAGGAGAGTATCTGTCAGGAATTCAATAAATACTGTTGTTGTTTTTAGACACCACCAAAGATGGAATGCAGGGCCAGCTGAGCTGTCAATCAGACTTTCTGTAGCAACTGTTATAATCCCCCCCACCCCAAAAAAAAAAAAAAGGGAAAACAGGAAACATTTTTTATTTACACAGGAGACTAGGGAAAATATTTTAGGAGAGGGAAGTTGCAAAATGGGAGAGAGCTGGAACAGTAAAATAAAACTGAAACCTCACCTGCCATACTTTATGAGACAATGAGAGAAAATAGCAGTGAGTTATATTGGTACCAAGGTGACCTAATGTGCTTTCATGGTTGAACTCACAACTTGCACAAAATAGTCATGGCTTAGGGCCTGTGAGCCAGAAATAAATTTAAAGCTTGTAGTTTTTACACTGCCAACAGTACACTCTTCCGTATTCTCCTGTCCTTGCCAAGTGTGACTCTTAGAGCCTGTGATCTGTGGGACTGTTAGAGAAGAGAAGCAGGTGTGATGATAGCTTTAGTCTATTTATATCTACTTGAAATGTACCTCAACCTTGAAAATTCTCTCAGGCTCTTTTCTCTCTTTTTCAAACAATGCTGTTGTTGTAGACACAACATACTCAGTTGGGAATCACTTACTATATCCATGTGAAATGCAGCTTATGGTTGAAGTTCCATACAAAACCAATCTGGCACTGGAGATAGATCTAGAGGTACCTGGTCAAGTGGAATCAAGCTGTGAACAGCAAGGGAAATAGTCATCATAGAGTTCCAGACAACTCATCACTGCCAAGAGTTTCTCAGGCAACAACTTTTAGACGTGGGCTTCAGAAAGACGTAAGAGTATTATGAAATCACAAAATTGTCAGAGTTGGAAGGGACCTCTAGAGATCATCTAGTCCAACTCCCTTGCTAAAGCAGAATTGTCCAGAGCACATTACCCAGGACTGCATCCAGGTGGGTCTTGAAAATTTCCAGAGAAGGGGACTCCACAACCTCCCTGGGCAGCCTGTTCCAGTGCTCTGATATCCTCATCGTGAAGAAGTTTTTTCTCATATTTGAATAGAACTTCCTATGTTCCAGCTTGTTCCCATTGCCCCTCACCCTGTCACTAGTTCCCTGTCTCTCTTGAACTGCGGAGCCCAGAACTGGATGCAGTATTCCAGTTGTGGCTTCACCAGTGCAGAGTAGTGGAGGAGGATGACCTCCCTCGACCTACTGGCCATGCTCTTCTCTATGCAGCCCAGGATTCCACTGGCCTTCTTGGCGACAAAGGCACATTGCTGATTACAGCCTCATTGTTTTCTTCATGACCATCTCTCTTTATTCAGACAGGAGCTATCCCTTCCCTTAAGTTCAATCCACTTTCTTCAGCATTCCCAGATGCCCTGTAACTCTTCCAGGTTCATTTCCTTTGATTTCTTTACTTTAAATACTTGACACAGCATGCTTGGGCATCTTAGCAGCACCTGTATACAGGTCTACTGGTTAAGTTCAGACCATGCTGGCTCCTTCATCCTTCTTCCTCTGTTTTTGCTCTCTTGCTCTCCTTAGTGGAGATGCAAATATGCTAAATGCAAAGTAGCACTCAGTATGCTCCGGGGCTTCCTCAGTGACACAACCCTTTAAAGGGAGTACTCTCAAACCCACCTGTCAGTCCAACTCTGGGCTGCACTCTGTATCTGGGAGGTGTGAAGTTCTGATCTCAGGCTGAAAAGAACTTCTCTAATTGTCAAATGTCTATGCCTTGTCCTTGTACATGCCCCCAAGAATTCATCCAACTACTGAAAAACAGCTGCTGCTCATTCTACCATTTGGCTATGGCAAAGAAAAGTGAAATAGGAGCTCAAGGAAACAAGTGAAGTATTATGAGACTTATAATAAAAATTACCAGCAAGCAGCATGTGTGGGAGCCTTGCAAACAGATGACTTAAATGCCTCCTCCCACTGGCAGCTCCCCCACAGTGGGGTGACTCAGGGGTAGCTGGCTCCATTCATTTAGCAGATAGGGGCCACTGGTAATGTGTGTGCAGCCCGACACTGGGCCCTCCACCTTTACCTTTAAGCTGGGTGTGGGGAAGCCCCAGCAGAGGACACCGTATATCCAACACCACTCAGGCAAGATTTACAGAATAGGACAACGCATACTTGTTCAGAAAGTGGAGAATGGCCAACAATGCTAAGCAGTAAAGGAAGAATGAGAGAAGTCATTCATGGCAAATGGTACCTAGCACTACTGTTTCTAATCAGTGTCCACAGCACACTTTTCTCCTATCTCACCAGAACCGTATATTCAAAGATGGAAGAAAAGATGAAACTACTATTTTTGGTTTTCAGAAACTGTGTCAGGCTGAGCATTGTCTTCTTGGCGCAATGATTCTTTTTCTTTTTTTTTTTTTTTTGTAATAAACACTGACCACTTCATCAAAGCATGTCCTTTCAATCCGTACAAAGAAACCCTATCTTACCTTCAGTCTTCTCCATAAGAAATTTAAACTTATTTGAGCTATTTGTATTCTTTATTGCACAGCAATTATCCTGCTGTGAAGGGATGCACTTAATGACCAAACAGGTAATTTCTATTGCTAATTTCTTTGCCTATATCTCTGGAGGGGGCATGCTAAAAATTCTCTTTAATAAAAACAGCTTTCTTAACCTAGTGTACATGATTGCACCACTGGTAAAGGACAGATCCATTCTATTTTTTTTAATAAATGACTCATGATTTTGCCTGCTTTTATTTTCAGATAGTGAATGTGATCCATCTTGTAGGGATCTGATTCTTAAGAAGCCTCAAACATGACTTTTGAATATGTGGTCCCTTCGAAGTGTTATAAACTACCTAAACTAAAAGCAACATAAAACTAGTTGATTGAAGATTTCATCTGCAATTACAATATCTTTCTATACTGCAGCTGAGGTCAGGGGGAACTTTTTCACAACAAAGGTACTTGGCTGCACAAGTGTCCTGACAAGAGCCATTCATTAAGTTTAGATGGCAGAGGACAAACAGAAAATGGTTGAATCAACAAAAAATATAGGCTCATGTCTGATCATTTATTGCCATGTGTAAATTAATTGATAGCCTAAGTGAGAATCTGACAAAGCTGGCCTAAAGACAGAATTAGAACTGCAAATCTCATGGGTTTTTTTTCCACCTCTAACTGTAAAGCATTAGACAATGACAGTGACTTACAGCCTTATGTGCAGTTCAAGCTACCATATGTCTCAGATACAGTCTCTTTTCACTCAAAAAAACTGCCTGGGCAGAAAGAGAGGATCTTTCACATTTGCCTATGATTTCTGGGCAGCTGGCACCAATTCTCACTTGCTCCAATCAGGCTATTGTATGTCTGAAAAGTTGGGATATTTCTTCATCATGCATCAATAGATCAGATGTACAGTGATTGACCTGCAGGACCAACACGTGAACATGTGGATGGTTTAGCCCATGGGCTCATAAACCCTACCCATCTCAGGAGCATCAGCTCATTAGCACATGTGTATACACTCAGTGGAGTGCAACATATCCTAGAAGCATTAAATATTCTATATGGCTCATTGCAATTAGCTGAGTCTCACAACTTATTGAGCATCACATGAGCTACTTCAATACACAGCCAGTAAAATTTTCTGAGTAGATTAAAAAAGTTGGCTCCTGGTGACGAATCATGCCAACGCTCACTACCAGCGCATTAACTGGAAACCGTAGCATGACAAATACGAGAAAGGAATGACACATACAGCATTTCCATGAGGAGTTGCTGAAACTATCGAGATGTGCAATTTTTTTCACAAATATTTGAATAAAGAGTAGAGAGATCTTTTCCTTGGCAGTGAGTCAAATTCAAGTTCTTTATCTACAAGCGTATTTTTGGTGATTTCAGGGCAAAGATAACATCTCCTCATATAGCTGTGTCAGAAAGAAGCTTTAAATGACTTCTGAAGACTGTGAATTTCTATATTCTGAGACTGCATATGGATCTGTGATCTGCACTGCACCTGAATTAAGGACTTCCTGAACCAGGTTGAGACCTCGTGGGCATTACCAACAGAGAGTGCTAACCAGACACCATATAGATGGATGGAAAAAAACAGGCCATCCTCTTTTAAAATCACCTTGTCACAGTGCAGGAGAGAGAGCTTTGTGCGGAGAGATGCCATGCTAAGTTAATGACAAGCATCTGCTCAGACACCCGCTGACCTCAACAACTTGACGTGCTGTGATCATTGAGGAGTCCCAGGGTGAAGCTGGGCAGAAGGACGATGGCTGGCTGGAGAGGCAAACAGCACCCACGGGGCAGCCACAGGGCAGGGGATAGGTCCTGCTAGGGGAGGACAGGTAGCAACTGAGTGCCTTGCTGGCCCTCTTCTCCATGAGCTCTGCCAGTGGCAGACAGCTTTAAATCTCCTCTCAAATAGTACGGAGCCATCCCCTGCTGATCCCATTTACTTTTTGGGCTGGCTCCCAGCACCTAGCAGCCATGAGAGATTGCCAGCATTTCGTGATGCTGCTCCCACTCCCCTGGGAGGAGCTGGGGAGCTGGAGGAAGATGGGGTGAGGAGGAGAACTCAGCCTCTTTGGCATACAGCAATAAAACTGCAGGGTTGGCAGGAACGGGAAGGATCTCGCCAGAAGGGGAGTAAGAAGGATTTTTCATTTCTCATTTCCACTTTGCTTCTGATCACTTGCTCTGTGATCAGGCTGTTACAGGCTGAAGTGCCAATGGGTACTTCAGCACAGAAAATGGGAGGCTGAGATGGAGCCTGATCTCACTCGTTGCTAAGAGAGTAACCTAATTTGCAGCAGATGGTGTTTATTGTTACTTCCCATCTGCATGAAGATTAAGAATTCTTCTCAGAAGAAAACAATTCAGCCTGACAGCGTCCTGGTAGGAAGGGGCAAAATTTATTTCAAGGCATTTTTTTTGCTGAACCTTTGGTTAAGCTTAACTTAAATACAGTTCTGGATTTATTTTTTTTTTTAATAATATCACTCTAAGTATCTACCTGTGCAGTCGTTGCTTAAAATGTGTAGGAGTGGAATCATGCAAAGGTTAAGCACGTTGCCTCTGATCAAGAAGGAACTTAATGTCAGAGCCAAGATTAAAGTTTCAGCTCTCCAAGGCCTTAGACCAGGATGCACAGTCCCCCAAAGGAACTGATAGCACATCTTGTAAACATCTGTCTTTGGCCCAAGCACTGAGAAGAGAGCACTGTGGGTATGCTGTCTATGAATCATCAGCCTCTTAAAAATGCGTATGTCTTACATTTTGTTGCCATTGACCAATGTTGCATGTCTTTTTGTTCATAGTAAGAAAGTGCATTTTTGTTTTATTGGTATAATTCATCTGGAGTCATAAGAGTTACACCAACGTGACTGGTACATTGAGCCTCATGATAGTTTGCCTGGGGTTTTTTTTGTATCCCATACCATAAAATTCACACCTTGCATGTACCACTGCCACTATCACTTTCAGTTGTGGCTGGGCTTTAATGACCACACAAACATTAACATGATTGCAACTTAGAAACAGAGAGGAAAATGGAAATGGAAGGAATTGACAGTGGACAAAGCAAAAAATAAGAGTATTCAAAATAGAGATAGCAAAAAAACAAAGAATGAAATGATGATTTGATGAAACATGTGTTCACATATAAGGACAACTTGCCTTAACATGAGGGCCAGTTCCCAGACAGCAGTGATTATACTGTATTTGTGATGTACCTTTACTTCTGCTCTCTGTATGCTTGGTTATAGACTCATTTTTTTGACTGGCATGCCCTCTTTTCCTTCTTTCACTTTATGTCCTAGAAGAAAAAGCAGAATCTGGCTATTTTTCTGGCATTTCCAAAAATCAGGCAGCAGCTGGCAGATAGCTGGTGGTGCACAAGCAGATTGACTGGGTATGTGAGGAAATTCGTGACATTCCAGGCAATGGGAATGCATCTGAGGCCAGTGGACCTGACCAAAACACCTGCCTGCACTCAGTAGACAGTCATGCCTTGCATGGCGGCTGCACAGCTGATCTGTACATTCACAGCAAATCTGAAGCAGCTGGAGTACGTCTGAGATCTGGCTGATGTGCTTCATAAATAGAAATTTCTCTCTAGGATTTCTTGAACAGACGTCTGCAAGCTTTGCATACATCTGTAGCAGGTATGCTAGTGGTTGCTAATTGAATGCAAAAATCCCGGCAGCATTAAGTCACTTGTGTATGTTTTCTTCTTGAGGCTGACAGTGCAAAAAGCACAGCAGCAGTGGCACTTACCTGGTGATGTTGACCTGCAGATGCTTCGCCAGCTTAAAGTACATTTATTAAAATCCTCAGATGTGTATTTTTCCTCTTAACCGGTTTATACAATAATGGCACATCTGAGCCTTTTTCATTATTTCCTCTCTTGTGATGTTATTAGGTGGAATTTGTGTGTGTGAGTGTACACTTATGTGGAATATCCATTATACGTACACCACAACTCACACATTTTCCTATATAGGGTCTCTCTTCCAGCTTGGTTATGTTCATGTCTCTTAACAGAGCTATGCAAGAAAACTTCGCAGGCTTCGTTCCCCAGAGTCTTACAGCAGAAGATCTGTTTGCTGCCTAAAAAGGCATCAATTTCAACACAACTTGGCAATCCCAGCCAGATCTATGCTTACTGCCCACTGATATAATTTGCTCCCATTTCACATAGAAATTCTTCTTCTCCAAACCTTGTGCTCTTTTTAAGTAATTTTTTTTCCTCCTGGAAAAAGTGCACAGATTTCTATGTTTCTGTAAACCATTACTGACATCCAGTGGCTACCAATGCAAATGCTAAAAATGGGTAGCCCTTGTTGTCAAGGGACATCTAAACTCTTTCTGCCTCTTTTTCTAACAGATAGCTAATAGAAAAGGAGAAATGCGAAAAAAAATTGTGTTTCCTGGCTCTTCCACAACACATTCTTTTCATGGACTTGATTGAACCTTACTGAACTTGCAACGTACAATTGTTATTTTTCCTTTGTGATCTCTGTAAGAAACAATAGAGATCCCATAGGAAACCAAGTGTCTGAAACCATGCCATCTCAAAACAAAACAGGGATACAGATCACAATTCAAAACAAACACGTGAATAGTAAGAAATATAAACCAGATACAGATAAGGGTTTCACTAGGCAGCCTCCCAGGGAGGTATGTGCCCAACAGAGTGGGCCAAGCTAAAAAACAATACATAATGAAAGAAAAACAACAGAAAATCAACAGCAGTGATTTTCTGGATAGCCATAGCATCATAGAATCACAGAACTAAAGAATGGTTTGGGTCAGGAGGGACCTTTAAAGATCATCTAGTTCAACACTGGTTCCATGAGCAGAGACAACTTTCACTAGATCTGAGTTTCATCCAACCTAGGTTTAAACACTTCCAGTACTGGGGCACCCACACGTTCGCTGGGCAACCTGTTCCAGTGTCTCACTACCCTCATCAGAAAAACTTTTTTTCCTTATATTCAGTCTAAATCAACCCTCTTTCAGTTTAAAACCATTGCTCCCTGTCCTGTCACTGTAGGAAGCTCTCTCCATCTTTCTTATAAGCCTCCTTTACCTATTAAAAGGCTGCAATAAGGTTACTCTGGAGCCTTCTCTTCTCCAGGATGAAAAACCCCAACTCTCAGCCTTTCTTCAACACAGAGGTGTTCTAGCCCTCTGAGCATTTTCATGGCCCTCCTCAGAAATACTGATGAAAAGCATAGCAGGCATTTTTGGATCTTCAAACAAATACATTGTGCTGTTGTTCCAATTCTCTTGTCTTAAAGAAGGTAAGCTTTTGTACATTGTTGTAGCAAGAATGTTATCAAAGAAATAAACAACTCTACCGTTTCCTTTCCTGATGGAAAGAAATTAATAAACCCTGAATTTTGGGTAAGAGACTGCTGAATCAGACACAGGCAATTATCTCAGTTTCAGTTTTGCTACTCTCGTGCTTCCTGGGGTATCACTGAACTCCAACTAGCCAGCTAAGAAGTTGACAACCCAGAAGAATTTTTCAGATGAACTTAAAACAATTAAGTCCCATTTTGAGAGCTTTCCTCACTGTCATCGTGAGCATGTCATGACAGTGGAGGAGAAGGTGGAAACCCACAGCATTTCTTTAGTTATTTTTTGGGGCACTGAGGTAAGATGTCATAAGTTAAGCAGTTCCTTTATGCTATGATGTGTTTGGGCATGGTAACTCAAGCATAAGAGAGCTGAAGCTTCCTCTTTCCCTGCCTCCCCTACTGCCTCCCTCCCTCCTCATGCCTCCGTGCTCAACATATTTTTGATGTAAAGTCTTAGTCTTTGATGTAATGTATTAGTATTAACACATCAGGTAAAGGGAAGATTCTGCAATTTCATCTTGATAAAGTTCAAAACATGTTTTAAGCTGGCCTGCTTTCACACTGAGGTTCTACATTTTACATACATTCACTATAGATCTTATAGCATGTCTCACAAAATCACAGAATCATAGAACAACCCAGCTTGGAGGGGACCTCCAAAGATTATCTAGTCCAACCTTTCATGGGAAAGGGAGCCTAGATGAGATTATCTAGAAACCTTTCTTATCAGATCTTGAAAACCTCCAGTGATGAAGACTCCATCATGTCCCCGAGGAGGTTGTTCTAGTGAATGATTGTTCCTACTGTAAAAAAATTTCTTCCTTATGTCAAGATGTATGTTTGTTTATAACATACATATAAATTACATTTTAATAGAATTGCATAACAATAGCATTACTGCATTTTATAGTTGTCTTCTAAGACCCACCACTCGAGGAATTTGCAAAAAGCTCCTTTACCTTGTTAATTTAGGATGAAGGCTTCTAAATCCTGTCTGCAGCCTCACTGCCTCCAGTAGGATTATTTATGCCTTTGGAGTTAGGCCTGTATTGTGGGGAGTGACAGTTATCACAGAAATCAGCAGCATTCACTCATTGACTTCCATGTTAAGGACCTCAACCAGGGATATAAACTCTTCTACCCTTATTGATGTAAGCAATTCCATTCCTCAAAGAAGACAAAATAATGGCATTTAGTAAGATGTCAATATTAGGAAAATGCCCTTTTCTGTCTTGAACTTCTATTTATTAATTAATGTTCATTGTTTTTAACATCTACTGAAAACAGCTAATACAGAACTTTTCTTTCACAATTTTGCCAGACAATCAAGTGAAACATTGATGGAGATAGCATTTGAGGAAGGCAAGATACTAAACCCAGTGAGCACTGGTACATTACTTTGTCTAATACTATCTGCATTTCCTGAAGGTTCTTGGTATTTGGAATGTCTACCAAAAGTTAATTCTAGTATCTCTGTCCCTGCATGCTGCACCCTGTCACGCGGCTCTCCTTTATTATAAATTGTACATTTCAGCTTTTTAAAATAATAAAACCAGAGAGAAATCTTCATAATGTGGTGGGAGGTAAACCTACTTGCTTTCTTTCCCAATTTAACCGATATATATTGGAATGGAAGTATTTCCAAGATAGTGAATTAGTCATTGGCAGCCTTCAGGCAAATGATGATACAATTATACTAAACATCGTTTGTCTTATCATTGTGCATCCCTTGAAAGGTTCTTTATTTGAGAATGAGAAGGGGTGCTGGGATCTTTAAAATTCAGCACCCACATAACAGCTAAATGTAGCTCTTCTACTCTCTAGCACCTACATCATCCTATTCAGATAATAGCAATACTGAGACAGACTTTTAAGTGCTCCCTCTTCGTTCATCTAATGGGTCCATTAATGATATGTTATCTAAAACCTTCAGATTAAATAGTGATTACAGTTTTCACATTAAATTATTAAGTGTCATATCTTCATGGTTGGGAAAGAATGACGGGAAGAAGAGTTTAAAACTGTGTTTTCTAAGCCTGGAAATCTTGGAATGACAGTGACAAGAGTCAGGAAAGGAAAGGGATGAAGGGGCTTGTAGTAGAAACGAACTAAGTAATTCTGGCACAAAAACATTGGAAGTAAAGAGAGCTTTGTACGACTCTTTGGAATGGCTAATTCCCTCAGTGCTTTGCTAGTCTCTTCTGTCTTGGAGACATGACACTTTGTGCACCACTGACCCAGTTGAAGATGGCTGCCCAGGGACAGAGTGTAGAAATAACCCAGGAGTCCTAATTCTGGTTTTACTATTAACTTACTGAAATTGTTACACTGCGGTTTCCATGGGCAAATTATTAAATTCCACAAACTTCATATTTAATTTACAATGACATCAATAAACATTAAGATTGTAAAGAGCTCACCAATAAACAAATTCAAGTACAAGCACACTTTTTATTTCCTCAAGGAACTTTGTAATAAGACCTATATAAAGAAAAACATAAATGGCAGCAGTAGGTCTTTTTAGAGTAAGATTTGTCTTAGCTAACACAGTAGGTGTAACTTCTTTGTTAAGGAGTTAACATTAAAAACTGGTTAGAATTTTATTTTCAAGCATCCGGCTCATTAAATTAAAGATAGCTGAGCAGTAATGTGGCTTTGTTCCTCTACCAGGATGTAGACATTTAAATATCACAATATAAGAAAATCTTTTTGATCTGATACATATAGTCATAGTGATCACAAAAAAGTGGATTTATGTGGTGGGTGTGTCTTTTCTGCTCTCTAGCTGACAACACATGGCAGCTATAAACCACGCCTGCCAACATTTGAGATGTCTGAGAGGGTTGGACACTGTGAAATGTGTCGGTCTTGAAGAGCTTTCCAAAAGGACAGGGTGAAACCAAGCAAAGGGAATTAGTAAGCAAGCCAGAGGTGGCATGTGCCCACCATGGTCATCACTGAACCGCCTGGGTCTTTGTTCTTCCAGTAACTCAGGGAATTCCAAACAAACCCATGTGCCTGCTGTGAATCACTGGCACAAATCACTGTTGGTTACAGGCCAGCCGGGCTCTGTGGAGGAGCTGCTGGAATTAGGCAAGCATGTAAGCATTGGCCGTGCTGACCCCCTGGCTGCCCAGGAGGTCTGAGGGTCTCCAGCCCAATGTTACCACCCCATTGCCAGTAAACACATGTCCATCAGGCCCGGGGAGTTTTCTCCACCCTGCTCAATCAGCAGAGCTACAGTGGATGAGCCCTGACAAGCACTTGGTAAGGTGCTGGGCTCACTCCTCGTTTGAGCTCGTTGAGACAAAATTAAATCCATAAAACATACGTGTGAGGAATGAGATCATTTGCTGTCTTCCATCCTAAGGCAGCAAACAGAAACACAACTGACAGCAGGGAGGCTTTTTAGAGCTAAATTTGTCTTCACTAAGCCATAAGTGACCTTGAACAAAAGACTCTGAGGCAAGCAAGACCCTAACAGAAGACTCTGATGGAAAGCAGGATGGAGGAGGCAAATCATACTCTGACTTGATTCCTGTTACTCAGGACCACAGTGGGACAAACTGCAATAAATGTAAACATAAGGAAAAACTTTTCCTGCTGCTAAGAGTGGTCAGACCCTGGCACAGCTTGCCTAGGGAGGCTGTGGAGCCCCCATCCCATACTGAAACCCTGAGGGGTTCATGGCCGTGGGCCACCAGCTCTCGGTGACCCCACTCAGAGCCAAGGAGGGGGGGGCTGCACTATACCATCCCCTGGAATCCCTTTCCACCTCGCCACCCCTGAGTCTCCACAGCTTGTGTCACATTCCTGACAACTGGCCCCCACAACTTTATGTGATGAGGCCAATTTTATGTGCTGGCAAGCCTGCTCACTACCGCAGCACAGCCCAGCTCCCCAGACCTCACAGGGCGGCAACAACCAGGAAGGAACACCAAAGAGGAACCAGACCAGCTGAGTAGACCAGCTTTAAAACCCCGCTACACTGCCCCTACCGCCCCGCCATTTTGAGATTCCTGCCGCCCCCGCCCGCTGGCGCCTGCAGGGCCGCTTGGAGCCCTCCAGGGGGCGCTGCCGCGGCGGCGGGGCCTCTCTTGCCACAGGCTCGGCCCCGCCCCGCCGGCGCCGTGCTGGCCGCGGAGGCGTTGCTGTGGCGGGGGCGGGTCCTGTAGCCACTTTGGGCCTGGTCGGGCCGGGGCCCGTCATGGAAGGAAAGAAGATGAACTTGCCGCGGGGCCCCGAGAACCTGTGCTTTGACAAGGACGAGTTCATGAAGGTGGGTGGGGGCGAACGGGCTGCGGAAGGGCGTTGTGACCCGGGTTGCCCCGTCGGGCCTCCTAAATCGGGGGGTGGTGGGTTCCCTGGGTGGGAGGGATGAGAGGGGCCCGAAGCCTTGGTCGGGATCTTTTAGCTCCGCCATGGCGCTTTCCACGGGCTGAGGCCCACGGAGGAGCGGTGAGTGTGTCACCGAAAGGGAGATCCGGGCCGTTTGCAAAGCCGGGCGGCTCGCACCTCTGCGGCTGCTTCCAGGCAGGGGTTATGTCTCAGTCTGGTGAGAGTGAGCCGGCGCCTGAGCGGCGGAGCAGCGGGGGATGCCCCGGGAGGGAGCCGGCGGGTTTGGAACCGGGTGATTCGAGCGTCGGTATCCCGGGCCGGGGCCGGGCGCTTTAGCTCCTCCCCGCCTGGGGCAGATCCCGGTCACGCTTCCTGCGAGTCACTCTCTGCCTGCCTTGAAGCCAAATTGCAGGTAGAGCCCTTCATGACCCGCCTGGGTGCAGTCCTGAGTACCGAGCTGTAGGCAATGCTCCTTTAGCAGGGGAGTTGGTCTAGATGTTCTCTAGAGTTCCCTTCCAACTCTGACAACCCTTTGATTCCGTGATAGACTGGTAACCAGGATTCAGGCCTCATTGCTTAGGGAGCTTAAAGTAATTCTTAATAAAGTATTTTCACTTTTGTTTGGTTGTTTGGGTTTTTTTGAGTGTATGCAAAGAATATACAACATTGTATTTTGGAGAGCTAGTCTTTTACTACTCTGATCATGGTGTGATGTTGAGGTTAAAGCTAAGGCCATAGCCTTTTTGCTCCCCAAATACTTAAGTTTGGTCAGCTCACCGGCATATGGAATACTTTATTTTGAGGGTGGGGTATGTTCCTGGTTTGAACTTCTTTACGTACTCTTTCCCTTTTCATTTTCAGCCGGATTTTGATGTTGATCACTTTGTATCAGACTGCAGGAAACGTGTGCAGCTGGAAGAGCTCAGAGAGGATCTGGAGCTCTATTACAAACTCCTTAAAACTGCTATGGTAGAACTCATAAATAAGGACTATGCAGATTTTGTTAATCTCTCAACAAATCTAGTAAGTCTTATGAAGTTACATTTATATAGTTCAGACCTAACATGTTTTAGTGTGATTTTTATTTTTCATATGAAAAGCATGCAACTTGTATTTTGATATTATTATATTTAAGGCACCTTAAACTGTGATCCCTTGCACTGAAAGAAACTGAAAGACCATTCATCGTAGAATACAGCTGCTGTACAGAATTGCTATTGGCCCGTAATAAATGTTCTAGATACAGCTTTTTGTCTTCAAAAAATAACATCATTAGGACGTTGGACTTAAAGCAAATGAAAACTGCTAGTAGTCGTAAAATTGAAGGAAATAAATCATTAAAAACTAATAGCAAAGACACAAATAAAGCCCTTCCGAGGGATTCTTCTTGGAATCTTTAAACTTGCTGTACAGTCAATGTATCTTAAGGAAACCCATCCCACTTGGCTGAGAATCTTAATCATTTACGTATTAAAATGTCTTGTTCACTGTGCATCCTGATCTTTTACTCCAGTTCATCCAGGTTGCAATTATACAGGTTCAAAGAGCGAGATTTAACATTTTTATTGAAAGAAAAACTTCCATGGGTTGAAGGTTTTTTTTCATTTTTGGCTTTGTGTGGCAAGCAGTCTGGTATCTTTACCTCAGTATATGAACTAACATATTTTTGTATTGCACTTAAAACTGGAGACTATAAAAGGAGGTATTATTTCTCAGTTCTCTTTTAGTGTCTGTAAAATGATAGGCTTTGTCAGTTATTCATGTATGAACTTACCAAAAATTCATAAATGTTTTTACAATAATTTCTTTAGGTTGGCATGGACAAGGCCCTTAATCAACTTTCCGTACCCTTGGGACAGTTACGGGAAGAAGTTATGGTATGTTCAAAACAATCATTATACACAGTTTGTTAAAATTCAGCTCACTTTCATATTATATATAGAATCTCTTATTTATGTTAATGATTGTTGTAATAAATTTCTCTGAAAATTGACTCCTTAAAGCAGTAGGAGAAGTGAGTTTTCAGAGTTTTCAAGCAGTTGTAGTAGAAGTAAATTTACATTTTCTATAGTGCCTTTTAACAAAGAGATTAGGGATGTCTTAACTGTGATAAATGTGTGGATTCTGGCAAAATGAGAGTTTCTCTTGAAAGTATAAGGTGAAATACTGAACTCTTTTAATATTTGAGTAACTTAAAGATGGTAGTAAATAAATCAGATGCAACACAGTCCTGCTAAGGATTTCTTTTGCTCACTCCTGTGGTTTAATCATAAAAGATCACCCTTTTGAAGGTTGGTCTTATTCTGCCTCTTCCACAATCACTTGCTGTTTAGTGAAGGGCAATTTTTGTTCATCTTGGCAGCTGGTTCAAAGGGTTGTTTGCTGCATAAATGTTCTTTTAAAATATCTTAGCCTTGCTGTCTAAAACAGGTCCACAGCATAGAGAAATATTTATTGTGTGAAAAATGCCACTTACATCTGATTTATAACTTCAGCTTCAAGACATAAAATCATATTAATTTTATTGGTTATTTCTGGGTGAAAGGTGGTTTGTTCTCTGTAAGGTACTTGCTTCTAGTTGAAATAATGATACTTGTGGTGGCTGTACTTTAGGATCAGGTTATACTTGTGGTGATTTAGTCTTGTTTCTGGGATTTTTTTCCACTTCAAAAGTAGTTGATGTACTGTAGTATTTATTTGTCCTGTATTCTTATGAATCTGTCTCCTGTTTTAAGTTTAGATTTTTGAGTTAATTTTTTTTAAACCTTAAGTGGGAAGCCAACTTTTCATACTGACTTTCTCTCCACAGAGTCTTAAGTCATGTGTCAGTGAAGGAATTCAAGCAGTAGATGACCGAATGTCTAAACAGGAAGATATTAGAAGAAAAAAGGTACAAAAGACAGATTATTAGATCCTTCCTAGGGCAACTTTTGGTTTTGCCATTAATCTGGAGAAAACGAAATTTTAAAATTTTCAGGCTGTATAGATGCACACTGTACAGGATTTTGCACTTGTAAAAATAATGATTGAAGTTTTCATTGACAGACTTAATTTTTACAGTGTCTAGTTGATTATTAATTATTTTACTTTATTTACCAAAACCATCTATGTTTGGTTTGGTTGACTTTTTTTAATTACAGTTACTAATTTTTCTGCTTGTATATAAACTTGCTCATTATAAATGTAATTGAAATACAGCAGTTTAATTTCTGTATGATGGGGAGGAACTAACATTTGTCCTTGGGCTTAACTTGGTGAAAATAGGATAAGAACAGCTGTTCTACATCTGTGACAAACATAGTTTCTGGAGGCTTATGGAATTAAGTGAACAATACTTCAGCTGAGATGTGACTCAAGTATTAAGATGTAGGTAGAGAGAACTAGAGAACTCAACAGTAGGAGATAGAAAAAAAAAAAAAAAAACAAAAAAAAAACAAGAAAGAAACATCCAAAATATCTTCAGGGTTGTTAGGAGGTTGTTAGGTAATGTATAATGTACATTGGGATTGGAGGCAGACATGAAAAATCTTTCTTTAATTACAGACATGTGTCCTGAGACTTATTCATGTTATTCAGTCTGTTGAGAAAATTGAGAAGATTCTACATTCCCAAGGCACTAAAGAGTTGTCCTCATTAGAGGGAAACAGGTAAAAAAAAAATATGTATGTGTTTGGGTTTGTTTGTAATTGTAACTTCGTGTCATGGTATTGGTAGGTACAGATGATTTTACAAATGTTAAGATAGATCTTTAGAAAAGTAACAAGTGACTGTTGTTTTAGGTTTAGTCTTCTGCAAACTGGTCGCAGAATCATAGAAACACAAGGTTGGAAAGGAC
Organism: Nycticryphes semicollaris; assembly: GCA_013400055.1. Classification (NCBI taxonomy): domain Eukaryota; kingdom Metazoa; phylum Chordata; class Aves; order Charadriiformes; family Rostratulidae; genus Nycticryphes; species Nycticryphes semicollaris. The sequence continues at coordinate 50,243 of VXBJ01005363.1, read as the reverse complement.
CTACAAGATCATCTAGTCTACCCGTCCTCACAGAATATGTCATTTAGCCTCCAAAGTTTGGAATTACTTGTGCTTTCAGTAAAAGTGTGCTCTTGGAAGCTTGCGTGCAATAATCTTATATTTTTTCTTGGAAGTCACAACCCTGTCGTGTCTGAAATACTCTCCATAGTACAGTTTGTTTCAATATCATTTGGAAGTAAAATGGAAAATAGCTGTTTTTGTTTTCCCTGCATATGTATGATTGAAAGGGCTGCTGCGAGAACGTATGAGGCAGGCAAGCCACAAATGTAATACTTCCGGTAGAAGGACAGTTTGTGACCAGTTCCAGTCAGATTCACAAGTTTTGGTTTTTAACAACTTCCTGGAAAGTGTCTTCTTTGCTGAGAGATGGAAGATGTCTTTCAGCCAGTTTTGGAACTGAGGTACCAGCTACGTGCTTGAAATAATTGACTAGGATGCAAGTGCAAATTGTGCTGGCGGAAAAAGACAATTTCTTGAACCTCTTTGAACATGAGACTGTCTCTTCACTTCACTGCACCAGCTCACACTGTGATGAGTTAGGGGAGGTAGACAGAAGAGTAAGCTGATACCTAGAGGGACAAAGCATATGGAAATGTTTTCAGTCAGGGTGAGGCACTTTGCAGAATCATGTTTTGAAGAAAGATTGTACTTGAGTGGCTGAAAATTTGGCTGATTGTATAGACCTGAGAAGGGTAGGACTGTCTCTGTAGAGCTAAGTGTCATTAGTTTTGCCACGTGACAGAAACAGGGAAATAAGAACCAAACAGTGAAGAGCACTTGCTGCAGTATGAACTGGAAGGCTGCCTTTTCATGTGACAGCAAGCAGCACTACCATACAGAAATTGGTTCTGCAGAGGCAGCTTCTTATGTTCCTCTCAGCTCCTACTTAGCCCACTTCGTATCTTAGTAACTCCAAAACAACTCTAATCATATAGTCCCTTCCAGATTACTATTGCAGATTGTGAGAATTGTAGTAATAATTCCAAATATTTAGAATAAACCACAAAAATTGGGGAAGAGCATTATCTCTCTGCTGCAGATGAAAGTGAGTTGATTTGAAAGGATCTAACTGTCTCTTCTCATTTTGTATCATATTTCTTCTAGCCCACTTTTAACTGGGCAGGTTTTAGAGAGAATTGCCACAGAATTTAATCAGCTACAGTTTCATGCAGTACAAAGCAAAGGAATGCCCCTTTTGGACAAAGTGAGACCAGTAAGTATTATATGATAGCTAGTTTCACACTTGTAGGATCAAGCAAAACCAATACAATTGGAAGACAAATGCCTGTTTCCGCAGAGTTTTATTGTATTAATTTGTGGGGGGGGAAAATGAGTTCCAAGAGGTCGTTTTTATCAGTTGACTAGAAGTAATGCTTCTTCTGAGGGTTTATGCTTTGTTTGCTAATTTCTTTAGGATAGATTACTTAGAATAAGAGCAAGAAATATCAGCCTAATGTGTTTTGCAGTTTGTCTGCTTGCTTATATTGAAGTCTAGCTCTTGAGATTTATGTTGCATTTTTTTAGCTGCAGTGTAGAGACAAGAATATAAATGGAATGTGCCTACAAAGTGGGTGGATTGAATATATTCAACTTTTGTCTTTTGGCCAAATTTGTTGCCTAACGGAGGCTGTTCAGGCTGGTAGGCTAATCTCTCTAACTCCCTGTCTGTAATAACTGCCTACTGTAAAAGATGACAGTTGTGGGGTTTTTGTTTGTTTGTTTGTTTTTTTTTCCTTCTGTCTTATTCATCGTAGAGAGGAAACAAGTGAAGGCTGGTGCTTAAAGGTAGATAGTTGCAGGACATGAGGAAAAATAGTTAGCAAATGGGAGAATATATGTTGACTGAAGAAGCTGTTTGACAGAAGCCAGAAGGAATCTAGCAGCATGGCTTTCTCCCCCGCCCAAAGTCATTCGGTAATTTGACAAGTAGTGCTGGGAACATGCTAGTGTTTTAGTTTTTGACAGTGAAAGGGTAAATGCCACAGTTGTTATCCAGGGTGACTTACTGTGAAGCTTTTGTGTATTATCACACATAGTGATTCAGTTGAACAAGGAACAATTATTGACCTATTTTTTCAGGCTGAAGGGGTATAGAGGAAACTAATTGCCCTATATAAGATTATAATAAATACAGTGTTAAATACCATCAGTAATCTGTTAAGCTTGTGTTTATGTTCATTTAATGCTGACAGTTATCAAAACTTGTGCACCTTTCAAATGATAATGGAAAAGTTGAATTTGTTATTTCTGGAAAAGTTTTTCAGCAACAGTGACAAGGCTTTATTTTTTTTTTTTAATACTGTATTTCCTTTCTCTTCATAGCGTATAGCTGGAATAACAGCTATGTTGCAGCAGTCTCTGGAAGGGCTGCTCTTGGAAGGCCTTCAGACTTCAAATGTTGACATAATACGTCACTGTCTTCGCACTTATGCAACAATTGACAAAACGCGAGATGCAGAGGCATTAGTTGGTCAAGTGCTTGTAAAACCTTATATAGATGAGGTAAGATAAAAATCAAGAATACTAAGAAAAGGAGTTGATATGCAAATGTGCTTATTTTTCCTGTAAACCTCCAGCTTTCTTTTGCACCTTCAAAATGCCTTTGTGGAGACAGCAAGAGAACTACGCCCCAATACAATGTCAATTTATTTGTTGTGAGTGTAGGAATTCTGTATCTGCCTGTCACCAGTTTCAGGCTGGGAATTCTTTTTCTTGGGGTGAGGAATCCAAAAAACAAACCTTAAACCGAGCATATGACTGGAGTAAAATCCATTTTTTTTCTGGAATTGCATTTCTGGGAATTGGATCAGAACTGGGGTTTGCATTTCTTCATGGCTGGCTCAGTAGCAGGCAAACAGAGCACAAATAGTTCTTGGTGTTCTCCTTCTGTTCCCATTGTGTGAAGAAGCAGTTTCAGCAGTTCTGATGTGTACCAGGACTTCAGCAGCAGCAGGAACAAGCATTTGTTTGGGAAGCACCTGCTGTTATCTGGCGGGAAAAGGTATCAGATGGACCATCTCTCAGTTCATGAGAAACTGGTTTTAGTAGGTCATAATCTTACAGTAGCAAGTTGGACCAATCATGAAGTGCCGATTGGATTTTCTGAAATTAGGGAACTTCCTGCTAATTCTCTTGACTGTGCAACTTTGCTGCTACCTGCAAAACGCTACCTCACCTTTTTGTGGAACAAATTCTTTGGGCTTGAACAGTTGGTGACTAGTCTATACTACTTTTTTTTGGCTTTGTTGTGGTTGATGATAATGTAATTCCCGCAAAACCTCCCCCCCAGACAGCAACCTGCCACAATAGTGTAGTGGTCAGAAAGTCAGTCAGTTGTGCTCAATTTTTCTTGTGTGTAGGCACAGCTGCAGTCGCCACTAAAACCTTTTTAAGGGCCTTCAAATGCCCTTTAAGGGCCTTTTATAGTAACTCTAGTTTCAAGCTTTAAGTAAAAATCTAAAAAATAGTTTTAAGCTATTTGGTAGTCTGCTGTGTTTTAAATGACTTGATAGAACAGGTTTGATATATTTTTAATTAATGCGCTGAAACGATTTTGCTCTAGTACCAAGACTTCTTTTGCCTCTTTTCAACAATATGTTGGGAATCACGTCAAGGTCAGGTAACGAATCCATGTAATTTCAGAGGATATTTGTTCCCTACTGAGATTGGAGTAAGTGCCCTTTTAGAATATAGCTACTAGTGCTGACTGCCCTGTTGCAGGAAGTTACCCTGACTTTCACTAGTTTGTCAGAGCATTTCATAAATGCATTAAATTCACTGTCCCTTAAGGAAGAAGTTAAACTGGGCCAGTGCCAGGGCTATAGAGTTGTTCTAAATTAGTGTTATGAGTCTTTCAGCAGTATTAGTTTTCCTGCTCCTGTGGGGAGGAAAAAAATGTAATGTAGAAGAGCTGCCTTGGCGACTGGGAATACACACTTGCTTGAATTTATGCATGTTACTAGAACGTGGCAGAGAGCTTGCCTCCATTGCTGCCTGTGTAATACAGAGCACTTCTCAGTGGCTTTGAGTTCCAGATTACGCTACTGATGATCTTTCCCTTTGCTGTGAAGATGGTCTTTTACTGCCATTGCTCTTTAAATTGAGCTATTTAATACCATTCTCTTTGCCTAGTAAACCGCGAGAGGCATGTTATGATGTGAGATACCCTTTTCTGCTTTCAGGATATATAAACCACTTTGTTCTCTACTACTGTTTTACAAAAAAAGAGACCACTTACAGTATAGACCAACGCTCTTATTAAGACCTATAAAAGTGATGGGAAACATTGTTTCTAAAAGTATCAAATAAGTTTCTGTATGCAATAATACAGTTGCTTTTTCTTATACTGCTGTGTCTTTCTGAACATAAACACAGGAGTGACCTTAAGGTATTTGCATTCTTTTTCCATTTAGTGGCCATTTGCCATGGTGTTCCCAACCAAGGCACGTGATGAGTTAATCTGGATAACTTTTGCTGAGGGAGTTGTTCTTCTAAATCAATATAAGGAAAAGAAATACCATTGGTTTGGGGTGGGTTTTTTTTTTTTTTTCACTCAGTAACATCTTCAGCAACCAAGAGATGGAATTGCTACCTTTCCCTTCCCTGAGAAAGAGTAGTATGTCTGGTAACATCTGAGCTGTTTGTCATTGTCAGTGGGATGTTTGCTGTTGTTGGAAATGAAACTTTTAAAATTCTCCTGGATTTACTTTGTATGCACACAGATTTACAAAGCCAAGCCAGCTCCTGGCTTTTTGGATAGGAGAGGGAGTTGGATGGTGGTAGCCACTCCCCTTAAGGACAGAGTTCCTTTGGATGCTTGCTAACACTCTCAGTTTTCTCAGTGTCTTTTCTTTCCCCACTTGCTTATGTAGTAAGAGGCAAAAGTGTTCAGAGAGGTGGAAGGATACCAAGAATTATAAGCTATTTTTCTTTTCCTGTATTGTCCAACTACTGTCTGCCCTCGTTTTGTGTCAGAGGTTATCCCTTTTTATTGGATACATGGTACTGTCCTGATAAACTGCTTTGCTAGCCATGTTAAAGGCTTAGCATTATCATAGAGAATTCTTGCCTGTTGGTTTACCCGCATTTGGAATTGGACCGACAAAGTCTAAATTTAGAAGATTTTTTTTTACTTTATTCTGAGGTTTGATTGGCTTTTGCCAATCATGTGTTTAACTTCGCAGAGTGCTTTAGGGGGCAGTGATGTGTGCAGCAGGTGGGAGGCCAGTTGTGGTGGCTAACATTTAAAAGCAAGGAGCTCATTCCCTTTCTTGTGGCCAATCTTGCCAGTTAGTGCTGCATTAAAGGAAGTAACAACTCAAGCAGGCAAACTTGGAAACCATAGTATAAAATAGTAATACAGTGACTATGCCAATATTTGGGGTTGTAGTGTTATAAGTTTTGAGTGAGTAGACTGTGAGTCTTGCATTACAGTATTCCATATTCACTTTCTGACATTTCACATTGAACTCTTCCTGGCAGGTGATTGTGGAACAGTATGTTCAATCTCATCCTAATGGCCTTCAGGCTATGTATAATAAACTACTGGAGTTTGTTCCTCATCATTGCCGTCTCTTGCGTGAAGTAACAGGAGGAGCTATTTCAAGGTAGATATCTTGGAGGTTTCTTTCGGTTGCACTAAAGTTACAGGAAGCATCATATACTTTTGAAGTGGTTCTCATAATTAGCTTCCATGTGCAAATGACTTATCTGGCCTTTCCTGAAGATTCATAGTCAAGTTTGATTTCTCCCTCATGTGTGTTTTTTTTTTTCAAAATAAAACCATGAACAAACTTCCTTGTTGCTGCAGCCCAGACCTTCAGAGACTGGAAAGACAATACTTTAGTCCATGAAATGTGATTGTAGCCATCATCCAAGGAGAAGGGAATAATAAAGCTGTTTTAAAATACAAGCTCAAAAGTTGAGTTGTTAGTGTACATCAGAAAATGGGGATGTTCCCCAGAGGTTTCACTGATTTATTGCATGTACCGGAACTACAGGTTTAATTGATTTGTGTAGTGCTTCCACTGTCTTTTCAAAAGTGCTTAATTCCATATGCAATTAAATCGCCTGCTTTGAAGTTTAAATAATTCAGATCTACTGAATTGTATCCATTTATTCATCTATTTGCAGGCAGGTTAATATAGCAGACAGCTGTAATTAGCAAACTATGGGTGTAGTCCCTGGAGACTGCAGAATTACTTTTCTAATTAGTCATCCGTTGCTGAGCTTTCTATGGATCCGAAGTTTTACTAACATTTCAATTCTTTTAATCCATCAGCAAGTTTTAATCTTTCTTTTTTCTTAATGATGGAATGTTTCTACTTTGTACTGTGGTGTAGTGACCTGGAATTAAATGCTTGTATCTCTTCTGCTCTCAATTTATAAATTTTCATAATCAAGGTAGCTTTTAATCTTTTGCTACAAAACACAATACTATGTATAAATACACCTTGGAACAATTATGCAGAAGTTTTGCTTCTTTCCATTGCATTAGTCACATTCCTCCTACTTGGTGTCTCTTTGGAGTTTGGAATTGTTAAAACTTGAAATATACAAGTAGGAATGGGAGTTCTCAGCTCAAATGTATTATTTTCCAGAACACACTTGCAAAATATGTAACTGACAAAATTCTAAAACATTTTGAGAGTTACAAAAAATACCTTGCATTTGATGAGACAGTGGGATCAAATATGAAACCTGGAAGGAAGAAATTAATTAATACCTATGTAAAAACCCCCTGAATTTGTTTTGTGTAATGCAGTGCATGTCTTTTTATTTATCCCTACCTTCGAATGGAAGCCTGGTGCTAAAATATAACCATGGAATAATTGTAATTTTATTGCAGTGAAAAAGCAGATATTGTTCCTGGATATGACTTCTTAGTGAATTCAGTGTGGCCAGAAATAGTACGTGGTTTAGAAGAGAAATTACCATCGCTGTTTAACCCTGGAAACCCAGATGTGTTTCATGAGGTAATTAATTTTAATTTTTTCCATTTATGATTCCTTTGACACACACAAGAATTGAATGAGTCACGTTCCCTACCTTTTTTCCCTGCTGCTTTTGTGTAAATACATGCTGTTGCATGGCTTGGAAGAGGAGGTTATCTCAAATCACTGATTTAATTTTCATAATTAAAGTAATTAATTTTTATAATTAAGTAATTAATTCTCCCCTCAAGTTTGTCAGGAAAGCTCATACAGAAGTTATTGAAAGCCATTTAGTCATATTAGTATTTGAAGGCAGGAGTTCACCCAAGTCTGGGACTTCTGTGTAGGAAGGGCTGTCACGTTCATTCAACACCTGGGTTACAACTTGTTCTGTATTATGGGAAGGATAAAAAGTTCGTTGTTTCACTTGCTTGTTTTTAGCTTTTGCTCTCTTCCAGTACTGCAGATTTTGTTGTGATTAGAAACACAACTAAAAGAAATTAAAATATTCAGAGGCAGTGTGATAAGGTTTAGAACATAAAAGTAGTATTTTCACTGGTATTGCAATCAATTATGAAGCAAGCTTATGTTATAAAATAACTTCAAGGTCCTTGTCACTCTTGTATTTTCATTATTGGCAGTGGTGCTCTGCATCTGAAAGATCATCTTTTACTAATGATGAAACATTTCTTGGTCTACCACAAGGATTGGCTCTGGCAGTACTTTAGTATTCTGTCACAAGTAGAAAATATGAGCTTTCTACTTTTCTTCATGTTCTGTCTTACATTTGGCTATGATTGCTCACGTATTTGGACGTTTTTTTTCCTTGCAACTTGATTTGTGATGTGTCTGAAACCTTTTATTTTCAAGATGGAGATGTCAGGCAGTGATAATTGTCTGAAAGAAGGCACAGTAGGCAGATCAGGATAAATGACTTTGGGTAGTGTTGGATTGCTGATGGAGGTTTATAAGGGAAATAATTCTTCCAAAGCTGCTTTTACTAAATACTTACATTTTTCTTGGAATTTAAATCTCTTTCATACGGATACATTGAATAATTGAAGGCAGGTAAGTGTAACAGTGAATGTTTGCAGGGTTGGCTCTGAATAAGAAGCAAATGAAGTGGATATTGAAGAAAGGTGTGGTAGTGCCCTGCAAATGACTCTATAGGGTGTTCCCCCTTCCTTGTGAGAGTACTTAGTTTCCCATGAAGTTTCAGCTGTTCTTCAAGCTTTACACAAGAATGTGTTTTAATTTCAGAAGAAACGAGTTTGCTGTTTTAAGTGAATTATTTTTAAAAGGTTGACAGCTTATGTTAAGCTGATATTGACCAACAGAGACATTGCATTTATTTAAAAAAAAAACAAAACCAAAACCATGAAAACCTATCATCTCACCACAACTTTCAAGTAAATCAAGTACTTTCCAGACTGCTTTTGACTACATAAGTGACTCAGGGTCTAAATCATTAACATATTTTATCTAAAAATCAGTATAAAGTTGAAATGCCAGGTGTAAAAATGCTATTCTGTGTACCTAAAGACTAATAGAAGTAATTCTGAATTAAAAGGGGGGGGTGTGTGTTGGGGGAGCCTTTAGAGTTGCTTGTGCACTGCTGGTAATCCAAGTAATGCAACTCAAGTTTTAGACAGTAATCTTCTATCTCTGTTTTCTAGGTTGATAGAAATCCAGAAAAGTCTTTTTCACCAGGTTTGTTTGCATATGCATAGGTTTCATGCTGAAAAGTTTGAATATGCAATATTATCTGTTGGGAGGTTTTATAGATGTAGAGGAGGTGGAAGGAAAAACATTTTTTAAAATCCTGTAAGAATCAGGCTCACGGATGGTAAAATAACTATTTACTTATGCGTGGAGTTGTTTTTTCTTTTTAATAATGTTTCAAGTCGTCATGCCCTTATTTCTGAGCCAGATTTGTGGACTTACAGGCACTTGAAAACAGTACTACTTTTATTCCTAACCATTCATTTGAGACTGTAATGTCTAGATTCCTCTGTTTGAAAATTGCTCCGTTTTGTTTCCCACTTTACCTTCTTTTAAATGACTTTGTGCAATCAACAATCCAATCCTAGAAGCTGAAATTGGAACCAATCTTAAAGTTAGTTTCCTCTCCTGGAGATAATGTTATCAATAATTAGATAAATATCTCTTGAGTTGTGTTCTATATTGAAAATGGTAGGTCTTTTCAAAGTGTTTGGTTTATATCTCTGACTAATACTTAAGGTAGCAGGGCACTAATGGCTTGTTTGTCTTTATACACTGCTTGGTTTATTATCTAAGAAAGGAGGCCTGAAAGAGCGCTACTGTGGATTCTGGATTTAAATCCCATCCCTTTTATGTTTCCATTGTGTTATAAATCCAGCCATTCTGGGAGAAAAGTTACCTAAAAGCTTTTCTGTGCAGTTTCCAGAATACCGTCTTGACACAAGAAAAATATGCTGTAATTATACCTGTAACAGAAAGTTATGAACTTACTGAGATATGGAACACAAAAGCATACCCACGCATAGCATAGTTTAGCTTGGCAGAGACCATTAAAGTTCATCTAGTCCAGCTCCCTCTGCAATGAGCAGGGACATCTTCAACTGGATGGGGTTGCTTAGAGCCTCGTCCAGCCTGATCTTGAATGTTTCCAGGCATGGGGCATCTACCTCCTCTCTGGGCAGCCTGTTCCAGTGTTTCACCGCCCTCACCATAACAAATGTCTTCCTTCTATCTAGTCTAAATCTACCCTTTTAGTTTTAAGCTATTACCCCTTGTTGTGTCACAACAGGCCCTGCTAAAAAGTTTGTCCCCATCTTTCTTACAAGCCCCCTTTAAGTACTGAAGGGCTGCAATAAGGTCTCCCCAGACCCTTCTCTTCTCCAGTCTGAACAACCCCAACTCTCTCAGCCTTTCTTTATGGAAGAGGTTTTCCATCCCTCTGATCATTTTTGTGGTCCTCCTTTGGACACACTCCACCATGTACGTGTCTTTTCTGTGCTGAGGGCTCCAGAGCTGGACAGAGTACTCCAGGTGTAAAGGGGCAGAATCACCTCCCTCAACCTGCTGGCCACGATTCTTTTGGTGGAGCCCAGGATATGGTTGACTTTCTGGGCTGCTATCGCGCATTGTTGGGTCATGTCCAGCTTTTCATCCACAGGTAGCCCCAAGTCCTTCTCGACAGGGCTGGTTTCAGTCCCTTCACCCCCCAGCCTATATGGGTACTGGGGGTTGCCATGACCCACATGCATGACCCAGCACTTGACCATGTTGAACTTCATGAGTATCTCGTGGGCCCACTTCTCAAGCATGTCCAAGTGCCTCTGGATGGAATCCCGTTCCTCGGGAACTTGCTGAGTGTGCATTCAATCTCATTGTCTGTGTCATTTATGAAAATAGGAAACAGTACTGGTCCCAATGCCAACCCCTGAGGGACACCACTTGTCACCAGTCTCCCTCTGGACACCGAGCCAGTGTGACCATCCCACCATTTCCTCACCCACTGAACAGTCCACCCATCAAATCCATAACTCTACAATTTAGAGAGAAAGGACAATTTAGGTTCTGGGGGACCTAGAAGGCCTTACAGGAGTCCAGATAGATGACATTCTCAGCTTTCCCCTTCTCTGCTGATGTAGTCACTCCATCATGGAAGGCCACAAGGTTGATCAGGCAGTATTTACGCTTTATGGAGCCATACAGGCTGTCTCAAATCACCTTCTTTCACACATCCTGGGTTCGCAGGAGAATTAGAGAGCAGAACCTGTAAGCAGCAACTCTGGAGCTTCTACAGAAAAGGTTTTACTCTTTGGAAGAGTCAAAATTGTATCACTCATGTAGCGCTCTGGAGTGTGGTCAAAGCCTTGTTGCTGCATTCCTGCTGCTGCTCTTACTGCAATGGAGCCAGAAGCACCGAGAGATTCAGTCAGGCTTATTTCATTAATTCTGCAGTGGCTTAATGAGCATATGTGATAGGTTTTATGGCTGTTTTCTACTTTATTTTTTTTTTATAAAAGAAATTTGCACATAAGCCAAACTGTTTTTCATTGCAGAGAGGTTGATTTCAACTGTAGTTGTATTTTGATTTTAAATTGTTTTACATGACCATTGTATTCTGTTTGCAAGGTCTGGTTTGCGTGAAAAAACATTTTTATGCATTGTTTTGCTTCCGGTTTTTGCTTCAGTGTCTGGATTTCTGACTTGTGTATGATTTATTATTTCGTTATTTCTGGGTGTTAAGAAGTTCCTGCTGAAAGTAAGTCCACTGTGCCTTTGAGGATTAATGCAACTTCTTTGCTTGCAACTGACTTAATACTACTCGTAAACATCTTCTTAGAAGTATACACAGGATAAATGTAGTTTATCTGAAGTTGTTTAAAGTTTGTCTGCAAATATTTGGTATTAGCAAACCATGTTTTTAGGGAAGCAGTTTTAGAAATCCCTATAATACAGTTCCTATGTAGCAGCAAAAAATACCATGCTTTTATTCTCATGTGTGTTTGGTTATATGTACTTCTGGGTTTTGTTCTGGATTATTTGTATTTGTTGTATCCCTTTATCTCCTGTGATTGAGAATGTTCTTAGTACTGTGCAGCACTGTTGTTCCACCCCAGTAACTGAGCTCAGAAATACTGATGCATCTCTGATGAATTCTGCTTGTTCGGGGTACTTAGCAAACTGTATAGTTTTTGAAGTGTCCTGCACTAGCTTTTCTTATCTAGAATAACACCTACTAGTTAATTGCTTTTGGTTTCACTACAATCCCAAATTTTGGCCTTGTATGATTAGGTGATGGGGCAGCGTCAACCCATTCTGAACCTCGAACTTAATTATAGTGTGGTACAAAAGTTCTGCTGAATGGGTGGTTGGGACCCTGCGTGTGATCAGAACGGCCATTCTCTTTCTGCAGAAGTACACTACGAGTATGGATTTTGTACATAAATTTGAACGACAATGTGGCTCCCAGGCCAGCGTGAAGCGGTTAAGATCTCACCCCTCTTACCACAGCTTTAACAACAAATGGAATTTGCCTGTATATTTCCAAATACGGTCAGTATGCATTTTTTTGTGTTCACTCTTACAAAAGCAGAGTTCAGTCACAGCAAGATGATCTGGCTTAGGGTCAGATCCCCCCTGTTGCTCAAAGTTTCACTTGTCAATACATAGTCAAACTAAGAATTTAGTTACTAAGTCAACTGTTTTGTATATCTTTAAACAATTTAGCAAAATCACAGCCAGCTGCTCTTCATGTGCTGTGGTGTTGCTACACTGGATTTGGTAAGCTACATTAGACTTTCAGGAAAAGATCCTTTTTATCTCACAAGGTGTACTCTGTGAAGTGCTGAGTCTGATAGCATTGCCTTCCCTAAGATTGCCATACTATTCCCTTTCCTGAGGAGCTAAGTACTAAGTTTTAGCTTGTTTTTCCAACAGGTCTGATGTACCTATAGTATTACCTTTTGCAGATCTTGCAGCTAGAAGAGAGCCAACAGACCCAGGAAATACCCATTTTAATTCTAGTTATGCTAGGATATTAGTGAAAGGAACAAAATAGAATGTGAAATCATATTTTTAGAAGTGTAGTCTATGCACCTGATTGTAGGGCTGGATAGCAACCCTCCAGGTGAGAAAGAGAGAACTGTTGATGAAGTCTGCCATGACGCCAGTGTGCTGTGTGCGATCTCTAGGTACAAAACCTTTTAAGAGTCAAAAGAACCTAACCCACCAACCAAACAAACAAAACCACCAAAAACAAACACACACACCCCCACACACCCAGGGGTTAGAATTTAAAAATAAAACAGGGGAGAGAAATCGATACTTGTTTTCAACCTGCATCACTTCAGTAGCCTTTTTTGTTGCGTGATTCTGTAACTGGCAGTAACGGTACAACCGTAGCCACATTTGTACAGTTTCCTTAATTCAGGATAAACCTGTATTTCTGCTGACAAATTCCATCCAGGAATCTTGGGAGTGCTGGAGCTAATATAAGTGACAGGAGCATGGGGCTGGGAGAAAGGTTTTTGCTTGCACAAGTATTCCTGCAGCTGGGCAGTGAACCAATATGAGGATTTGTTACCCTGGGCAAAAAAAAAGGTCAGCTCTCAACTCCAATCAATTTCTCCAAACCACTTAACTGTACAAATATTCGTGGTGGTCCAAGGGAAAGGGCAGGAGTACTCGCTACAGTAGCAGTGCTGAATGCACTGACTAAAAGTGGCCATGGAACTATATCCATTATAAACCTTTTAACAGATGTGTATCATTAAGAGGTCTGTGAGTCGGCCGCTCTTGTTTGAAAGTGCAACCTTTCTAGTAAGTGACCGCTTGATCAAACGTCGACGCTCTTGCTCATAAAATAGACATGGAGCTTCAGCATGTTCTTTCTCGTCTAAAAATGTTCTTTCCCATTAAGTATTTTGAGCTCTGATTAAAAAAAACTTTAAAAAAAATATAATTTTCCTTTAATCCAACCTTACTGTAAATCTAAATAGTGCGCTATTTTGATAAATGATTGGATAACAGCACCTGGTTCATCTTTCACGATATTATTCAAATATATTGCAATAATCTGATAGCTTTTGAAAATGCCCATGGATTCTTTAGTGCACAACTGAAAATAATACATCATATTAATTATAGATATGAGGGATGCCTTTTTTTAATTTATATTAATATCCTTAAGTCATATGGGGTTTTAATTGAAGTATTATCTCATGCTAGGACATTTATAATTCAGATTGCTGGGTTTTTTCTTTTTTCAATTACAGAAATTGTCTAGAACAATCAGCCCTCACTAAAGCCTTTTACAAGCTGTCCTTTGAGGAACAGATGGATGTACAGGCCTTTGTTCTGTAGCAGCGCTGGCACAAGCAGCCCCAGTAACTCTTTCCTTTGCCATTTGAACTGTAGTGAGCCCCATGTTGGGGAATTTTTTTTCCTATGTAAGAAACATTCAGCACAAATTATGTCATTGCTAAAAATCTGATTCGAATCTCTAATCCTTTTCAACATAAGACCTAAAAGACATTGCTCTGATGGTGGAAGTGGTGCATAGACAGGACTAAGGGTTTGAAGCCATTTCACAAATATTTCTAAGATATGTTTAGTTGCTAAGTATGCATCAAGCCCATTAGGAGTTTGAATGTGGACCACTGTTCTGATCTGGAAATGACAGTTAAGAGGCTTAAAGAGGAGCCCTACAGGTTCATAATTCATAAGTTGGATAGAAAGACTTACAGAGTTACTATGATGCACATAGAAGCAAGAACGGGGAAACCAATGACAAGAAAACTTTCCATAGGGGAGCTTAAAGTGGTAACTTTGTTTCAGCATTTAGAGGAAAAATCTGGTTAAAGAAGAATTTTCTGCAGATCTTGCTTGATAACTTTTTTGTTGTTTTCCCAATATGCTCTAAATATGGAAAAGTACCACAGATTTTAATATTAACTTTGTTGTTATATCTAAAAAAATTGGGGGTGGGGTGGGTGCAATTTTTTTTGTACTTTTGTGAAGGGTGAATTATTTAAAAAGGGAGTCAAGGCATCCCATGAGGAACTATTGATTTTTATCAGGTACAGAATTGTTTGCAGAACCTTATGCCACTGTTCATTGACAAACATGCAGAAAGCTAAAGCCTCCGATGTCACATGACATATCTGAAGGTCACCTAAAGCAAGTATGAGACAATGTGTGCACTTCTAGTTTAAAAACAGTAACAAACCAAAAAACTTAACTCCTCAAAAGACCTGAGGAATTGACTCTCTGGGAGTTATCCTTTTGATAATGTTTGCAACTTTGACTTTGATAATTTCCTGAAGTATAAGCTTCATACCTGCCTGTAAAATATCAAAAGTTTTCTTTCAAGTGTTTGAATGTTGATCTGGTTTATATCCCAATTCCTGCTCGGCAGAAATAACCTCACATTTAAAATCTGTGCATGTGCATTGGTAGCACATTGAGGTAATATTGAAATAAACATTGAAAAATGTTTAGGCATCAATTTAAGTAATTGTTGAATTGTAATATTCAAAAATTTTCTGTTTCTCAGATTCAGAGAAATAGCAGGGGCCTTAGAAGAAGCACTTTCAGATACACTGGAGGAGGCTCCAGGTAATCTTTTATTGCAAAAAGTAATTTATCTGGTGTGAAGGAGTCGGTGGTAAATAAATATCAGCGGTTACTGTTTGTCTGTTGAGTATTTAGTCGCATGCATCCTGTGGGTTCACATGAGCTTTCTGTTTTCTGACAGACTGATTAAACATTAGAATGCAGCTTTATAGATAAGGGAATATAAAAGTACTGTTCAGTGATCACTTTATTTATTAAAAGCACCACTTTTGGCAGCAGCCATTAACACTTTTGTGGAACTATCCTCTCGGTGCAAGAAGGAACTAAATTGGCATTTGGCATCTTTTAAGTGACAACCAAAAGGCTATGGTGTGTTGTTGGGACTTTTTTTCTTATTTTTAAATCTCAGGTTAACTCAGTTCTTCTGATGTTACACCTTTTAAAAATGTGCTTCAGCTTGACCTTTTGTTGTCTGATTGTTTCTAGCTGGCAGCTCGTACTGTCTTTTGGCCACTCACATGGTCTGGATGAGTCTTTTGAAGTGCTGGTCAGATCAAATGTTTTTACCCTTATTGGCACACCGTCTGTGGAAACTTAGTCTGCAAATTTTGGCACGCTACTCTGTGTTCATTAGTGAGGTAAGAGAACAGCGTGCTTACGGTTTGGGTGATTGACTGGGTCCAGCACTAAGAGACCTGTTGAAACTGAGCTGGGTGAAACTAATCCTGCAAAAAAAAAGAGGGGTGAGTTAATCTGGAGTTGCTCAGTACTGAGAGTGTAGAACTGGAAGTTTCTTGAGCAACTGACTCAACACTAACGATTGCCTCCAGAGCAGAAGTTGTGCTTTGCTCTTCAGTTCCCTGCTCTCAGCCATGCAAGTTTCCCCCTTTTTTCTTGTGTCACAGAAAGACAGCATGGTGGAATGACTGGGATTTAACGGGACGCCATCTGACCCAAATTCCTGCTCACAACAGAGCCACCTTAGATACGGTTTTGCAGAGCCTTTTCAAGTTGAATTTTGAGCATATCCAAAGCTGTCGGTTTCACACATTTCTGGGAGCTCTGGTCCAATGGCTGGCCACTTTTTCCTCATAGAATCATAGAATGGTCCAGGCCAGAAGGGACCTCTAGGGTCATCTACTCCAACCTCCCCGCAGTCAGCAGGGACACCCCTAACTAGACCAGGGTGCCCAGAGCCTCATCAAGCCTCACCTTGAATATTTCCAGGAAAGGGGCCTCAACCACCTCCCTGGGCAACCTGTTCTAGTGTTCAACCACCCTCAGAGTAAAGAACCTGTTCCTAATATCCAGTCTAATTCTGCTCTTCTCTAGCTTGAAGCCATGGCCCCTCGTCCTGTCACTGCAGGCCTTTTATCGTTATTTCCCTTCCTACAGTCCATGTCCATTGCCTTTTACTCTGTATCTCAAGGAAAACTGGTTCCATCTTCCCTATGCATGTGCTTTAAGTAGTTGAAGACAGCAGTAAGATCTTCCTTTGTCATTCTCTTAAGACTGAATGACTGCTCTCTCAGCTAAAGTGGCTCATGAAAAGTACTGATAAGTACCAGGGTTAGAACAGAGTAGTTGCGTGAAGGTGGTGGTGGAGGTGGGAGAAAGGAGTTGTTTGACAGTGGTCAGTGGTTATGATTTTTGTATCCCTTTTAAGTGTGACATTCTACTGCTGAAAACTTGCAAATCCTTTATAGAGTTTGTCCAATTATCACTGCCATTGTTATTGCTGAGGTTTACATCTCAATTTGATGTTTCAGGTTTCTGTGAGGCCCATTTCCTGTGAGAATACTAAGGAAAGCAAAAAATCTGTGCCAGTTGGTAGAAAGGAATCTTCTGTAAGCTCCAACCCTGGTGAGGACCAAGGGAATGGATCTTCTCCAGAAAGTCAGCCATTACCTTCTATATCTAGTACTCAGTTGGTATATGTTGCTGCAGACCTGGACAAACTCCAGGATCAGGTTTGTGCTTGTGACTTTACTTACAAAAGAATCTTCCTTGATCTATGTGTTGAGGACATTAAATTGTTTAAAATAATGAAATAATGGACTGTAAATATTTTTTTTTTAATCTTAATTGCTAAAACAGGAGTAGTCCTGTATAGAAGCTACCACCTGAAATAAATGGTCTACTCTGTGCTCATTTGGAATGTCAGATTACAGAGAAACCACTTTAGGTGTTGAAACTCTTTTTATGAGTAGTTACTGGGCTTAACCCCTAAAATAATATATTTCTGCTTATTTTTGGTGTAAAGTATCACTGTCCAAGGGTCTTACCTTTGCTAGTAAAACCTCTGCTGCAGCTTGGAGTGTGGTGCGATATTCAGATTTAGTATGATGTTCTCTTTTGAGTTTACTGGTTTTAGGTTTTGAGGTTGAAAAAAGATTTTATCATCATGATTATACTTAACTAATGATCTGGAGTCCTGAAAAGAACTGTATGATAGTAATTTTCTTTGTGGGGATTACTACTGTGTATTTATGCAATAAGGCTGAAATTTCTGTAATTTGTGAAGTTGTCACTTGCATCTGGGTTAACAATATTTTGTTAATGCTAAATTATTTCCTCTGAAGACAATAGTAAGGTAAGGGATTTATTGCATAGGCTTTAATTCCTGTGAATATTGGATTCTGTTTTCCCATAAATGAAGTAAAGTAGAAAAGATCAAATGTGTCTTTTGATGTACCAGAAACATACAGACTGTAGGAAGAGTAATTAAAATATGTTTATGATGTGACTGTATCTCTTCTGGGTTTTTTTGTTAGATTCCTGACATCTTAGAAATGATTAAACCAAAACTTGAAATGATTGGCTTCAAGAATCTATCTTGTATTGCAGGTAAAGCTGAGACGCTTAATTCAGTCTTTCTCTCCCCTTTCTTTCAAATTCCCTTCATCAACCAAACAAAATCAACTTTTATGCACTGTTTCATTATTTACAATGAAAAAAGTAGACAATATGACTGCTTTTATTACTTAACGAAGATGCTTTATGTTTAGATAGTTTCTATTTAACAATCTTGAACAGATACACAGTGTCTGGAAAATGTTTGATTAAAACTGAGTGAGTCTTAAGTGCTCCCTGGTTTTGAGGGGTGGGTTCTTTTTCTCTTCTTTTTTTTTTTTTCTCTTTTTTTTTTATTTTTTTTAAGTAACTTGGCATTTTCCAGTAATTAGGATGCTTTTCCAGTAAGCGGGCGTCCTTAGACTAGAAGACTGTAAGATTCATATCATACCTGCTTGTAAAGCAAATGGGGCAAGAAATAAAGGGAGGCTTTCCAGTATCCAGTTGAAACTAAAATATTTTTCTAAAAAGATTTTTCTTTCTGGCCTGATGAATCGTGTAAAGAAGAGAGTTTCATAGTTAAATACCTTAATTTCAGAGGAGAGAGGCAATTGAGTATTTTAGCTTTTTTTTCTTTTTTTCTGGATGGGTCTTTGTTGTTTTTTTTCAATCTGATCATCCTTTATGTGAAACGCGGCGTCTGATGAAGCCAGGAATGTAGTAGCTGGGTGTGTGAACTAGTCCTTGTCTTTGAGTACAGCTGGAAGTTCTGTGCTGGGAATTCCACTTAAATCTCTAAATCAGGATTATTGGTGGGTGTCCCAAGAGAGGTAGGAGCTTGTGCATATCACCCCCTCAGTAGATGGTTTGTTGTCAATCACAGCTTTTGAGTTGAGCACGTTCCAATCGCTCCATAGGGAATTTAGATACCATGAGAAAGAATTTCACAACTGCAGCTTCCTTCATAATCAGAGCCTTTTGATTCAAGCCCCTTCCTTCATTGGTAATACTGAAAAAATGGATAATGTTACTTTACCCCTTTTTTCTTTCCTTCTCTCCATCTGTTTCTCTGGCTGCTGAATGGCTGATATTATTGGATGTGTTTTCTAAATGGTTGGTGTGTATTTTTAGTAAGCATCCTGTGTTTGATACCAGCATCTGTCT
>VXBJ01005363.1:0-31233 GCA_013400055.1 Nycticryphes semicollaris | reverse complement strand
GTGGGTGGTTGGGGGGGGGGGGGGGGATTTCACATAATTTATACTGTGATTGGGCAGGGTAGCTCAGTTTAAACTTTAGCATTTCTATTTCAATAGGAGCTTTGGAAGACTCAAAGACTTCTTTATCAGCCTGTGTGCCTACCTTGAATAACAGGATTATCCAAGATCTCAGTGAGTCCTCCTTCGCTTACCTGAAGAGTGCACTGGAAGTTCCAAGATTGTATAGGAGAACCAATAAGGTCGGTGCTGGTTGCAGTTGAAAAAATAAATCTCAGAAAGGCCTATTCCAGGAAAGTTAACCAGGCAGAACGTTTATGAGTTCTTCAGGCTTGTCTGTATCTACTTGACAGTCAATAGTGATTTACTGATTACTTCATTGAAAAGGAAACCAAAATTGTATTTTCAAAATTTTAAGTAGGGTAACAAGGATGAGGGCACACCCCTGAAACAGAAGGAAAGGCAAGGAGTGGAACTGTTGATGAATAAAAGAAAAAGGCTTAATTAGAATAAAGGTGTTTCCCTCGTGTCATAGCATATTCCATCAGATGCAGTGCTGCCAAGTGGCAGGCTTCTTCTGGAGGGATGGCATTTCTGTCTCCTATGTCAAGAAGCTTCCTCTCAGTGAGCTAGCTGCTTGGATTTGATGGAAGAAGTATCTTGCACAGAAGGAGCAAGATCAGAATGGCTGAAAAGAGTAATTTGTTGAGAAACTAATAAAAACTAATGGTGAAATGTGATACCAAAAATGATTGTCTGATCTTGGATTTTCTACTACTGTGACTTACCTTTACCAGTCTGCACAGTCATGTTGGTAGTGAGCTTGGTATCATTCAAGCAATACAAAAAAATTGAGTAATGGGGACCACACACTACTACATCCTTGCCTAATCTGAACACAGAAAGCGGGCTGAAATGGGCAAGGCCTGTGGGTGGTGGCAGGGGGAGGGTTGCCTTGGCTCATCAAAATCAGAAACGCTTTCCTGGCTGTCACAAAGAAACTGGGCACCAGCAGTGCTGTACTTTTTCAGTGGCTAAATGGAAAAATGTAGAGCTATTGAGACTACTTCTTTCAACGATATTAAGTTTTCTTCGGGTGGTAAACATTTAGGGTAAGCTGGAAGAGAATTGCTCCTAAGGGAGTAGTTTCTTACTGCAGTTTATTATTAGGGTTTCACACTATCTTAGTTTTAAGGACATACTTAATTAGAAAATTGCATTTTAAAAGAGGAAACAACCTCAAGGTTAATAAATTTATCTATGTAGTGACTAGATTATTCTGTATTTAACACAGAATATTTTTACTTAAAGTTAAGGAAAGAGTAGAACAAAGTATGTAGGTCTAAAGAGGGTGAAAAACCCAACAACCTTACACTGCTTAGCTTAGTTGTTGAAAGCAAACTCTGCATAGTGGACTGCCATCATCTCTCAGTTGTTCCTGGGATGTTTAAGCACTTGGTGGGCTAATTGTGCCAAAACAGAGATACAGGACCTGGCCACCTTCAGTTCAGTCAAGATGCTACTCTGTAAGTGTGACTGCATTTTGTCTCTTGGCTATCAGTCTAACTGGCTTTATGAAGGGAAAAGCCTGAATTGATGAATAGGAGCAAGATGACTGGTAGAGAAGGTACATTATTACACTGATGCTAAGCTTTGGCAAATTTATGGTATTCTAATACTTTGATATTTTTTTTCAGCAGAATTCAGAATTTGCTTTGGTGATAGTCCTTTCAGGAGTCAGTTGTGCAAATATTCTTTTGCTTGCCCAGATTCTAAGATTTGGAACTCTAAGAGATTAATGAGGCACTTCAGGTGTCAGGGATTTTGCGTACCCTGGATATGTTCTGTTGCTTTGCAATACATCAGGTTCACCAAAGCTGTGTGTGGGTGAATCAGAGGTGAGGCATTTTGCAACCAAGACTAGTGTAGAAGAAGGTAATGAGGGGATATTAGTTATCCCAAAAGTACTCTTCTGAAAAATATACGGAGGGAGGAAGGAGGTATAAGAACAGAAGGAACAATGTCTTCAGTTTAGAGAAGTATAGTACAAAGTAGTAGGTATTTTAACAAAGATATAACAGGCTATTGTGGACCTAGCCTGCTCAGCTTTCTCTGAAATTGTGAGCAGAATGGACATTTGGGATTATGCCCTGATAATAGAAGTGGCATCTCTCAAAAAGCTTTGGTCGTTTTGAACCTTGTCCTGTAATACCTCACATTTTTAACACCACTGAATGATTTTGTGCTGAAACCTTTCGGACCTCTTCATTGATATGTTGTGAATGTAGTATGTTGCCTCCGTGCCACAGTATGTATCTATTTGTTGAGGTACACGCTTAGCATTTTATATATGTGCTATAATTCAGTGTTGATGCTTTCAGTAAGTAAATCATAGCTTCTTTTTCCCCACCTTGTTTCTCTGTCATCTACCAGGAGGTGCCAACTAAAGCTTCACCTTATGTTGACAGTGCTCTTAAGCCCTTCTACCGACTGCACAACGAATACAAAGATATATTGAAGCAGCCTGTGATTCATCAATGGTTGGAAGGTGCCCTCTCTGAAAGCACACAGAAGTAAGAGAACCATTCAGAACATTCTTTGCATTAATTGAAAATTCCAGTCTCCATTGAATGGTCACAGGGGAAAAAAAAAAGAGTGCTATGAATTACCACAACTGTAAAGAAAACAAGAATATACCTCTCTTTGGGCAGGATATACTTCTTCAGACTTACTCTGGTGCTGTGTATTCAGCAGATGAAAAGCAGGGCAGGGAATCCAGAGATCTGACTCCTGCTCAGATCTGTGCAAACTGTGTCATTGTGGCCAGGACATTTGAAAAAATGCTTAGCTCTAATAATACAACAGTGAACTAAACATTTGCATTTTGCTTCAGTAAATCTGATGACACGGATTTTACGTGAAGTAAGTAACTGTTCTGTAGTTGCTTGGATCCATCCAGAGCCCTTTTTCCCAAAAAAGCAGTTTCTTGCTTTCTATGTCAGCTTTACCAAAACTGACTTAAGTGCTAGGTTAAACACAGCCATAGTGGTTAAACATAGGGGTACCTTTGGCAGTTTCATTTGTTAATTCCTTAAATCTTTCTGTGGAATTCTACTTTCATGAACTGCTGTTACTGTTTTTATTTGTTTGTTTTAAAATGTCTTATCCTCACTGAACAAGGGAACAGACAAAGAAACTGAATTTCTTAAATAGAGTAATCTTGTAGTTTCTTCCCTGAGAATGCAGAGGCCAGTAATTCATATAATTCCACGCATGACAATATCTTCTTGCATCCAAATGAGAAAGACAGAAAAGAGCATAAACTCAGTGATTAAAAATCACTGAGGACTAAACTTGCTTAATGGCAGATGAACTTCTAAGTACAGCAGAAGTGGGAAGTCTTCACCAGGACTGGGAAATACCAAGATACAAAAAGAGTGCACAGTTGACTTTTATTGGTATATTTTTTACTTTTTGTAGAATAATGTCTTGAAGCAGTTTTCCTGGCACTGGCAAGCACTTTTTCTTTGCTGTTCCTATCTAATTGTCTCTTTCTTACAAAAGCTTGCCTGCTTTTTGTTGCCAAGTAAGCATTAGGAAGATGCTTTCAGCTTTCTGTATTCTTACAGTATTAGTTTGATCACTGCCATAGAGAGGCTCTTTGAAAGTTACAGATTTTAGCAAATTATAGCTCAGTCTGGTCACTTCCATTATGGATTCTTTAATTTCCCATTGGTGCTATAGTTTCTTCTCTTAGCTGTTCTTAACAACTCACGGTCCTGGGCATCTGTTAGTTACTTGATATGATGCCCTTCCCAATTAGGCATGGGATTTCAGTCCATAAGGCTTTTTGAAATTTTCTTTATCAGGTGATTTGTTACCGTGTCTGATTCTATGCTTTCTTTAATGCGGCTCACAGTATGTAGGAAGTGATGTTTTATTCCATCTCTACCATTTCTAACTTGGCATTAGCGTTCTTGAGACGTTTTCTGTCAACTTCCTGAGAGTTCTGTTTAGATTATTTCTAAAATGAAGGAACCAGATATTTCACTGGTGTGCACTTGCAGATTCTCATATCCACGTACACTTTTAGAACTTGTCTAAAATGATGTAAATTTTGGTCTGTAAGGCTGTTATTCTTGTCCTGTTTATAAAGTGAGTTCTTCTTAGTGCTCTGTTTGTTAGAGCTAATTCAGATTAAATAGAGGCTAATTCAGATTGTTTGAAATTGAGGTATTGCATTCCTTGGTCTCAACTACTGAGTTTAAGCATTTTGAACAGGTCCAAAATGTTGTGATGAGAAGGAGGCTTCAGTGCTGAGTGGCAGTCTTCAGATTGACGTCTAGAAATTATGATGGAAATACTGATTAATTGGTAATGATGGAAACATAAGTAGCTTCCTCTCAAGGAAAACCACTCCTCCCAGTATTGTTCAGCATTTTTCTCCGGGCCGGTGATGTACTAATGTGTATGAAGTAACCTTTTCTGTAAAAGTGTAATTTTTTTCTTTCTTGTTAATATTATTTAATTTAGGTATTATGAAACTGTATCTGATGTGCTAAGTTCTGTTAAGAAAATGGAAGAGAGCCTGAAAAGATTGAAACAAGCCAGAAAAAATGTAACTTCAAACCCTGTTGGTACAAATGGGGGCATGAGTGATGATAACAAAATCCGACTGCAGCTGGCCCTAGACGTTGAGTATTTTGGAGAACAAGTAAGTTATGAGAAGCAAGTTTGTTTACTATTGTTACTGGTTTTGGAAGGGAGTGAGGAAGAGGAGGAAAGAGAAATTTGACCCTTTTTTTTTTTGGTCTTGAAAGCTTTGTTGAGGTAGTTCTGGTGTTTGGGGATATTGCTTTGTTTTTTTACATCTCTATAATGGAGGTGACTTGAGACCTTGGTCATTGCAGGTACCACGCAAACATGTGCTCTCCTGTCTTTTCTCATACAAATGCAAAACTTGTATTTCTTACTATTCAAAATTCAAGTGCTGCTTAGCGCTTAAAAGCAGAAAGAAGAAATACTCTGTGGACAGATCAGAGGGCAGGGACCTTCCTTAGCTCTGATGGAAACATCTTGCTGTCCCTGCTTTTGTTTGCCTTCTCTCTGGAGATTTCTAGCCTTGATTTCCAGCACATTCAAGGTTCTGTTCTCAAGAGCTTTGAAGATGTTAACCTTGTTTGTTGTGCTGCGTAACCGTAAGTTCCTTTCAGTGCCAAATATGAAACTTTAAATAGCAAAACAAAGAGAAGAAGAAAATATTATAGGAAATGCGTGCAGTAGTTACGTCAAGTTGTATGCATGAACATACTGTTTTCTAGTAATTTATTTCAGAAAATTATATACAAATTAAAAAATCTTTCAAGTGCAAGTCCGTATCATTAGTTTCCAAGCAGTTTTCATCAGTCTTATTTATGAGCAGATGCTTTTGATGCTAACGGGTAGATAAAGTCTGTCTGTGTGTGAGCAGATGCTTTTTTCAGATCTGAAACTTATCACAAAGGAAGAAGATTTGGGTGGAAGTATGGAAATCTTACTAACAAAAACTATTATTTGGCAGTTTTGAGCCAGGCTTGGGCTTTTTTTTTTTTTTCCTTTTATTCCTATTAAGTGCAGTAACATCACTGCAATGTGAATTTAAGCTGAACTGGAATAGACTATTCATAATCATTTAGGAGCTGCTTTGGTACGTGTGAGCATTACAAAGAGTTCCAGCAGCAAACACCTTTTCAGAATGATTTCATTATGGTTTTATTTAGATCCAGATTTTTCTTTTTCAGCGCACACTTAGTTTTCTCATGCCCATATTTTTCTAATTGTCAGAGCAATAGATTTCCTGGGTAAGAAATGACTCGTAGCAACCTCTCTGTTTGTAGAGTTGTTTTCAGCCCCCGGGAAGTTCGAGACTAGAGCCATAGGCTCTTGCAGCCTATTGAAATGCTTTCATCATCATTCTCTTGGCTGTTCTTGGATGTATTCATGTTTATCTTTAAAGTTTTGCCCAGAAACCTCAATTGGGGTTTCAAAGAATTTCAACTGAAATCAATGCATCAAAAATAAACTTACAGCCAGGTTTCTCTTGACTGTTTCTTTGGAAAAAAGCCAACTGGCTTTAGTTACAAGTTGCCTAGAAGATGGTTAAATATTTTCCTGCAAGACACTACATTAATTGGAAAGACTTTAACTGAGCAAAGTTGGATATAGGGTTTTTTTTTTTTGCAGTGTGCACTATATGCAGTTGTGGTTTTGTGCTGCACATCGATGCAGGATAAAACATGCTTTTCTAAGTGTTTCAAGTAGAATAATTAATGAGCTTTTGTTGTTTAAAAGAAAAATAATGTTTCTTCTGTGTCTTTTTAGATACGAAAGATGGGACTGGAAACAAGCAGCATAAAGAGCTTTTCAGCCCTGACAGAGCTGGTCCTAAATGCCAAGGATCAGGCTACAGCAGAGCAATCCTAGGTATTTTTGAAAGCATGATTGAAGTGATTGAAGACAAAAATGTCGCTAAAAGAAAGAGAGAGACTTTTACTCTTCTTTAGTTTACCAAATACGTAGCAATGAAGTGCTTCCTGATGTATCTCGAGCAAGAAGTCAGTGGGTCTTCTGTCAAGACAGGCTTGTCTCACCGAAAGACTGAGCATTTACCATAGTTTTCCATTATATGGAAAGCAATCAAAAGTTCTAAAATTTCTACTATAGAAGAAAAGTGGAAGAAAATGTTGGGGTTTTTTATTTTTGTTGTACATCTTAAAATGTAGAAGAATGAACTTATATAATGAAAATAGTATGTAATAAATTGTCTTCCTAACTTTTGGTGTCCCGTATGTTTTTTGAATCAAATGTATTCATTGGTGGCTGTCAAAAACTTTCCAAATGGGACTTTATTCCAGCTCGTTTGGAATAAAGAAAGTGCTCACAGGAATATAAATCTGCTATTTCTTTTTACTGCTTTGCACTTCCCTGCTTTCCATCATAGTGGGATTTAGTTTGTGTTTGAGTTTTGAATGGTTTCATTTTATTGATTTGTTTGTTGGGTTTTTTATGGACCTTGTTGGGGAGAAGCGTCGCATAAAAAAAGCTCTTCAAGGACTTCAAGTTCTGAAAATAATTTCTGGTATTAGTATCTATCTTAGTGGCTTTTACATTCAGGCTACCTGCTTTACTCCAAAATAAAACTTAATTCACTAAGCTAAACTTTATTCAAAGTTGGCATATTTCTGATTTGTATTACATTGTTTATTAGAATTTGGGGGGAATATTGTGCCTAAATACATGTAGGATTCTTGTAACTTCGACCCGAATTACTTCAGGATGAGGTGCATCTTTATACAGCAGGAAATTTGAAAGTGTTATTAGGGTTTTAAATAGTAGAAGGAGCCCTCTTGAAGCTCGAGTGTTGGCCTATTGGCGCTTCTCTTTTACGTGTGAGGGACGGGGAACACAGTCTGGGGACAGCGGGAGGTGAACTTGAGGGTTTTAAATGAGAGAACGCCCTGTGTGAGTGAAGGAAGGTTTGGTTTGGGCGTGGGGTGGGGGGGTTTATTTATTTATTTTTACCATGTGAAAATTTAACACTGGAATTCTAGGTCATGTTTATTAATTAAAAGTATCCACTTCTTCTTAAAGTATTTAGAGAGTTTGGGGGTCTTAATGGGGGAGCCAAAGACGACACAAATCTAGGTACTCGGAGATACAGGATTTGTAGCACGTGGCTGTTACGTAGCATTGAAATTGTAGTGAGCAAACTATTCACAGCTTTAAGGTTTTTATTCCTCACTGTTGGAGAATTGACCGTATTTCAGTTGAGAAGACACAACTGTGTGATCACTGCGCTTTTGAAGCAATTAGGATAGACGCTTGTGACTCTCCTAAAGTTAATTTTGTGAAGGGGGCAGAGGGGTCAGTACTACTGCTTAACATTACGTTGCTGTTTCTTGGAATCACTCTGAGTACTGAAGTGCAGCAGTTGGCTCTTCAAACTTGCTTGGCTTCTCTCTGGTCACGGCAACGCGTACAACTTGAGAGAGCTTCCAAATCTATCGCTGCAGAAAAACAGTGAAGTGAAGCAGCTTTGCTGGCTGTCAGATCTGCTTGTCTCATTCGGTGACCTTCAGGCAGTGAAGGGTTTAGGGAGGCGCTGCTGAGTGAATGTAACTCTTACCGCTTATGAACAAGGAGTCTGTCATCTGTGTTGCGTTTTTCCAGGCTTCTAGTTGACTAACCTGGAGAGAGTGCTCTCCCTGTACCAGTTTGTTTCCTTTAAGAGTCAGGAATACAGATGTCTCACTGCCATTAGCTGCTGTTGTTTTCAACCACGTTTTCTTATCCTAAAATGAATGTGTAAATTGTAATTTGAGGCTGGGATTGTAGTATTGTCAATGCATTGCGCAACTTCTTATCTTGGAAGGGGTGTACCTCTATAAATTTAAATTTCTATAGTAGCTGCTACAAAAGTAGCGGATTCTGCGATCTGTGCATCCGCGTGATCGAGGATGGAACAGCTTTGTTTGCGTCCTCCAAAATCAGGGAGAAGGATGTAATCTGTGTACCAAAGCCAAAAGGCACGAAAAGGTCACCTGTCCTTTTGTCACACGTGATTTCCCACGCCCTCCTGCAATAACAGCACTTCCCGCTCGCCGTCACCGCCAGCTGGCTGAGTGCACGGGCTGAACTCTGGTCTCTTCCATTGAAGACCAGCTTTAATTTCAGGGCAGAAAATACCATTGTATAGCAAATCAAAATTATTGAATGGTCCTATGATTGCTGTAAGTGTCTGCATCACTGGTTTTGTGACAATTCCTCATCTTTTGTTTTTGTTCACTTGAATAGCATTTAATTTTCTTTCTTTGGAATACAACATTAGTTTAAATTTTCCAGGATACCCCTGTTGAAAGAAACAAGAGGTGTGAATTGGCTTTGCCTTTGAAAATGCTAAAATTCATTTTACCAAATACTGTGGAATCAGTCAGGAGGAGAGGTTCTGCCGTGTAAGTAAGTGCATTCTCATAGACGTGTCTTCTGCTACTAATCCTTTTCCTTCTGTTCCTCAGATTTTTATTCAGTTTTCTTAAGTGTGTTTCACTTCCTGACAGTAATGCAGATTTTGTGCCACATTCTTCTTCCCTTCTAGGATTTCTAGAAAACTTGCTGTGCCTTTCTATGTCTGGAAGGCATTTAACTGGAAGAGGCTTTGTATAATAGCACTGGGGAGGGAAAGAGTGGTGGCATGTTTTCTTCTAAAACAGTAATTAAATTCTCAAGTTTGTGGGTTATACCAGAAGTAGACCAGACTATTTTAACCTCATCACCTAAGGATAACCAGCAATATGTGTATGTGGCTGGACCACTCAATATTGAGGAATATATTGAGGAATATTTATTCTTTTTTTTTTCCATCAGCAGTTGTATTTTCATGCTTGAACTCAAGGGATGAAGAAGCAAACTGCCCAGATTTATTTTTTTCTAAGCTTGTCAGCATAATTGTCAGCTATGCTCGGGGATAAACGGTGGTGTTTTGATGAAGTTTGAAAAGCCTGTCCTTGTCTTTGTTGTCTTTCACCAAATCTCCCATCTGTTAGAGCATGATTTTTAGGTGCTTCGATGGTGCTGTAAGCTGCAGCTGAGCTCTTAGTGTGTGAACGATGCTAAGGCTGCTTGGAATGTGCATCCCTATGTGCCTGGCAGAGGAATTTGGTGGAACTGGAGGAGAAAGAAGGGTATAAAATACTGTCGTTATTTTAAATGTAAAATTGATGTCTGAAATAAGTCTCAGGAGCGTGTATGTTGTTGAGGAAGAGGAGGGATTTAGTTGGGGGAGTTTGGGATGGGGTTTTTTTGTTTTGGTTTTTTTTTTGCCACTTGGAATTTTTAGGAGAATGGGTACGTGTACAGGTAGCTTATCTCTCTGGTACTGTGGCACTTGCTCCAGCACCTCTCTCTTCCCAGTTCCTTGCTCTGGCCAGGATACTTTTAGTTCCCTGTCTTTTTTTTTCTTCTCCAGGGTGTCAGAGGAGGGGTGCTCTTCACCACAAAGTTTCTATTCTGGAAAGTGTTTGGGTTAGTGGGTGGTTTGTGTTTGTTTTTCTGCCAGTAGTCACCGAATGGAGCATGGAGCCCTCCAACAGCAGGCAGCCCCCACCTGTGAATAACGGCATTTTGTCCCAGAACTCACTGGCAGCAGGGCCAGGGGCTCCCTTTCATTATCCTACATCTTCATGTTGTGGTCTGAAATCTTATTTGTGGCTGATGCTACTTTCTGACTTTAATAAGTAAATGGAATGGCTTTTAAATTAGTATTAACACTTGGAAGCTGCTTCTTACATTCTTACAGCTTCGTCATTGTCTCTATTGCATGATAATTTGCAATTTAGTGTCTCAACGTAAATCTGACTGGGAGCAAGTTTCAGAAGCCAGAACAAGGGATGTAGTTATGGACAAAAACCCAACTAAACTGTGGCAAAGCAACTTAGAAGTGGCTTTATTTGCATCTTTCTGCCTCTGCATATTTATAGTTAATTGTTTCTGTAAATAATAAACATACAGTATTTAGATGTTAGAGCACTGGAATACATACAGTATAATCAGTTAAATACACGGATGCTATATCATAGCACTTGAAACCCTAGTATTCTCGAGAGTGAGTTGTGTTACTTATTGGTCTTTTCCATTAAGCTGGAAGGATCCGACATGCATCTACATGAGCAACAGTAAACCACTGCCATTGGTGGGATTGGATTAGACAGACATTTGGGCCACTGTGGATGACAACGAGCTGCCATGCTCGGTAGGATTCATCTGGCATCAGCGAAGATTTTTGCAGATATTTTCTAAACACCATCAGTACTAAAGAGAGATCTAAAGATGAGAGATGGAATATCCTTGTTCCACTGAGAGGCTTTCTTTAGTACCAAGAATTCACTCCCAATTCCTTAATTCAAGAGTTGCCCAATCATCTGTTATTCCAGTTTAATGTTTCAAGCCTTTATGTCTCTGTTAAGAGTTCAATTGGACGACTAAAACCTTTCTATTCATGTGTAGCAGCACATCCACCACTTATACTAATATAGATTGTTGCCATTAATACTATTTTTTAAGAACATATGGTTTGGATATGTTAACATTTACAGATTTGGGCTCTAACCAGTAATGTTCTTTTTTATTATAAGTCTGTAATAACCGCCTGTCAGGTTAGAAAGTAATCCAAGGAACGGAATTGTATTGGAATAGTAGGCCTTTCTTTTTATTTTTTTTTTTACTAAAAAAAAAAAGTCAGAGATACTTCTGTCAGGCTATGAGAATTTATCCATCACAGTTAATTAATGGCACCAAACCCTATTTTTAGCTTTTCCATAGAGTTAAGAAATGAATGTATCCATCTGGCTGCAGAGAGAAGAAAGTTCCTCCAAATGTGTTTTTTTTGCTTCCAGGGCAAAAGCTCTTGTCTCAGTGGGACAAGCAAAGCCTGCCCATGCTGCTGGCAGCATTTCAAAGGGAAATGTTGCTGATGAAGCTAGAAATCTCTGTGGATAACGAAAACCTTCACTGGAACATAAAAGGGGGTCTCTCTTTCAAAGCTGACCAAACTAAAAAAGACAAAAAGTGGCCTCTTAAGGAATGAAGAGGTCTTTTTCTATACCTTTCCCACAGTAAATGCTGATTGTGTTTATAAAACTATTTCTTTTAAGTTAATGCCCTTCTGCCTCCTACTTTGTCCTCACTGCATCGAAAAAGGGAGCTGGGGCCAGAAGGGGGGAGACAAAAAAGTGGGAGTAAGAAAAGGAGAGATGCTGGAGGAAGAGTTAGAGTCACCTCCTGTGAAATAGGCGAACAAGGATGAAATCTTGCGAAGTTTTAGCTTTCAAAAAGCTGTATTTCAGACACTACCTGCTTCATCTCAAAGCTAAGTAGAGCACTCAACAAGATCGTAAAACCAGCTGACGAGCAACAAAAAGGTAATGGGAAATGTGCGTCATTCCCCTCTGTCCCCATCCCTCGTGCCTGCATTTAGGCCCCGTGCAGTGGGTTTGTTACTCTGCCAAGGAAAAGCACTGCCCTTGACTTCTCTTCAAACACTGCGAAAAGGAACGGCTTGTTCAGTGTTACTTCCAGGAAGGCCAAATCTTCCTTCTGTGCTGTGGGGTCTTCTGGCTGATCTGTTCCATCACCGGTCAGTTTGAAAAAGGCTTTATTTATTACCTGTAAGGCAAAACATGTGAGTAAATCCAGAGTCATCACAGCATGATAGTAAAGAGACAAATGAGAGTTTAAGTGCACACAAAGTAATTGGTAATTTAGATCAGCTGTAAGCAGCACAGGATAGACTCCAGGAATGTTTAAAAAGACTTTTGAGTACTTCTTCCATAATGTGAAAAAGCTCTACAACTGCTTGGATATTTGGGCTGTATAAAATCCCAGTAGCCTTGCAGCCCCTGGACAGACCTCCTAAAGTAAGACATCTTCTAAAAATAAAATTAAGAAAAGTAAAGGCATTTGAATTATACTTCTGCAACAGTTTGCCTTCTTTTTATGAAGGACATCCCTCTCCTTCAAGGTTTCTCTTCTTTCCCTTGGGACTTGAATGCTGGAACCTGTCTTTAGGTAAGGTTATGTGCTGCATGCACATTGTGGGAGTCATCCCAAAGTGATGGAGCATTATCCCCAACAGCCCAGTAGCTCCAGCTGCAGTGCTTGGAGGCGCTAATGAATGTGGGCTAATTTGTACTGGGAGTAGCTAGCACTCCCAGACCTTATACTTCACCTCTGTTGCACTTTGTTTGCTTCAGTGACAAATATTGAATAGTTTAAAGCAAACTGAGGGGTTAATCTAAAAAGCACTCACTATCATTCAGTCATCTGGAAAGTCTCCTACTAGTATGTGTCCCATGTAGCTCTGTCTGGTTTGTTCTGGGTACATTTATACAGATAAAGAGGCTGAAACTGAGCAGGAGGCATTCTTTTAAAATGCCAGTGATATGTACTGTACCTTTACGACCGTTAGATTGGTGTCGCTTATTTTACTGAGATCAGCTCCCTTCCCCAGCAGTGCAGGCAGTTCCATATCTGCAAGAAGCTTCTGTAGGTCAGAGCTGCCTTCTATTGCCAACTCTGGCAGCGTTAACTTAATTTTTCTGCAGAAATGAGAGAGAGGGAGAGAGGTGAGTGAGTGTGTGCTCTCCCCTGTGGTAAAGCATGTTGTTTGGGCAGTCCTGGGGAACGGGCATGTGAAAGCAGCCACAAGAAGTGCTTGCTGTGAGAGGCACACAGCTGCCAAGAGCCCATGGGCATCATGTTACTGTTTCCAAGTGGGAAGCCACTCTGAATCTGTCCCAGTTACGCTATTAAACCCTGGATATCCCAGTTCGTGGATCCTGTTTTGTCAGCTGTGGAAAGGCACTTTGCTGGTTCCCTTGGAACACCCTCAGATACAAAGCCCATCCAGCTGAAGATGAGCTCCCTTTGAGTGAGGTTCCCTGGGTTTGCAGGTGTTTCTCTTTGTTTTTGGTGTTAAACCCTCCCTAGCAGGGTGTGACTCTGGCCAGCGAGCAGGCAGGCACACCATCTCATCTGTCCCTACCTTGGGGACAGCTGCTGAAGCCAAGCCAAGGACTGTAATGGCAGCTCAGACTCCACGTGCTCCAGGTCACTGCCGTTGATGGGCTGCAGTAGCACCAGTAGCGCTGTCTCGCTGATGGGGACTTCCACCACAGAGAAAGTCCCGCTGGCATCAGTTTTGTACTTGAATGTCCCCATGACTGAAAACATAGGGACCGAGACCTTTGTGTTTGAATCCACCTGGAATTCCTGAGGCTCTTTGAGCCAGGAGGCTTGTTTAAGGTTCACTGAAAAACAGATTGAGAAAGTAGTTGATTCTTCTATTTCTTCACTCCTCCCCTCTGCCCCTTAGCCAGTACGTATGTTTGTTTAAAAGCACCACACTGTACGTTAGACAAGGGCTGCGTCTATAAAATCACGTTTAGCTGCTATAAACATGTGTATCCTGCCTTTAATATGCCTTTTGGTAGCACCAGGGAGAGGCTGGTGCAGGTTCACAGCACAGGGACCACAACCAGCAGGGCTGTGGTCAAAGCTGCTGTGATGGCATATCTGGGAGTACATCCATCAGGGCCAGCCCTTGCTGCAGGACCACACTCAGGCAGCAGAGATGGGCTCAGGAGACAGAAGGCAGCAGGAGCTGGGGCTGAGGGCTCACCCTTGTCCGTTTTAGGAACCAAAGCAATGGGGAAGGTAGTGAGCATAACACTGAAGTGTTGATTGAGCCAAGGTGGTTAAAAAGGACATACCTGAACGCTTGCTAAACCTTAATATGAATTTCTTACCCAGTTCACAAGTTTGGGAAGCCTTGCTCTCACCTCCTGCTGCTTCTGTGCAGTTTTGCATTTCAACATGTTATCTGCTCACTGCCCCAGAGATCTGTGCTGCTGCCCAGTTAGGCAGGTGATCCTGTTGGCATTAAAGAAACTACTGCCATCAGCAAGAAGGACAAAGATCAGAAATCTCAGAAATCTCGAAATTGCTGTTGGGTGGAATTAGGAAAACAGATGTACATGTTGTGGTAAAGAACAGACATCCTCGCATTGAAGTAATTAACATTGGTACAAATAGGAACTGATCTAGCTGTTCTGTTATTCTCCAAGAAATCCAGATAAATGCTGGACTCTAATATAGTTAATATGTAGTAAATCTTTTTGCATAGGAACACCTGCCTCTTAAATGACCTTGCATAAAAAGAGTATTTAGAGACTTTCACCTACTTTAACTTCAGCAAAAAGAAACAGCAGGTAAGAGCTGTGAAAGGTGTAAGCAGAACAAAGAATAAGGAAGTGGAGTTGTTAATCTTTTTTTCTTATCTTATGAGAACAAGGGATGCAAGCAGAAAGGAGCTGCTTTCATGGGATTTGCAAAACCTGTAGAATTTATTCTCACAGGATAGCAGAAGTCAAGACTGTAACAGAGTTAAATAAAAGAAAATAAAAAAGAACTGAGCATTAAGATAGCTAGATGTGTCAAGGTGGGGTAGTAATTGGTTTAAAATGGTCTTGGTATCGATATTGCAAAATTTCAAAGGACTGCTATTGACTTTGGGACTGAGTCCATTAATACTGTGCCAGTCGTGAACCCTGACAAATCGGCACCCCTGGGTTTGAAGCAGCTCCCTGTGGCCTTCTGCTAGGTGAGGGTCTGGACGTTTGTGCCATCAAGTATGTAACTAGGTGTCCATTCCCCTGAAAGTACTCTAGAAGATGTTAGTAGTCTTCATATGGCCATTTGTTTAATTTTTTTTTTGGACATAGAAGAGATGTTTTTACAATGTATTTAAGAAACACTGCTTTTTGCCTCAGATATCTGGAATGAAAAATGAAGAAAACTGAAGAAGATGAACATAGAATCATAGAATGGTTCTCTGATCCCATCTATAGAAGATGATAGCTGACACATTGAAAGAAATGGTTTCTTAAAGCGAGATCTCTCAAATCAGGATGCAGTAGCTGTGGGATTGGGCAACCTTTTGGCAACCACATCAAAGCAGGGAAGAAACCTGCGTTTACAGTGCAAGGAAGATAAATGAAATGGAAAAAGGCTGTCACAGAGTGATGATGTAGATGTAGCCTGTGAGAGTAAGAGAGCACTCTGCAGTGCTGAATTGGGAGTGCAGGAAAGAAATGTTGGACCTCTCTGCTTCAGGTGATGATCTCCATATGCTGTAGTACAGGCTTTATGCCAGCCTGACAAGCTTAATGAGAAGATGACTTGCTGTGGAACGCTATGAGTTTTTCCTAAAAATCCCACCCAAAAACCAGCAAAAAACATCCTACCAAATTACTTGTTGAAACTGAAGTTGTTGAGGGTTGTCTGTACAAAAGTGAATTTACATAGGAGAGGGTAAGGGTACTTAGGATTGTGAAGTCCCATGGTGCTATTTTCATTCACTAGTTGGTAATTATTTTGCAAGTCCAAAATAACTTCTAAAATGGTTTTCAGTAAAATTTGCACCTGACATTCTGCTTTGTGTTCTCAATGACAGTCCCTGCTTGGCAGCAAGTCTACAAATGTGAAAACAACTGTGTGCAAGCCAGCAAGAGTTGACACCATTTGAACATTTACCTGTTGTTTTGTGTGGATTTCTGTCATTTTATCAATCCTATGACTGTTTGTATATATTCTCAGGAGCATATAATAATGTGTTTCAGACCAAAAAAATGTACTTTCTCCTTTCTGCATCTATAGGAACAGACAGGGAACATGACAGCATCTGCTGTTGTGATTGCCCTTCTGCAACCAAATGGCAAAGTAAATGCTGAAGTCATCTCCTGCATTTATTAAAAGAGACTTGCTTATCTAATTAATTTGTTCTTCACCCAATTTTCTCCATCCCTTTTGTGGAGACTACAACATCTCAAGTGCACCTTTCTAAGAGAGAGGAGGTAGCAAAGCTGACCCCAAGACTCAGACCCTTTGGCATGTATTCCTGAGCTAATAAAATTAAAAGTTTCCAGTACAGAAGAAGAAGACAACACTGTTCTGCTAAAGAAAAACTCTGCTTTTGTGACCATGCCCAAGTCTGTAACATGAGAATTATTTTTGCAGTATCAAGTCTTTGCTACACCTTACACCAAAGAAGCTAATGCTCACAGCTTGTTGAGGTGTTGGGATCATTCAAAGAAAACCCTATATCCAGTTTATAAGTGGGAAGATGAAGGCATAAAAGCATTTCTTGGGCACCAGAACTTCACCTTTATCAGTAGAGGCCCACTTAGAAAATTAGATCTCACTGCAAGTTTTCTGAAATACAGTCACTAGTAGGCAAGCTGTCTTAAAGCGGGTCATCTCTGATATTGCATTCCATGGCAAGGATGTTGAAAAGCAGCTAGTCAGAAAAGGCTCAGCTGTGGTACAGGAGGATTTATTGGGCAGCAGCATAGAATGATTCTAGATAAATTGGGGACTGCTTCAATTCTTTTGGTTTCGTAGATGCTCCCAGCTTGTTTGCTTGCTTCCTGAGCCAAAAGTTGCCTCCGGACTTCTGTGTTTAATAGCCACTAATGCAGCTATGTCCACTGTATTTTTCAGCTTTTTTTTAATCTGTATCTCTAGACTGTTACTCCCAACTCTCCTGTTGAAATACATGTTTTGGGGAAAGGTATATCTCTGGCTTGCTTTAAACCTATTTCCTAATAATTTTTGCTGGAGGCCCCTCACGGCTTTTAGTTCCTTTGCAGTCAGAAACACTGCGTAATCCTCTTTTATTCTCCTTCCCACACCTCTTCTAATCCTTAGCTTCCTGGACAAGGGAAATTTCTTGGAGGCCATCTCCCTCCACCTCCTGCCAATTCTCCTTGATGGCTTGTGGCAGAGTGCAGGCAGGACCCTCAGCACTGAGGTGGGGAGCCAGGACCTGCTTTTACATGGAGCAGCAGTCCAGCCTTTTATCTGAGCCCTTCCCTTTCACCACCAGCCAGGCCTGACCTTGCTTCCTTGCTGGGAGCAGGGCCGCTGCCAACACTCCACCCAGCCTGTCCCCAAAACCAGCAGTGCCACCTCGTACCTGCCAGGCGG
Organism: Nycticryphes semicollaris; assembly: GCA_013400055.1. NCBI lineage: Eukaryota > Metazoa > Chordata > Aves > Charadriiformes > Rostratulidae > Nycticryphes > Nycticryphes semicollaris. The sequence goes on along the minus strand of VXBJ01005363.1, from coordinate 13,659 downwards.
ATGTCCACTGCAAACAGCAGGTCAGCGGACGGGTCGATGTCTGTCAGTAAGCACTTGCTTTGGCCCTTGCTTTTGGCCTCCACGAAGGCGCTTATTTGCTTTGCTGCCTCGCTTGGGTTTGTAAAGTCCACAGCTCGGGCGTAGAGAGCGTCGGCAGAAGGGAGCAAGTCCTGGATGAAGAGCTGGGATAGAGGCACGCCGGGGGCAGAGAACAGGCACAGCGTCTTGGAAAAGAGCAACTCCTCGTCCCTGCTCTTGACAAGGCTTTCAATCATCCTTAGGCTGGAAAGGACTTTGTGTCCGTCCACCCTGGAGGTGCAATCAGGGTCTCCAGAGGGGGGAACAAATCCTAGCAAACCCTGCAAATCAGCTGCTGTCTGGTTTGAGGCGCCCAGGTAGAAAGCCACCAAGGAGCCGTAAAGACTGGTTGGGGACAGGAGCACATTCTGGCCCAGCCGTGCTTCCCGTAACTCACTGTAAAACCGCATGCCAAGAACATACACCAAGTCCTTCACATAGCTCAGTTTTTGCCTCCCTCCGCCACTCAGGCTCGGGGCTTCTAGCTTGTCCTTGTCCTTCAGGTCATCTTCATAGGCAGGTGTGTTTTGGGACTCAATGGAAACGGGGACAAAAGTTTTCTTTCCCTCCTGGCCCAGGCTTTCCAGCTCCTCACAGGTACTCTTGTCAAAAGAAAATAAGTTGAAAGGGTGGACGTAGACCCGGTCACAAGTCACTGCAGTGAGGCAGGCCAACAAACAGAGAAGATCTGCTACCCAGTTCATGTTGAAAAATTGCTTCCACGGTGTCTGCTGAAAGAAAAAGTGAGGAGGAAAGAAGGTTGATCAATCTGTTGTAAATATAGTTTCTCTTACTTGCAAGGTGAGGTACGAGTGCTGCATTGGAGTTACAAAGGCAGGAATTTCAGTATGTGGTGATGGTTAGTCTGACTCTGCTCCCCAAAAAGCCTCGGGTGTGATGGCCACCGGCTTCAATGATGTCAAGGTGGGGAAAGCACATATTTGACTCTGTTACCCACTTGATTTAGCATGGGAAGCAATATGGTTGTGCATGCTGACCAGTTAAGCTTGCAAACCAGAGCATGCTGGTTCTGGCAGAACATTATAATGATGCAAGTATATTGCTCCCGGGACTTGGTCAGAACTTTCTCTGCAAACACCTGCACTAAATCTTGCTGACACATGGACAGGCCAAGAGATTTGCCTGCTGTTATGCGGGAAGTGGGTTTGGAAACCAGGTCTCTTAAGGTCCAGCCACTGCAGGATCCTGCTTTGTATGTCTAGTCAGCATAATACTTGGCAGCTGCAGAGCGTTTTGTGTTTTCACAGCCTAATGCAAACATTCATTCTAGCTTCTAGGCAAACACACTCAAGGCTTCCTTATACAAATGTGAGAACACAAACCATTTTCATAGCACCTTCTTTATCTAAATATAGGGTTAGAAGGAGTAAGCTGAGTTTTACTTTACTGTACAGGCAGTCTTCTCCTGCATTAAAAGACCCCCTGCTGCTCTTGTTTTTCTTGACAAGAAGGAGAGGATTTTACTGAGTGTGGATAACACTGGTGTTTTGGCACAAAGGACCTTGGGAATGAGACAGTCACAGAGACACAAATACACATACATACACACATGTGTGCAAATGCACTGACAAGTTTTGCATTTTTATAGTTATCGCTTCTCATATATCCATTATTTTGATAACTAATAAAACTAATAACTTCTGTTGTACCTTCTGGATTTCTAATATATGACTGTGTATTTGAAATCCAAATGCATTGGAAATTATGCATCTGTAACACTTATCATTGGCCAATACCCTGTTATTCAGAGCTGTATTTTTGTTCTGTAGTCATTTCTCGTTTATTGTAGTTGCTTTCATCCTCTTTTGCACTTTCCAATCTCTGCAGTGCTCATTGAATGGCCAAAATGCTAGCAGCCTTGCCACTAACCCAGCTCTGCTCTTCACCTTTCTCCAAGATTTTTTGATTCGCACTGGCCTCTCAGGTACTATAAGTTCGGCAGCCTGAGCCTTGTGAAGAGGACACAGAGCAATGTCTGTCTCAACAACACTTTAGTTTAGACGGTGGAAATGTCTGGGTTTAAATCCAGCCGTTCAAGACCTGACACCTTCCCAGCCTGATTTACAATGTGTAACCATATTCACTTCACTGAGGGATCCCAAAGTGTTTCATGCCTAATAATATTCCAATTTGCAGTACCACCATTCGCTTGCAAATACAAAAACTGAGACACACAGATACTTGATATCTGGCAATTAGATGTACCTTGCAAAGTACATGTGCCTGTAAAGGTGCACTTCTATATTCCCAGAGTGTAGGCTCCTATCTAACAGCTTGGTTTGCAAATGGCACTTCTGCTGTTGTGGTGGCCTCTTGGTATGTCTGAAAATCTTCCCAGCAGGTGCCTGAGGGTAAGCTCTTTGCTTATTAGAGGCATTCAAGGGAGGACCTTCAGCCCTGTGACCTTCAGCCCTGTGCCATCATCCAAGGATTGCTGTTCCCCAGTAACTCCGACCCCATCCCCTAAATCAGTGTGTAGGCAGTGGCAGTCAGTGCTGCTGTTCTCTCTGCTCCCTGATGTGTCTTTACTTCCCCTGCCCCACTGGCAGCAGGTGACACACAGCACTGCAGGGCTTCTTCATTCCTTATGAGCAGTTTAAAATATTATCTTGGGAGTTGTCTTTCCAACTTCAACTTCACAGTTAACCCAGCCACCATGCTACTGCATTTCCAGTCTACTCTCTGTTTCTCAGGTTGCAACGGCTCAGAAGAGCAACCCAAAAATCCATGAATTAAAGGCCCTGCCCCTGTTCTCTCTATCATACAATTCTTTTGAAGCATTTCTTAATCTTTCCCATAGCAGCAGGGAGGATGTCTCTGCCACCCAGTCAGGGCATGCCATTAGGCACCGCTGGTGCCTGGTGGATACTTTGCTACGACTGCCAGTGCCATCACATCAGCTCTTTACTCACAAGCAGAAGCAAGAGAAGCAGTTTTTACTGCCAACCCTTACACTAAGCCCAATCTGTGGAAAACAAATAGGGTTTATTTCCCTAAAGAAGTCAGCCCAGAGCCTTTCAGAAGATCATGAAAACCTGAGCTGAAAACCTGAGCTAAAAACCTGGCATTCAAAGCAAATCCAGCAAGCATGCTTACTCGTCTCCGTCCTGGTGTGTGCTGCCTCTCCGGTGCTGTCCCCCCTTGGGCAGGCTCCTCTGACACCTCTTTCCCCTGGAGCGGGGGAATTGCTGGTGGATTTATGCCCCTGCCAGAGGAGGTCCCTTTCCACCTATCTGCAGTGCCATTGCGCAAAGCTACTTTACATCACAGGATGAGGGAAGGAGGAGGCTGAAAAAACAATGTTCAGACTAGACAGGACTTGATTAAGCATGGCTTAATGCTGGCTGCATAGAAAGTTCTAGGGATGGACCCACAACCTTTAACCAGGCCCCGCACATCTGCATAGCCTGCAGTTACACATTTACCAAGGCAGACACAGGCATTTTACTACACAGAAGAACTGATTATGGGAGCTGAAAATAGCTCAGCTCATTTTGTGCCAGACTCAAAGAAATGCAGATTTTTTTGTTCCTGTATATGTTGTAGATTTGCACCAGATTTTTTTTTCTTTTCAGATAAATTGCCTTTAATCTCTGCCTTGCAGCTTGAGTATCCATCAGTGAGTGAGACACTACACTACTGTAGAGTAAAAATTATTAAACTCTATTTTTTACCCGTTTTTTCCCCTCTCTACCTATCCAGAAGATCAAAAATTTCTTCTTTTTCCTCTTTAAAACATGTTGAAAAGGAGAGGAGGAAAACTCGATGGATTAGGTTGCCAGAGCCAAATCACTGAGATGTCATCCCTCCCAGTCTCATCTTTCCAAGGACTATTTGGCAAAAGGGGGTGGATTCAGACATCTTTTTGCTGCTTTTGAAATTATCCTCCAGTTTGGCACGCCCTTTCTTTCTTTTTAAGCAAATAAACAATTAATCTAACTGGGGATGAGACACTTGGGTTAGACGCTCTCACTCAGCGCCCCTATTATAGTTAGTAATTAAAATTCCATGGCTCTAAGGGGAGTAGGGCTACTTTATCATCCATGCCCTGCTTTTAGAGGCCCAGTCAGATGTGGTTTGCATTGCGGTGCCCAGTTACACGTTGGCTTCACGGAGAGAGCAGAGAGAGGGGGATGTTTTCAGTGCACATGGGCAGTCCGAGCTGGTGGAGTTGACAGCGGAGGCAGGGACAGCTAAGTCCTGCCTGCCCAAGCACTGTGTGCTGGGTGTCTAATGCCAAAAAGATGGGAAATTTCTGTCTGCAGCCCTGCTTTTCATTTAAACAATCTGATTAGCTTGGCTGTAATGAAGTCTGAAAGCAATTCTGAGCACACGCCTGCATCAAATGCTATCATGCACACAAAGCTTAAACAAGCAACTTGAAATATTTAAGGTGTTTTGTCCTCTCACTGCCTGAGCATCTTAATCAAGGAAGCATCTGGCAACAAAACAGTCCCTGAGCATTTGTACTATTTCCAGGCAGCTATGAAATGCATGCAGCCCAGCCACAGACCCAGGCAATGAGAGAAGTGGTTCCTCCATTAAAAATGCATTTTGTTCAGCTAAATGCTAAAAGAATGGGCTAGGTTTTGGCTGCCATCCCCCTTCTTTCCCCTGTCCCCTGGAGAGTCCTTCCCGCAGATGGGCTGGGGCAGAAAGCTCATCCCTTAGAAGCTGGTGGAGGTGCAGGTGGGATGTCTCCTGCACTTTCACCCACACAGGTCCACACGAGGCACTGGACACCAGTGGTGTGCACCACTGAAAACAGGGGAAACCAAACCCAGCTTGATACTCTCATTACCCAAGTCACAGAAACCAAGGCTGTTTCAGTGAAGGGCACTTTGTGTTCTGTAAAACTCTGAAAAGCAGCCTTGTTACAAAGATTTATTGACTTTGGCTAATAAGCTGCAAGTGATGTTAATAACATATACAACAGCTGCCAGACTTACGTGTTTACTGTGGGCAATAAACACTGGAAAGGGAAATTACATAACCCACAGCAGCTCTACTTTTTTTTCCTTAAATCATTATGCCTATGTGCTTGATTCAGAAATGCTGATCTAGCACCTGGAGCATGTTGCTGTTTGGGAATATCCTCTTACAGCTCCCCTGTGGTCCATGACCAAGTCCCGCTGCAGCCCCTTTTGCTTTGGGCACCAGCCCCAAGGCAGGCATCCCTGGCTGCAGGGGATTCTGCCCCACAGAATGGGGAGAGCAGGACTGAACAATAACTCCCATGTGGTGCTCTGGTGGCTCTGCCACATAAAAAAAGTTCAGTGTTCAGTTGAAAATTTTCAGAGTTTTCAGCCAGGTCAGCCTTTGGGGCTTTTTCAGTGTTCGTGCAGTCAGTTCTATTTTTTACTGTTGACAAAAAATTGTCAATATCTTTGGGGACCATAGGAGCCTGCCTTTTTTTTCCCCCCTCACAACTCAATCAATAAAGCCAATTAATTAAAATTCCCAGCTTTCTTCAAAAAAAAAAAAAGAAAGAAAATGCTTTCACCAGAAATTGTTCAGTGACCTGCTTTCAACACAGTGCTAGTCCTGCTTTGGACCACTGGGAATTTGGCTGCCCTCAGTAATGAGGGAGAACCTTTGATTTCAGCTTATTTTCATATTCTACTCCAAAGCTCAGACAGAAAATCCCCCTAATTTGCCGGTCACTTAGGCTCACTCAATTAATATTCCCCTATTAAGATGCATCATGCACTAGTGCCCTTCTTAGATCTTTGTCTTTTATCTTCTTACAGTTTCTACTAAAGGAGAAGCTTGCAGACTATGAAGAACATAGACTGCTATACCTGGTATATTTCTTATCCTAGTTGCACTTAATTACAGTTAGTTTTTGCTTTACTACTGAGCCATTTTTAAGCAAGAGTGCACAATGATTATTCCAATTACTATATGTGAACCATTTTGTCGGGCGCTTTTTTTTGCTGGGTTGTCATGGTTTTAGTTACAAGCATGTACTTAAAGAAAGAGCTTTGACTTCAGAAAGAAGAGAGTCTATCCTGCTCTTCAGCTCCAGCGTTCGAGGATTCGGCTCCCCAAAGAGAGCTGTGCCAGAAAACCTGCATCAGGCCAAAGCTGGGCAAAAAGCTTTCCAGTAACTAGGAACCGAAGAAGGTCAAAGCATGGCTGTTCCTAAAGGCATCTGCTGTGCAAAGCAAGCCCGGGGCCCACACGTTTCCTAATGAATCTCACCCTGCAACAGCTGCAGTAAAGGTATGAAGAAACACAGACCTCTCAAACCTGTTCTTCAGCGAAGAGGTTCACGCTCCCTTTTTGCCCCGCTCTTCCCGATTTTGGAGGGGCACTCAGCTCCCCATTTTATACCCACTCTTGCATAAGAGGAGTCCTCCCTCCTCCCTCCCACTGCCCTCATTTCTCTTCAAAACCTGCCTCTGTTTTTCCTGCTTGTTATTCATGGTCACTGCTGAGAGGGAGCAAAGAGGGGTGGAAAAACACTGGTGCTGTAGTTACGGGTTCCCTCTCAGCTCTGCTCCTCATCTCCTTTGCTCTTTTGAGGTGTCTATTGGGAAGTATTAACATGGAAGTGCTCTCCTGCCCCGTAAAATTTTCTCAGTGGTGGTGTTGCTAATGCCACTTCATGTAAATACTGTCAAATAGGCTTTAGAAATTTTAACCCTGGCAAAGGAACACTAACCCTACAGCTGGGAGTGAGTAATTCCCATTGAATGGGAAAATTATTCTGTCCAAATGAGAATTTCGATTGATCAGCCAGGCGGCTGTTCTTTTGCTGAAGAACATTGCATCTCCATGTTGTCGAAAAGTGTTTTCATTGATCCAGATCATTCTGGGAAAGGCTGTATAAAATTCAGCACTTTGTGCGGAGATGATAGTAAATATTTTATTCTATTCTGTTCAGTTTGTTTTCCACCCTTCCAGATTTTTCCTCTGAGATCTGAACTCGGAGGGGCCAGACATACTCCTAAGACAATGGTCTTGTCTTCTGTGAGGTTACTGTGGGAGGCATGGAGGAGGGACAATAAAATACTCTGCTCACAGTCTCGGGCTACAGACCTTCCTAGGTTGAGTTGGCATGTCTGACCTACATAAATTATTAATTAATATATAGCTAACTCAGACATAATAGCATGTACATGGTCATGAATCATTCATTACTAAATTTGATGATTTCATTTTTTTTTAAGGATGAAAGTACCTTGAGTGAGAAGTAGGCCACAAAAAATTTGTTTATACAACCTGCTGGTTGATGCTGGTAATAGTAAACCTCTACACCCCATCAAAATTTATAATGTTCCCTCTCTCTTCTGCTTTAGTAAGGAAAGACAGTGTGGGGCCTGAACAGGGCATGCAATTACTGTATGAGGTACAGCTGGTGCAGTGGCTGCCCCAGGTGTGTCAGGCAGTCATTGATGGTGGGAGGACCACTGTTTGTGTGACATTTAGGAAAAACTTTGTAGAGCAGCAAGTGCCTATAGAGACCAAGATGCTTCAGTTTGGAGGAACGACCACTGGTGTGGGGAATATAAGCATAAAACAATGAAGTTGTTTGTAACCACGGCAGAGTAAGCGGGTTTGCGCTAAAATTACCAGGCAACAAATGTAAATGAAAGGAAGGGCCCTTTCATGTATATAAGCTGCAGGAGACACTGCTACAGGATGCTACAGAGACCATAAGCCTTAGCTGGTACCAAAAAAGATTAAATTAAATCATGGAGTGCATGGCCATCAGAGGCTGCAGAACATGATGGTCCAGGTGCAACTGCTAACTTGGGAAATCCCCGGACAGCTGGCGGTCTGAATTTTAGCTTGATCCATGCAACAGCTCTTGTACTCCTCTCTAAGGGCTTGTCTTCAACTTGTGATAGAAATAGAGATGTCTAAGCTGAGGCCAGCTTATGCTGGCTCTTTCTCCAGCACAGATTGGAAATATTCTTTCAGTAGAGCTATGCCAGTGAAACTTCACAGCCAGGAAGCCCAACCCTCAGCCCCAGCGTTGCTGTGCTCTGCTGCTGTGTACAGGGCATTTAGGAAGCCACTGCTACCTCTTCAAAGTCGATGTAAGTCCTGGAAAATATGGACAAATTTCAAAAACTGTAGGTAGTTTCTTAATACTAGTTAGCCACTTTTCCATTTTTAATTCTCTCTTAATCAGGCTACATGTACTAACCAGTGACAATTACTACACTGGGGTCTGAAATGTGTCTCCATCTCATGTCAGATCTTTGGGCTCTGTTCTCACTTCAGCTACACACAAAGTACTTGGTGCCTTTTTTCCAGAGTAAATAAGTAGGGAAGAAGGGGTACGGCTCTGGCAATGGGTCAGGCAGATTTCTGTATGTTAATAAATCAATTTTCCCCCTATTCTGTGAGAACTGTGGCAAGCTGCCATGGGCCTGATTTTGTTTATTTTTACTATCTCTGGTGGGGAAAGGCTGTGTGAAGTAATTTTTTTTTAAACTGTTTTAATAAAAAATTGGTAAAGAGTATCTTATATGAGCCCTAATGCTCAGTATTGAGGCTATTTGTGTTTAATATCTTTGTCAATGATCTGGATCAGGGGGTTGAGTGCACCCTCAATAAGTTTGCAGGTGACACCAATTTGGGTGGGAGTGATGATTGGCTTGAGGTTAGGAAGGCTCTGCAGAGGGATCTGGACAGGCTGGATTGATGGGCCAAAGCCAATGGTATGAGGTACACCAAGGCCAAGTACTGGGCCCTACATCTGGGGCAAGAACAACCCCATGCAATGCTACAGTCTTGGGGAGGAGTGGCTGGAAAGCTGCCTGGTAGAAAAGGACCTGGGGGTATTAGTTCACAGATACTACACTTGATCTTAGCCAAAAGGCCGAGAAGCGATTGTTGAAGTTGATAGCCAGGACAAGAGTAAATGGCCTCAAGTTGCACCAGGGAGGGTTTAGGATGGACATTAGGAAAAATTTCTTCACTGAAAGAGTTGTCAAGCACTGGGACTGGCTGCCCAGGAAAGCGCTGGAGTTACTATCCCTGGAGGTATTTAAAAGATGTATACATGCGGCAGTTAGGGACATGATTTAGTTATGGACCTGGCAGTGCTAAGTTAGCTGTTGGACTCAATGATCTTAAAGGTCTTTTCCAACCTAAATGGTTCTATGAATAGGTTGGCATGTGATTTTTCCCATGTTTTCTCTGTACACCTGACCTCTGCCCTTGTTGGCTGGAATCACTTTTCTGTGAAAGCACCTGGTGAGCACGGGGGACTTAACTTGCCCAATTTTTTGTGTAAAGAGGATTGCAAAAATGCTTTTCAATAATAGCATTCAAAGTACAGATGATGAAAGGCAGATTATCTGCCTTGGGTTCTTATAGCAAGGAGCAATGGAAAAATTGATACTGTGGTTGCTACAAACCCCAAGGACTACGTGTGCCCCTTCTGTGCTGGGGTGGGGGAACATGGTGTGCCAGCCTGGATGATGCCAAAATGCTCATGATGAGAGTGGGTGGTCAAAGATCTGACTCAGGATCTGGGGCCTCGCTGAAAGCACAAGTGGTACAATGTTCCCTTCTTGCAGGAGGAGAGGTGCCCTGGCTGTGATGGCTGCCACAGCAGCCCATTCTGGCAGTGCAGCAAACCCTCTATGATGGAAGAGGGACCATCACCATCTCTGCATTTCTTTCTGCTTCTCAAGGAATGATCCCCTTGAGGGAGGTCTGTGATCTGGTGATCCTCTATCTGTGGAGGAGCTCTTCTAATGATTTAATACCCTAATGAGCTTACATAACACTAGCACATCTTGTTACAGCTTATAATTACATTTGGGTTGTTATGGGTTCTGGTTGCAGGACCTGAGTGTAGAGATTGCTTTGAATTTTTGTAACCTGTTTTGTTCCTCTCAGTGGAAGATGAAGTTTTTGACAGAGTTGTAAGAACAGTCCATGCCCAGCCTGTACAAGCACAGACAGGCACAACTATGTGCACAGTATATGTGGGGTCAAATGGAACCTCCTACCCTGAGGATCTTAAAATACTTTGTGGTGTAACAACTATGTTCATAATCTAGAATTGATTTTGGGTCCTTCCCTGTGGCAGGACCTGTGCCCTTGAGGAGTGAGAGGCAACCCTGGACTGAAGCAGCAAGGAGCGAGGCAGCAAGGATAGAGCAAGCCTGTCCAAAGAGGTAAAGCAGACATGAAGAGGTGATGTGATTCACCTTCAGTCATGCAGCAGGTTGGTGACATCTGAAAGACAAGCATCGTTGAGATGTTTCTTGATGTCCAGCCCTGTGTGTTACCCATTTGATCACACTGTCCCTGCATCCCTCAGGTGTAAGCTGCAAGGCTGAGAAGCACAACAGCTGTGCCTGCACAGTGAGATGCCTGCCTCAAAGAGCTGGAGTCAGCTTCATTACCACAGCTGATAGGCTTTTTATGGTACTCTCCTGCCCAGTGCCTGTGTATCAGGGAGAGATTTTGCACTGTCCCAGCATTTCCCAGTTGGATCAGCCACTGAATTCTTCAGGCTCTTCCCTAAGATGAATGAGGGAAGCAACCAGGTGACCGCTGTCTGGGAGATTCCACAATATTCAGCTCCAAAAGGCTCCACCACAAAACATTTTGCTTCCTTCAGTGTTGCAAGGTTGCTGTGTAAAGCTCAGTGAAGATTTACACCCTGGGGGTTTTTGAAATGAGACCTTGGGAGGCTAATTCTTGCTGGCACTACTGGGATTTTGAATCTCTCATTGCACTTCTGGGTCCTGAGCCAAATTGTCCCCAGGGCAGCATGCATGATAGTTGTTATCTTCTGTTCCCTGTGAAAACTCAGGCTACCCATCCTCTTCTCCCCAGCCTCCCTCAAGCCACCTCCACCCCTCCTTCTGCTCCTCTGACCGCAGCTTCTTGCCCTGGGTGGGCCAATAGTTGCAAGCAGCAAGACTCTGCTATTTTGGCTGATATTCCATGTTCCTCTGAGAAGACTGTCTGTGGTGGTCTCCTGGCTCAGCCAAGGAGTGGTTTTAATCATATACAGTTTATACAGCTCATTAGTGAGAAACAGACTGGCTCCTTCCGCACTTTGGGGTTAAGGGACTCTTCAGTTTTCCAGAGTTGTAGCCACTGAAAGGTAGCTCCCACAGAGCCAGCCAGCTGCAGGGGTAAAACTGCAACTTTCTTGGGCCAGCAACAACAATTTTCACTGCTCCAAATATAAGCTATAGTATAAAAAAGTACAGACCCATTTGCAACCTGAGATAAGGTTGTGGCTTTCAGATCCACTTTAATTTGAGGGGTGGACAACTTATGACAGCAAAATTATTGGCCATATCGGCTTCCCTCCCGCTTTCAAATCCTGGTACAAAGATGGAAAAATAGAAAGCAGAGGGAGAGGGACCGAGCCAGGCAGCATTACATTAAGGCTGCCCAGGTTTCTAGAGCCTCGAAGGGTCTCTCTCCCTGGGGCTGCAATGGAGACCCAGCACCTCCTCCAGGACCAGCTCCAGCCACACCACGCAGAAGCGGGAACCGAATTCCCACATCAGCACTGATGTGAAACTGTTCACAGGCTTGAAGGCTGAAAAAGAAGGTGAACGGAGTGAAGACAGGCAGTACTCCAGGCGGCTGTAGAACAGCAGGGATTGTGGCAGATCCCTCTCCTTAGCCAAAGCTGCCTCCGTGCGGAGCGCCTCCGCATCGCTGCTCCCAGCTTGGCAGGGGCTGTGCTGAACGCTCGCTTCACAGCTGGAGTGCCAGTTAACATTTGGAAATGCTATTACCTTACTGCGCTTTGTTAAGCCAATACTTCTGAGAGCAAGAGGAGGGAAAAGTTAAATTTATACCCAGTGGTCGTTTTTTACAGGAAATAATGAAAGAGCTTGTAGCTGAAGTTTCTGGGGTTTCAATAAGTGGCAAAAATTAGTCTTCTTGCAGATCAGAATTTCCTGCTCTTTTGTTTTTACTGGATGATTTTTAAGCAAAGGCTTAAATGTTTGCTGTAGTTTTGGGTTCATTTTATTTTTGCTTTTCTTTATTTTTCCACCTTTTCAATGTTAAGTGTAAAAACATGAAATAACATTTTAGCTTAATGCTTAAGGGATAAAGCTGAGGATCAGTAAATTCAGCCCAGGATATTCCTAGTGAGAAAAGAATTAAGATTGCCTCCTGGTCAGGATGCTGAAACCCACTGTGATGAAAGCCTTTGAAAATCATAAGCTCCTCCAGAAAAAGATCAGTGGGTGCTCTTATAGCTGTTCTCCCAGGAGAAGCTGAGCTCCTGTAGGGATTGCCTCTGCCTCAGAAGAAATGTTACAACTTGGCTCCTCTCCCATACTGCCACTTGGTGTTTCACAGTCTAAGGAAAAAAAAAAAACCCAAAAAAATCTTAAAAGCCCTCTTTTCATTGTAACCCAGCCCCTCCTCCAAAATAATGAATTAATGCTGTGGTGTATGCTCAGCTCTGACAAAAGCCTGGAATAACAGTTAGGAAAGCTGTGCCTGTTTGTCTGAGCAAGCACTTAGATGGCTGTCTAATGATAATATTTCAGCTGCCAGCACAGATAATGTTGTCATTACTTACCAAAGCATACAGGAAGACACATTTCATATTTCTTTCTGGGTATACAAAAGGGAGGGTAGCCCATTGGGTGATGCTGGGCAGAAAGTAGACAGGCAGAGCAGAGCTGCCTCCCAGCCTTGGGGTGCTGTAAGCATTGGGGTAACCTGGGCAAGGTGGGCCATGATTGAGAAGCTGCCCTGGGGGCTCACCCCAGCTCAGGGTGACAGCTCAGCACCCACTTCCCCTTGGTGCCCTGCAGCCTGTCTGGCCCATGTCAGCATTTCATAGCCAGGCACAGAAGCGATGGCAAAGCTGCAGGTGGTAGGAGCACAGATTAATCATAAAACCATATTTGGGATTGACATTTCTTTAGGAGAAGGACTTTTTGCTATTATACAGCACAGTGAAAGCAGCCAGGCTGTGGCCTCTGGCTTCTTAGTACTATGCAAAATGACAATGAATATTTACTGTAATTTTAGGATCTTTCAAATGAGATTTTGGTATCCTGCAATTCCTCCAAGATATTTTTTTTTCTTTAATCAGCTCAGGGCGGGATTTTCTAAGGGCATTTCTTAAACAGCGCTGCCCTCCCCCTTGATTTTTACTATGCATTTTCTCAGCCCTTGCTCTCCAGCATTTTTCACTAGTCTGTCCATGACATTTTGCAGGGCAGTCCACTCCTCAGGCCTGGCTTGCAGTCCCTGCACAACCCCTAAAGCCTGGCATGACCTTTCTGACCTCCCTTCCTTCTGCCTCACTTCTGCCTCTGGAAATGAGGAAGAGAAGGATCCTCCAGCCCCTCTGTAGCAAACCCTGGAAATGCCAGAGAAAGTGTATTACCTTACTGCTGGAAGCTGAAGGAAAGGTCCTTAAAAAAAATGCCCCAAGCTGAACTCAATTTCATCTGGTCTCGGCTGCTGTTAGAGCAATATAACATGTCCCCAGTTAGCAAAGACGTGTGCAGGAGCATGTACAAACCCTGCCAGGCTGCAAGCCACCAGGCAAAAGTCCACACTTTACATTGAGCCAAAGTAATGGAAAGTCTA
>VXBJ01005362.1:1173786-1241298 GCA_013400055.1 Nycticryphes semicollaris | reverse complement strand
GCACTGTGACAAGTTTCATTAAAGCGTGGAATGAACGGGAGGGGTGAAGGGGGGGATTCCCGTCAGAGTTTATTTATTTGAGCAGGAGTGGTGTGACGATGTTAGACGCTGAGAGCAAAATGCCATTTTCAGCAGCTTTCTGGCTTTTCTAAACTCCTTGAATGCTCCAGCTCATGCCTGAGGGCAGCAACGTCCCCCTTGCACCCCCTGGGTCAGCCGCTGCCCGTGAGAGCCCGGCTAATTCTGCCTGGGGTTGCAGATAGTTGCTCAAAAACACGGCACTCCTCGCTGGTCCCAGCACTTGGGGACAGCAGAGGAGATGGGCCAGGTCTGTTGGCATCCTGTGCCCAGCCTGGTGAGGAGCACACACCATGGCTCCACACACCTTGGGGACAGGGCAGGCACCGGCCCAAGCACCATCAAGGCATCACAATGGCATGACACAGAAGCAGAAAATCACACTGGGCATGTGGTGAGACCTTTGCTTCAATGGATGCAAGATACTGCCTTAACTGAAGAAAGCTAGATGGATATCTCCCTGCAAGGCAAATGCCCTGAATGACTTCCTACATACTGGGTACAAGTGGACAATGGCTACTGAACTGGGTGGCAGTTTTTAAAGCACCCTTTAGACCTAACACCTGGTATGCATGTGTCCATGAACACAGCCCTTTGGCGGTAGGCAGTGCCATAAACCCTTCAATAGGAGCACATGGGACTTTCTGAGGAATCCTCTTGTCTTCATGATTTGGGACTCACATCACTGCTGTAGGGTGGGTGAGATGGGCACCAACAACATCCACACGTCAAGACAGACTGAGGCGCAGGTCAAATGGAAACTTTCCACTTGGAAATAGATGAACCGCACCTCAACTTGCTCAAAGATGTCCCACCAGATAAAGTAAACTATAGATTGGAACCCAAGCTTAAGCTCAGATTCAACTCTTTCCTGGAACGAAAATATAAACCCAGTCATCCTGGCCACAAATATGAAAGTGGTGAGAGATACTTTTCCTTAAAATTGAGCTTTCTCAGGTTAAAGATGGTCTCACTGACACCTCTCCATTCCTCAGATAGTTTAATAGCAATATAATAATTCCTATCAAAATAAGAATTTTAAAATATTCCTGTTTAATAGGGATATCATAAGGCCAGGTGAGACCACTCATTTGATCTTTGCAATCACGTGGTCTGATCTCCTGCATAGCTGAAGCCACAGAGAGGTCTCCCAAACCAACACCAGAACCACTACAAATTATGGCACATCTTTCAGTAAGACATCCCACCCTGAATCAGAGATTTTCAGTGAAGGTAGATCTACCCCAGTTATTTCAGTGGCTATCACACTGTCAAGAAGAAAGGCTGCTTCTTTAATCCATAGTTATCTGGCCTCACTCGCCACCCTCAGCCCTGGCCACCACTCATCAATCCACTCCAGAAAGCTACAGATCAGGCATGGCCAGGGAAGGGCTGCAGCTCACCGAGGTACAGCCCAACCTCAGTTTACCCTGAAGGTAAACTGCACAGCAGGAATATTTCACACGCAGGGGCTGAAATATTTCAAGCCTGGGTTCCTCCAGCATTTTAGTTCAAAGCACGCTGGCCATGCAGGTCCAAGTGGAAACTGGAGCCTGCTGTTTCCTCGACACGTAGGCTTGACCTTACAAAACCACAGACAAGTTATCTCATAACCTTGTCCTGAATAAATAAAATTAGCTGAGCTTTTTTAGTCTCTCACGGTAAAGCAGATTTTACAGACAGACCACAAATCCTGCCTGTGACTCTTTCAAGATCCATTTCCACTGCATTAAAGTCCATTTTGAAATGTGCCTACCAGAACTGGATGTGGTGTTACACTAATGATTTCACCTGTGCTGTAAATTTTTAAGACACTTAGACTGGTATCCACTCATTCCATCAGAAGCATCTCACTTTCTGCTGTGCCTTCATGAATGTGGTAGCACGTTAACCAGCTGAATTAGGGATTTATTGTTATAGTATCGTTTTACTCCAAACATCAACCTTAAATACAAAACACTTTAAGATTTGGTATTTATACAGTGTTCAACAAATGCTTTGATCCAAATAAGGGCTTTGACCTGCCTAACCTTTGTTGTATTTCTTTCACTCTTGTGAATGACTCGAGCACAACCTTAAGGTATCAGTTGTCACTCGCTTAACAAGAGGTTATTTCCAATTAATCAAAGAAATATAAACAGAGCCTCGTATTGAGTTCAGATAAGCTCAGAATAGTTATGCCCTTAAAACAGATGTCTAAGGCTGTGTCTCCTTTCAGATCAGAGCTGGTGTACTGTCAAGAAGAGGTCTTGCAGATCTGTTTCCTCAACCGGCTCAAAAAAATCCTATCAATCAGCTCCAAACCCTGACATACTCCGGCGTGGCCCATTGAAGTCAGTGAATGGGGCAGCCCATGATGCAAATTAGGGTATCCAGACCAAAATCAGATTTGCAAGGTCTTTGTAGATTAGAGAGAACAGTGGAAGGGCATTAGATAGCACCACACTATTTCAAAGTAAGGAGAGCCCTGTATCAAGTCCAGCGTCCTGTACCTGTTACCCCACAGTTCTGAGGCTGACAGGGTAAAATAATAAAAATAGAAGATGAAGAGACAGTAAGAGACTGTTAGTGCATCTTGCAATGAACTGGCTAATGCTAATGTTCAAGCCATGCCAGACAGCTGTCACTGGGACAGACAGGGACCACAACAAAATTTAACACCATAGATAAAAGTTTTCCAATGGCAGGGCCCTAGTAGTATTTAATTAACTTAACCAATTCACTAAAATATAAAATTATAGACTCATAGAATTGTCTAGGTTGAAAGGGACCTTTCAGATCATTGAGTCCAACCAACAACCTAACACTGACAAAATCCGTCACTCAACCATGTCACTAAGCACTACGTCTACCCATCTTTTAGATACCCCCAGGGATGACAATTCCACCACATCCCTAGGCAGCCTGTTCCAATGCTTGATAACCTTTTCGGTGTAGAAATTTTTCCGAATATCCAATCTAAATTGGATATTTAGAATATCCAGCGTCTCAACCTGATTCCATTTCCTCTTGTCCTGTCGCCTGATACTTGGGAGAAGAGACCAACTCCCACCTCTCTACAACCTCCTTTCAGGTAGTTGTAGAGAGCAAGAAGGTCTCCCCGCAGCTTCAGAATGATAAATTAGATCCATGAGACTTTTCTTTCATCCCAAGGCCTTGGATAAATGCAAGCCTTCCCCTTTTCTAGAGTCTCAGACTTTCCTAGATAGCTTTAACATGTTTATTTCCTGCACTTCAGACACTGATTTTTGTCCATAAACTGACCAAGGGCAAGGAGCACATCTGCACCTAGAGCTTTGCCCTTGCAGTTCAATGCACAAGGTGCAGCTCCTTAAAGCCATGGGGTAGGACGCACCTCCACTCAGTTTAGGCTTCACAAAAGTAGATCTGAAGTAAATACCTGTGTTGTCTCTCCATAGTTAACAAAGAGAGTCTAGCACTTGTGGAGGACAATTTGTCTTATCCAAACATAGTTTAAGAAAGGTGACATGAGTCATCTCCAGAGCTGCCCCTCCTGTTCCAGGGATTATGAAGGGACCCTAGCTAATTCTTTCAATCTCTGCACCTAATTTTTCAATCCACATATTATTTCATGTCTATAGAAAAAATATAATAGTGTCATCATGATTTTTGTGCCAGAAACAATAATCTTGTGTAGCCTCTGAATTAGTTAGACTCTGATTAGACCATTAGGTTTCACGTAGTTACTGCTGGAGCCTGATAAACTGTGTGGTCCTAAAGTGTACCTTCTCAGCAAGGCATCCATTCTGGATTAAAAGACATCAAGAGAAGGGAGAAGCCACTGTGTTTTTCATTAGCTCCTTATTGTGAGAGTAATAAATGAGTTTTTAATGTGAATTAATCTGAGGTAGCTTCCTGTACTTGGTTTTGTTGTACTTTTATGTATATAATTAGATATCTCTTTGCTAGGTGCCATTTTCTCTCTCTAAAAACACTTACTCAGTATAATCAGTCAGCTGCTTTAAAAGTTTGTTCTGATAAACTAAGCCCACTCACAAATAGCACCTGCAGCAACACCTGGAAAAGATTTGGGCAATACAATTGAGAGCAGTCACTTTGCAATTAGCTTGCTTGACAATGAACATCACATTTCCATTTTTACCTAAAAATAAGACTAGGGGCAGGGAAAAGGCGTGTCTCAAAAGGACAGGTTTTGCCTGTTTATTTGTGAGGACATGCAACATGCAATCCCTTTCTGATAGTCATTCACCTGTGTGGTGTTTAGGTTTAAATGTCCTACGCAGACAAGCAACTAATGAGACTCGAGAGAGAAATAACACATTTTTGCATTTGGGTGCTCTACAAAGGGAATGAATAAGGGCTTCGTTTTACTTGCTTGTCTTGCTTTCTTTTCCCCTTTTCCCCCCTTTCTTATGTTTTTAATGAGAACTGTCCAGAGCTGAGTTCAAAATCCAGTGGCGTATGGTCCTCGGTGGAAACCAATAGGACCTGTGGATGAATGACCCGCGCTGCCCTGGATAGGGCTAGAAGAGGGGAACCAATCTTCTTTATCCTATTGGTAGATCTACAGCTAAAACCACAACACTAATGATGTGCCAAAACATTGGTTTTATTAACTATACTCTCACCTTGTTTTATCATTCAGGGGAAAATACCTCTATTTGAAAGACTATATTGAACCACTTACAGGAACAGTATTAAAGTCTGGTGATTTCAAGCAGAAGGAACAGTCTTACATACAGGTTTTTTTGTTCAATACCTTTCATTTCATGCTAGAATATCTGAATCCCACAAGCTAAACTTTAATGCCCCAGAGATGAAGCTTTTTCTGCTTCTGCAGTTTCGTAGAGATCACTGGAGTTTTCCTATGTTATCATTAGATTACCTACTATTTTATAAAAAAATATTCCTATACCATTCCAGGCACGCCTGCTCCTTCCCATTTTATTTTTGGTATTGATGAAGAGAGCCACACAGAATTCACAAGCAAATGGCCTTTAAAAATGAATGAAGATCTGTAATATTTACATCCTATGTATTTTACAGCAGGAGAAAAGCTAGTTTCAGCTTCTCCCCTCTCCCTGCTCCTCCCCAGACAAATAAGAATTGTTTCTCTCAAGTCCGTCCCTCTCCAGAAAAATCTGACCTACAAATGGCTTTCTCATAACTCAGCAGACTAGTTTAGTCCTCACGTGGATTTATCATTAACCACATAAGCACATGTTGTCCATTCTGTCCAACCTAATGAATGTGCTATAAATAAAATATCTCTAAAAGCAAGTTTCACCATACTTATCCAAGCTGTTGCTGCAAGTCCTTGTAACTCCCAAACCCACTTATGTTAGAAACATTAATCACTTGATTATAATTCAAAGCATCAGCTCTCTACAGCTGAAACTCCCTAGCACTTGACTTTGGCTAGACCTCTAACCTCAACTTATCACTTTCAGGCGTACTCCACATTTTCTTCTCCAATCTGTCACTAATGTAGAAAAGACGTGGGAATTCACTTTTGAAAGGTATTTTTAACCTAGGAGTGTCTCATTAAAAGGAGAACTTAGCCGTGAAACTCTAAAACAAAACCTTTCCCATTTTACACGGCATGGCACTGTGAAGATACCAGAGGTACATTTCACCACAACCCATGTTATTTAAAACCCAAGCAATGGAAAATAAAAAAAGAAACTCTTTCAGGAAAGACACCATGAATGTAATTCCTACCTATCCCACAAATATTTTATATGATCATATATGATCTGTAGAGCTTTGTATCCTCCACCTTGAATGAGGGAAGCTGAATCAAGCCATCAATTACTTTTGACTTGCCTGCTCATTCATTAAGAGCGTACATGGACAGTTTGGGTTGTTTCCTACTTATTTCAGCTGACAACATAGAGAGCATATTCCATCTTGACCAAAGTTTTTAAAACCCAGGGAAACAAAAGATTAATTGTAGGAAATTATTTTTAAACATCATATGCTTCAGTCTGGAAACAGAAAGACAAAGATAAAACTCCCAAAAGGAAAGTCACAGCTAATGACAGCCTGAGAGGAAATGATCACCCATTCTCAGTTCTTCTGATGGATGTTCTTTTAGCCTTATTAACCAGAAGTTTGTGATGTCAATAAATCACTGAAGTATGATAACAGATGAAGGTGAGTTTAGATGTAAAATGATCCACAGTGAATGATTACAATAAAGGAGGAAGAAAAGGAGAGGGAGCCAAATAGAGTTTTATAAACTGCATCCTCAGCTTGTGAGGACTTGTAGCTAATAAATGTCATTCCTTTTCTACATTATCTAGGAGATTAAGAATGTTTCTCAACATATAACTGCTGGGAAACCTCTGTAGCACCTTCTCCAGTTACTCCATGAGGTTTATATTACATCGATTGCTTTATTTTTGCCATCAATTATGATTTCACTCACAAAGAGGATCTTAAAAGCATCTTTCTTCTTTTAACCTCTTTTGGAGGAAGTAGGCTCCAGCAACAGAAAAGGAGAACCCAGGCAAAACACTGATGGTTTTGACCTTCCAACGTTTGTCAGACGATCCTGTGAATGATCCTGTGGCACAGAGGTGTCAGCAACGTCTCTAACCTCCAAGTAGTCTATATACAGAGCTGTTGGTTTCTGTACTCAGCAAAACCACCCAGTGATCAATCTATATGTATCATAGTTCATGACTTTCAAGGGAAGCATTTCCCAGAGCACGTCAGAACTAAATAAATGTATTTGAGATGCTATTACTGACAAATAAGTTCCATTCTCTGTTTTCCACTAGTGGTTTTTATGCTGCAGAAGACAGCCCTGGTTCATCTGAAGCAAACCCAAGCCATGTTTATATACTGCAAATTCAAAACGGAAGGTTATTAAAGTGAGGCAGTGTGCTAATAAGCCTAAATTTGCCTTGAGCAATGAAAGCCAGAAGCATACCAGACACCTAGGAGAGAAAGGACAAAAGTGCACTGGGTGCCTCTGAGGATGCTTTCAACTGAAATACAAATTTGGGTGCTTCCCATGTAGGTTTTAATCAGCTTTGCCCCAAGACAGTGAGGTCTCCAAACTGATGCCCTACCAAGCTGGCAATGCTGCAGGACAGCACGTGGTAGGTAAATTCCTCTGCTTGTTCCAGATAAAATAAAGCTATGCAAGGGATATTGCTTCTCAAACTGATAGCCCTACCGAGAGATCACATCATCTTGAACATGCTATGGGTATTGTCTTACTCCGTGTGGAGCCAGTCCAGACACCTCCATACCATACTGTATTCTGCAGTAATATAAATTGGGGGTTAGAGTTGAGTTCCACCACAGTCCTCAGAGCTTCCCTTGCTAGAACTATAGCTGAGGTGTCTTTGGCACCATCTCCCCAAATGTTTCTAATTCTGGGTTGCAGCATCTAACAGGGAGATAGATCAGCTGAGCGAAGGAACCACCTTTGAAGTGATAAGATATTCCCATTAAAAATAAGGATAATTTATCCCTGCAATGGCTGCTTTGTACTCTATGGAATAGTGGGGACAGCATTTCTGTTATTTCTGTTCTTGCCAAAGTTTCTGTATGTAGCTATGTTTAAAGGGAAGTACTGAAAACACACATGAATGGACATTAAATGACAGAATTTTCCTCCAGGCTTTCTAAGCCATCATGAACAAGAACAGGAGACAAATATGTTAACATAAATTCTAAAATGAGATGTGCAATTTTACCCATATAGAAACTGAAAGAGTGGAGAAGAGGGGAAAACTGAGAACAAAAGACAGGGGAGAAAAAGATAAAACAGAGAGGGAAAAAAGCCCTAGAAATAAGCTCTAGCATCTGATAAAAAGAAAGCAAAATACCTGGTGTCCAGTGTTGCAATCTGAGGTCTGCTGTGAATGGAGGCACAAATCCATGGCTTGAAAATGAGTCAGAATTACTGTCCCAAAGAACACACTCCACTGGACCGGTCTAACTCATCTCGAGGGGATATGTAAGACTTACAGATCTGATTCTTGCCAGATGTCTGGCTAAAGACAACTGATCACTAGCAGACTATCTTAAGATAGCATTCAGCTGAGATACACCAATTCCACCTCGAGAGCACTTAATTCTTAAAACGCCAAGAACTGAGTGCTTGCAATCAGCATAGGAATAATCTTAAATTACACCTTCGTGCTACAAAGCCTCTGTTCTTGATATATGGAAGTAGCTCAGAGAAATAAAGGGGTATCCACACCCTCTTTCCATTGCTCTTGAGTGAAGTATGGTATAGATTTCCAGCTCTGGATTCAGGCCTGGAAGCACATCTGGAAGCGTCTACCCTTGCATGCATTAGATTTGTGCCACAGTAAAGAAATCATGACTTCCACAAATATCATAGATGACAAAGAGAATTCCTGACCTGAAACAGGATTGTTTATTCTGTTACATTGAGACTGACTCCTTAAAAGCTGCTGATACCAAAGCCATGAAGTGTCAGCTGCAGAGCCTTGGATTGCCATAGCAATGTCCTTGTGAAGTCAACTGTTTGAAAATCTACCCCTGAGCTAAGACATGAAAATCTTCCCAAACCACCTGGTTGTTCTGCATTTGACACAACAGCAAAAAATTACACATATCAACCAGGAGCCACCTCACTGCAATACTCAACGACTATTCCTTACCTGCAAGAGGGAAGGAATTGCAACACGAGGAAAGGGGAAAGGAGTCGTCTTTGGCAACACACTACCAGAAAAAAGAAGAAACACAGCCTTTCTGAGCAATCTCACCTGGCACAATCGGCGTGGATAAGTCACTGCTGGGCCCCAGTGCCAGCGTTGTGATGATCATGAAGAAGACCCCCTCCTTCCTGACATGGCATTTGTTGAACTGAATAGCTAGAAAGACCTTTAAAATTGGAGGTGGAGCTACCTCTGGTCACAAGAACAGCCAGGTCTCCAGCAGCAGCACTGCTGCGAGGAAGCCTTACATAAATGAGTTCATGTCAGGTCACAGTCAGAAGACAGTCAGAGGCAGAAACACTCCAGTAGGCATTATTTTTCCATAGCATAGCCAGATCCAGGCACTTTTTTAAAAACAGTAAAACACCACAGTGGTTGCAGACACTATTTATTAACAGCAGAATGGCTTAGCAGTCAGTTTGCCCCACTGACACTAACACCATCTTTGCTAAATAAAGTTGGTGAAAGTGACATAAATTTTCGATGTTTTTTTTTTTTTAAATCAATGCACACAACTCTCTGGGAGACCTTCTGTGAAAACCTTCGTGTTTTTGAGACCAAAGATCTGTTCCCAAATCCAAATTGACTCAGTAGCTACTTATTCATGAGCAGGCCTTGAGCAACCTGGTCTAGTGGGAGGTGTCTCTGCCCGTGACAAGGGAGGTTGGGACTAGACGATCTTTAAGTTCCCTTCCAACTTTAACCATTCTTAACCATTCTAGGATTCTACAGTGTCCCATGTGCTAGAGAAGAAAGCATGAGATCAAGGATCCTGTTCTTAAAAATTAAGAAGGTAGTTATACAAAGAGGAGTGATCAAAGCCTTCAGCCCGCTTGCATAGCACTGCTGATGCTTTCTCAATTTTAACAGAGATTACAGAGGAGAAACAGAGAGTCCCATCAAAGTGCAGACTTTGTCTCAAGGGCCTCAGCAAGGAAAGTGTTTGCGCTGTTGGGAACTCACAGGGCAGGAGTAGGGGTTCCCAAACTGGGCTGCACCCCAAGCCCAGAACTGGAAATGCTCATTGTCCTGGAAGTCCACCAGAAAAATGTACTGTGGCACCAAAAAGGGTTTCATAAATAGGAATCTTTGGGAACTGCTGCTCTTAAAGGTTTCAGTTAGATGCTTCTAACCATGTCTTGTCAAGAGTTAATTGTATTCAGTATCTCAGAGTTGCATTTCTACCCTTAGGAAAGTAATGAATTTGAGCAAGAGGCTTGCCATACAAGCAAGCTGTCAGAAAAAACAGGACAAATAAAACCTATCTATCTGACCTCCCTGAAGCTTATAAATTCTGCCCTAATTTATCAGATGGCAAATGCTTCTCAATAACTACTGAAACACACTACCCAGTGTGGCTCAAAACTGGTCGTTGCAAAGAAGCATGGTCATGCTCTGTAAGAAATATCATGTATCTCTCTATAACACAATTCGCTCTGGTTTTTAGCCATTAATCACTGGCCCATCAATATACCCAGAAGTCAGCCTTGCCAAAATGTTCTGGACTCTGAGCTAACACTCCTGAATCAAATATCTCTTCTTTCTGAGTTGTGCCATGGTAATATTTCAACCCCAAATCCCCAGTTCCTCAGAGAAAGAATTTTTTCTTTCCAGCAAGCAGTAGTACAGCTGACAATGACTGCCAATATTAAGCTCCTGTATACTGCTGTTCTTGATTAATGCCTTTCAGGTTGGGCTGGCTGGATGAATATAACTATGGGACAGATATGGGCATGGAGATACCACGATACAAGAAACTCAGCCAGCTGAAAACATTGCTGCACATCAAACCTCTCCTCTGCCATCCAGTCCTGCTTCCTGAAGAACTCTGAAATTACTTCTGTGCCCTGATCCTCACCTTTGTCATCCGGACCTAGGACATCTCCAGGACGTATTAAAGGTCCAGAAGAAAACAATGGCAAGCAACTATGATTCTCTGGCTTGATTGAAAGAGAAAAAAAGTGTCACATCAAAATGGTTGAATGAGTTCCTTTAGGAACTGCAGATTATTTCAAATCTCATCCTCTTTCACTAAAAGTACATGGTGCAATTCTTCAGCACCTCCTATGTGAAATAAAATACATAAGGGGGTACACATTTCACAAAAATCAAACTGCCTTAAAATCCTATCAAAATAATATGCTGCATTTCAAACACTCCTCCCCAGAGGGGAGGTTGTGGTAACAACAGTTGAAAGATGTATAATCATTTTGCTTAATGCACTACTGGAAGATGTTTAAATGCTCATCTGATGGGTGCAGGAATAGAACAGAAAATATAATAGTTCGGTTCAGGCCAGGTCAGGTGATCTTCCCAAAGATTCCTCCTATCCCTTTCTGAAGAAGCACATACCCAAGAGATTCTGTATGCAAAGTGCTACTCAGAAGGGAGCATGATACAATAATAAAAACCAACAGACACATTTAGAGTAACATTAAAAATTAAAAGCCCTTTGTGAAATCCAGGAGCTCCTTGTACATGTGCCCCCAGCTCACTGCAACACCATGCTTTCCTGTAACGTCTGGAAGATTTCAGAAGTTGGTAAATAAGTTGATGCTCTCCATACACCACATACATTAAAAAGGGATAAAAAGGCCCCTCATCACAGGCTTGTCCGCTGCACATCAATCCCAGGCAAAAACACAGAACAGATGTGATGGGGCTCAACAAATAAATAATTAATGTCCATCAACAATGTGTAATGGAAAAGGAATCTTGTGAAATTAATCCGGTCTCACGTTTTGATGGGCCAATAAATGAGGTTAATAAAAGTAATAGGGTTGATGTAATGGGCTTCTGAAAAGCACCAGGCTTGAATCATTGAGTAATAAACTTGACTGGTTTAAAAACAACATAGTACAGTGTAGGTGAATTGGAGACCAGCTGACTGATACCTTTCCAAGTGAAATAGTACAAGGCAAATGTTCACTAAGCAAGTGAACTTTTGGTCCCATGTAGATCCTGGCTTACCAGCTGCTATGTAATATTTTTATTGCTGACACAGAAGAAAAAACAAAATTATTGCTTAGTAAGTTTGTGAAATTTTGGGAAGTGGTATGGAATAAAAAGGACAATAAAGCAAAGCAATTCAGAGAGCAATTCAGTAAGATGCACACAAGCCAACAGAACGAATTTCAGTACAGACATATGCAAAATCCTGAATGTAAGATTAAACAGTGGAGGAGATCTTGCTTCTCAGATGTGAGAAAGGAGGCCAGAAGCAAACTGGAAAGTCTAGCAAGTTATAGAATCTACTTGGTTTAATAGGGACTACCAGTCTGACATTTTCAGCGGGGTACTGCATGTAATATCAAGCAGAAGAAGCAAAGAAATTATATAAATTTGACATTGATGCAACTGCTGGTGATATTCAGAGCCTATTTCAAAGGCTGCAGACACTAAGAAATGGGAAATAATTCAGGGAAAAGCTGCAAGAATGAATGAAGAATTAGGAAACTTCATTCTGGAGGAAGACAATGAGAAGATTTAACTGCTTAATTTTACAAAGAAAAGGCTGAGAGGTTTCTTAATCACAAACTACAAGTACTTAAAGAGAGAATAAGAATTAGCTAATGAGGTTTCTTCAGCCTTAAAGGATCTAGATATGGCCAATAGCTAAAAGTTATATCTAGATATTCAGAACAGAAATAAATGCAGTTTCTTTGACAATTTTGCGAGAGTGAGATACTTACAGTCACTGGGAATCTTTAAACTAATCAGTTGAACATTTCACTCCAATTCAAACAGCAATGAACTCAGGGAAGTCTTATAGCCTCTTGGTCTCAGTAACCTATCAGTTAAGTGACAGGGCTTCAAACCCTTCTGTAGGAGGCTATTTTACAACCTAATATATGTCATCTTTAGGAAAAGCTTCTACTTTTTTCTTTAACACGCTTAATGGACCACACTGAGTAACAGATTCCCTTGTTTTCTGTTCTCATCAAAGAGAGAGATTGAAATAATAATGAAAATAATCATTAAAATAATGATCTTTCAGCAGGAATAGATAATAACACCTTTTCTCATACTTGCAAATAATGATCAGAGAATGAATCAGGCAATTAATTCTTTGTTCTTAGACAATCCTCCTACTCAAGTTCCCAACCAATGTTCACTTAAGCACAGGAATATGCAATAAACGTCTCCTTCAGCCAAGCACTGGAGAAGGAAATTGGACATTTGTTCCCCTTGGACTGCCATATTTTACGGTATCTCTACCCAAACCAGAAGACTCCACAGAGAAAACTAAGAAATTTGCAAAGTCTGAAATCAGTGTGCTCCCGTGGTTAACACACTCTGTGTCTCTCCATCCTCACCTGTTTTTTGACTGTAGCTTGTCCTTTTTGTCACCCATGCTCTAATTTGCCTCCTAATCCCAGTCCTGCTATTCAGTGTCTAAACACTGTTTCCTTAAAACCACAAAGAAGCAATCCCATTGTGTAAATGGAACCCATTATGACACTCCCTTCCCCAGGGAGTTCACAACACAGAATATAAACCAGCCTTCTCAAACTGGTGGCTTGCAAACCAAATCCAGCACAGGCAATTCCACCGTTTTTCTTCCCAAACCGTGCAGGAGACCCGCGCACAGAGAAATGGATGAGCAAGTTCTGCTGGACCTCATAACCTGCTGGACAATGCCAACAAGCACACTATGAAATGACAGCAAAATTTCTCTTCATTTACTGTAACTCTCTCCCTCCCCCTTTTTCCAGATACACAGTGGGGTCACTTGTCCAGCTCCTTTTGCCCCAGACGTATGCAGCAAGGCAAGCTGCATTGCCCCATCCCTATTCCCAGCCAGCACCATGCCTTTCTCCCTTCAGCAGGATTGCTGAACACTCACAATCAAACTCAAGAGGTGGCAGATGACCCAGGGGACTGAATCTCCATCCTCGAAGCAATGATGATAGTCCCTGAAGGACAGCCCTGAAGTGCAGCTATCACTGAGTAAATCCCAGACCTCTGGAAGGAGGCTGGAGAACAGTAAATTTAGTAAGGAAACAGGGATCCTATAACTCCCTATTGCTTCACCAGCCCCCTGTCTGAAGAGTTTAATAGTATCAAGATACTTCCTAGAATGGCAATACATGTTAAATGGGAGAGGCTGAACCATAATGGCAACCAATAGAACTTAAGTTTTTTTCTAAATGGTGGACCTCAAGGACCTAGGTTTCAAAGGGAAGCATCTACAGACAGGTGCAATCATTACAGCTATAGGCAGGGCTCCCAGACTGAACTCTTTGTCACCATTTTCTGTGATTCTGATTTAGTCAAAATTTGTCAGATTAAAAAACTTATGAGTGCTTTGGAAAGCATGATCTCTCCCGAGACAAGCACCATCCCAGCACTGAGTTTGCATCATAGCCAACCCCCCCTTCCAAATCACTAATAAGCATCTTAAGCAAAAACAGTTTAACATTGTTCCCTACTGCTCCCCTGAGGTATCTCCCACCAAGTGTTGGCATTTATTCATCACTATGTGTTTCTGGTCCCTCCAGCATCTTTTCAGTCAGTTTTATAATCTTCATCTCCAGTCAATCTAAATTATTTTTTCAGCTCAGTCTTCAAGAAACAATACATTAATTGCCTCAGTACATGAGCAGACATCTTATTTACATGGATGAAATGACCACATTCTTTTCATCTACTCGGTCTGCAGTTGTATCAAACTAAGTGACTAAGTTACGTCTGGATTTGCTTCTTACAAATCTATGTGTGTGTCATTCATGTTCCTTTTCAATAGTAAAGTTAACTTGTGTAGTGGGTCTGCATACTTCTTACGTGCCACTAAGGGGATTGAATTAATAACTAAAGCGTGCTCTGAGTCACACAGAAAATTCAATTAACCCTTCTTTAGCGGGGATAAGGTTTGCTTTAACTGCTTACAGATTTACTTTGTTTAGTATTTTCTCCATTATTCTGTTACGACGAAATTCACCCCTTTCTTTTTCCATCATTTACATTCTGTTCTGGCAACTATCTTGAGGGTTAGCTAACATATACATGGCTCCATGTGAATGCATGGCACAGCAAATTCTTCTTCATTCCTTATTTAGACTGTTTTACTAGAGATGGAAGCCAAAGTTATCGGATAGTTACCCTTTTTAATGACTGCTGTTTATTTGTAAAGATCAATACAACTTATTTTCCTCTGGCTCTTGTTTGATTCTTCTGTTTTTCAGAGATAACTTTATATGACCCAGCTCCTTGACTAATTGCAATAAAAACATAGCAGGCAGATCGGGTTTCTCAAGTCTTATTTCTAAGATTTTCCTGTTTCCTATATCCCTGAAACTCGTCTCACAGAGGTCATATTCTGCCCCATTCACAATGTATTCAGTTAACGGGAGTGTCAGGACATAGCACTGAGAGTCAGTAAATCCAGCAGTACTGACTTCGAGTCCTCATTCTGTGGGGCTTCCTAATGCTGTTAGACAGTTTGAGGTCTAAAATGGGATGAAAGGAGACAAGGCGAGGTAAATATGTCACTTCCACTCACAGCTCTCCTTATGGATGTTTCCCAACTTGGTGAAACTCAGCTAACCCACAGGAACAGCAGTAAGGTATCTTGGCACATGAAAAAGTTAGTGCCTGGAGCCACTCTTTGCAGAAATCAGAACTTTTTCTTTCCACCACATATAAAGGGGGTCACCCCAGTAATGAGAACAGGATTCCAGATCAGTTTCATGTCTGAGTCATCACTTTTTTTTGTGATTAAAACAGGGGATAAGAGTCTTGAAGAAAGAGCTCTTCATTGCTTTGTGTCATTCCACTAAATATAAACGTGAATTTCCATCAGCGGAAATGAAAGCTGTTTCAACAGAGTCCCTGAAGTTTAGAGACAGACACACACAAAAAAAAAAGCCAAACATCCGAGCAGGAAAATGATGCAAATTGAAGAAAATTAAGCATCCTCTACAAGGGGCCCTACCCTTTTAAACAGACTTCTCCAAAGAGTGAAGAGAACAGCTTGTTCCAGCTGCCCAGTGACTCAGACTGGCATAAATGTAATAACTGGCCAGGGCAGTTCTGGGACAGCAAAATGGGGAGAAAAGAAAGGCCAAATACTGCCTTGGTTAAGAAGATGTGAAACCTTCAAGTAACTGAACAGCAAGATATCTCTGGCTGCCTACTATATCCCACCAGTCAACACATCTACTGTACACATACACAAGTGAAGCACAAGCACAGAGATGACGGTAGACAAGTAGGGACCTCAACGTCCCAACTGCATCTGAAATACTTATATCTGAAAACCTCACCACTCAGTCAGGTTCTGAAAAGAGAACTGAGCATATCTGAACATATGGTGAAGATCTTCAGAAATGATCAGTCCTTTGGGGAGCTTTAGGCTTGGGCTGAGGATGCTGAGAGGGGATCTCAAAAAGACCCAGTTGGGGAGTCCAGCAGTGATTGTTTAATGAGATGAGAAAAGCAAGACAAAAAAGATCAAAATGGACTAGATAAGTCTCTTGATATCAGCATCTGTGACTCTTTTGCTATCAGTATTCTGACACTGAATTATTTGCCTCTGTTGTCTCGAGTAAGACCTATTGAAATGAGAAACAGCACATCTCAGGCAATTTGTTAAAATCACTTCAAGTCTCTGAGTGATGTTAATGATCACCAGCTGAGGGTGGAGAGCAGCAAAGTGAACAGCATGATGAATGGCAGATGACAAACTTACACCTTTCTGATTAACTTCTATCTGTCCACTTCCATAGACTCTCAATACACCTCATCGTGTCCTGCTCTTTACCTTATTCACTTTCACCACTCTCCTGGGAAGCATCCTCATATTTGGCTTTGGTATTTTTTAAATACAGAGCTGAAGCAGAGAGGAATAAATGTCTTGTTTAAGATCACCCAGGCCAGTGGTCCAGGCAGAGACCTCCATCACTTGCTCTTTTGGAGCTGCAGACAAATCTTACGGCTGGTTGGTCCTTAAGGATGTGCTCAGAGCTCTGCTGCTCCCTCCCCTCATGACAGCCTCTACATCACCAGACATTGCAAAACCTGTCACGAGGAGGCAGAACAGCTAAGGGCATAAGTACCAGCATCAGACCTTGTGAAGGTGCTTCATCTTTGGTGTATGTGCTCTAGGAGCTGCCAAATTTAAAGACACTCAAGAAGATTTTCACAGAAGTATTCACTGAGACAGCCTGTCTCCACTTGTCTATCAATAATGCTCAAGTGTCAACACTTCCAGCCTAGGATCTTAAGAAGCCCTCACCTGCTATAGGGTTGCTAATGGCCATTATCCCTGTTTCATAAATGGGGAAAGGCAGGCCCAGAACAAGAAAATAATTCTTCTGCAGTAACTCACAGACCAGAGCTGGAATGAAAAAAAAAAAAAAAAAAAAGATTGAAATCATCCTGGATGAAGTATCCTGTATTATGTATAAAGTGATCAAACTACTCTGCTCAGGGTTTTCTCTTCTATTCCCCCTCCATCAGCCACACCCTCTTTGCTATTGTCATTTCCCTTCCTGTAGTTTCTCCCACTGTCACTCTCCCAGCAATGATGTCTCCCTCCCAGTTCTTCAGCTTTGCCTCAGGTCTTTCCCTTAATTTCATTGTATCAGACCATCTCCCTTGGACCCAAGTTGCTTTCCAGGAGGGGAACATGCAGCTGTTGGTGACTTAAGAGCAGCCAGTGGACTCCCCATCCTCCCTAGCTATGCTGCAGGAGGATGCTGAGTGACAATGTCAGCAAAGAGAGCAGAAAGTGACCTTGGCTGCCTGTTCAATACCCTGGAAGCAGCCCCTAGTCACTGGAAAAGGGATCTAAAGGAGAAAACTTGATCCCCCTGGCCTCATCCAAATGATATTCCATCTGGCATGAAGGAGATGTTGACAGAAGGGTCTGTGTGCCACCACAGATGAGAGATCCTTGGCTAGTAGGGATGCACCTCCGCTCCAGCATGAGGGTAGACAACTATCCATGGCTCCTGCTCACCCATAGCCAGAGGTTTAACACACAGGGCTTCAGACTGCTCATGAAAAGGGCTGTCAGGTAGAGCAGAGGGAGGGCACAGGCAGGACAGCCAGCTCCCTTGCATTGTGTGGAAGGAACAAGGATGAGGAGCAGGTTTATTTATGGCACTGCTGCTCTGATTTGAACACACAGGGGTTACAGAGTGTACAGTATTCACGTTAATTTATCTTCAAACTCAGGAGGAAGAGTTGGACTTACTACTTTTGAGCATATCACTGACCTTGGGTCTGTTAATCTATGACATCCTCCTCTAGTGCATCTCTCCCAGGAGATATTTCATTATCTAACCCTATCTATGCACAGTTTGCTCTCAGGATGCACAATGGTCAACTAATGGGACCAGTACGGTGTGCAGCCTTAGGGAAATGGGTCAGAGCAGGGAGCAGGTACTCTCCAAATCTACCTTCCCATGCAGTGTGTCTCCAAGTGATGAAAATGCAACGTTATCCGATGTCATGGCAGAAAGCACGAATCAATAAAACATGAGGGTGCCTCTTAAAAAGAAGTGTTGCTCTGAGATCTTTTTCCCAGGAGACTGAATTTTCCAGTGTGCTAGCTCTCTCTGCGTGTGGTATCACATACTGCATGGTCTGTTCCCTATAAGCTCTCAACATGTGCTACGAATCTGCCTCTGCACTACAAGTATTCTAAATCAGATGCGGATGCCGCCTTCTGATCTTTTGCAGTCACAGGTACATACATTGGATTTTGCCACAGGCTATCTATCATTTCTCCCTTTCCAACATCTGAAACGCATGACCCGCTCTTTGGTTTTATGTATGTTTTACTGCAGTTTCCACATAATCACACAGGAAACTTTAATTCTCACCTTATGAGGCCGAGCACAGACACATAACGCTGGACACAGGCTGCAGTTCTGATCCTTGTCTTTCAGCAGTGTCATGGCTGTATCTCTGAGCAGTGACAGGCTGTATTTCTCACAACTGATGGAAAAAATATCTGAATCAAATTCCAACACATGCAAAGCCTTACCATTCACAACCACTTGTTTCCCTGCATCATTTTCTACCTCCTACCCCAAAGTAACACCTAAAGTCATTACGCAATGGCTGCCCTCTGTCTCTGAGCTCTCCTCATTCCAGCTGTGGATTTAAGCACAATGGTGGTGCATGAGGCGGGTGTTTTCCATCACTGTAACACACACGGCTCTGCAAAGGGACACGTCACCCTGTAACAACCCATGGCACACTATGAGCTTGTGTGGCGCTGTGTCGGATTTGGGGATGGATAAACAGGTTCTCTGTGTATAATATTTCAGGCTGAAATACCAATCTCTAAGACAGGTCAGAATACAGTGATGAAGTATTTCTTCCGGGTATCAAGGGGAAGCAGACCCATCTACTGCAAACCCATCGTGTCTCAAGGCTGACTTGTCCCTCTCAATCTTCCACCTCATTCCCTTCTACTCAATTTGCCAAGAATTCACCCTGCCTGGCCCCTTCCCCATCCCAGACCACAAGTGGCAGACACAGCTGGTTGGCACCATCCACCTTCCAGCTGCCTCTGAATAAGGCCACAAGAAGAAAAAGAGGCTGTGGGTCACCCCACAGCCCCCGGCTAATTGCAACCACCTTCCAGCTGTACAAACCCTCCCACCTTGAGGACTGACATCATTTGGCACAGCGCTCACCGGAACAGTGCTGTCTGTACACACACATGTTAAACACCTCACCAAGTGATCCATATTCAAGCAAGGCTCACCCTCATCCCGTCTGATGGCTCATTTCTGTTTACAATCAGGGAATGTGAATTTTTCAGGAGGGCATAGCCCAGGTACATGGAGCTTTCCAGTGGAGCTATGCCCTTGCTGGTTGCATGCAAGAAGATGTAGGATTTTTTCGCTCTCTGGAAAGGGACCAGCTGGGAAGAAGTGACAGGGAAAATGGTCTTGGGAAGTACCCACCCTATGCACAGAGCAGATGGCACAGGGGCATCGGCGAAGCCCCATTAACAACCAGTTGCGCTTTAGCCACAAGCTGTTTCATCTGCTTCAAATATACGCTCTATCACCTTCCAGCTGGGGCTGGAAAACATCAGGTCTGCTCTGCCTGTGGGGCTCTGTGAATTTGTAGATTCTGAACTAATGCCAGGAGTAACTTTGGTGCTGGAGGGATCAATGCTGGGCCCCGTGCGGCACATCAGTAAGGCAGTGACTTATCTACAGAGGAGGGAAGCTGGGGAAATTCCCTCCCACTCTCAACTATTTCTTGGCTCTTCACATTAGTTATCAGCCCTTGGGAATATATTTTCCTCTCTCCATACTCTTCTGTGGTCTGCATTATCATTTGCTAAATATTAGCACGTGCTGTTTATCATGAGGTCCGCAACCCTTGTCCACTCCAGGGAGTTTGCAACTACGCCACTGCAATAAATTTTCTGATATTCTATGGGCTTTTTAGCTCTAAGAGGCACACAGCTGAAATTATTATCTCAGAGCCTTCAACCCCTAATCTCACAGTGAAACCTTCGTCACCCAAGGCAGGGAGGATGCACACGAACGCAGGTTGTTTATACTCACAGCGGATTCAGACTTGGGCTCCAAGTCTGCTTACTAATAATGAAGATTACTTTGGCTCCACTGGTTTTATAACATGTTTGAAAGGCTCAGGGAAACCACATTATCTGCAGCTCCCTTTCAACAGTGTGTTTGGTGCATAAGAGCTGCTGGGCAAGCAAAGGAAACAGGGTGTGTTTGTGGACTGGGAATCAGTTATAAAAACATCACAGTGACCAAAATGAGCACCATGGTCTACAGTTACTGCTGTTCCTCTGTGTTTATTGCAGAACAGAATAATCTGAGACTTGACTCAAAACCTGTTCACTCCACTGAAAGATTTTGCATAAGGTCCTGGGACCCGCTCAGACAAGACATCATCCCTTACTGACCTGCTTTGCCCAGCATGTTTGGGGAGTTTGGTCTTTCTCCTTGCAATAGCTGCTAAGAAGGGATTCAAAACTTGATTAGAAAGGTTACTACGGTACCTCCTCATTTCTGAAACCCAAAGCCCATTTCAGACTCATTCCTGGTTGGTGACTAGAAATGCTCCAGCTTCTCCTGGCTATAGAGCGTGATCCCAAGCACCTTCAAAGAAAATCAAGAGTTCAGGCTGAACGGGGAACATTTAATAAGGGGTTTGGGTGGTTTTTTTATTAAAGAAATAAATTAAATGCTACTTGAATGTACATGTCCAAATGAAACACTGGTCTGAGAAACCTGTATTTTCAAAGTTATCGAATTATCCCAACTTGGTTTCCACCACCACTCTAAATTATGGTGGATGTTGCCCAATAACTTCTTTTTCCTTCCAAACAGGCAATGTCCTTAGTGTCAGAGAGGAGACATCCTCCTGACCTGAATGCACCAGGTATGTGGAGCAGCTGCTGCCCTCTTAGAAGGAGAGCCCAGGAAAAGGAGAAGAGGACACTTGTTGAGCAGCTGAGTGGCCACATTCTGTGTGTGGAGGGAAGAAATGGCATTAGCAGATTCTGCTTTGCCAGCCTTATGGCAACAGAAACAAGTGAAAGAACTGGACAAAAATATTTGAGAACAGCCTAAGAGCAAAAAATGGCAAGGCTTCCCCTGCAGCAGCAGGGCACAGCCCTCCCCTCTGTCCCTCTCTTGCTCTCCCACTATCACCAGAGCCAAGACAGAAAATGCTCCCAAGTTCAGGGTTCGATGGCCATTCACTGGCAAGATTCAGTCTCCATCACACAAGGCCCAAAGTGTCTCCCCTGTAAGAGATTGTTCTGGAGCCCCATAGCCCTTTCTGGCAGGAAAGCTGTCCTGAGCTGGAGTAAGGAGATTTCTAAGTATGCCAGACTGCTGAATACAGTAGCCTGTTATCCCAGAAAGACTGAAGAATAAACAATGAGGGACTGGAAGAGTAATGATCAGTAAACTTCCTTGCTCTGGAGGTCAAATCCAGGGCATATCTATATTAATAAACTAAAAGGCTCAAGCACTGGTTTGCAATTGTACATGTCGTAACTAATAAAATTCCCCGAGATGTTTTAGCCTGTGCCCACCCAAACAGCACCCTCACATGGTCCAGGGGACAGCACAGCCAGGGGACTTTTCACTGCAAATAGCTTGGGTATAGAGGGTTTCTGTGTTCAAATGTCTTGCCACTTGCCCTTAGAGCCAGAGAACATTTTTACTGCACAAGTGTAGCCCACAGGGACTCTCCCAAACACAGTTAAATGTCCAAACTGGTGAGAAGCAGCATCTGTTGTGGTGCATAGGGGATGCCTGGCAGGTTGTAGCTGCCTCCTCAATGTATTCAAACTCATCCCCTGCCCTCTCTGCTGCCTGGGAGACACAAAGGGAGCAGAAGATGCTAGGGGCTTCGAGTCAGGGGGATTCCACCATCACAGGAATTTCCTATGAATTTCCTATCAAACCAACGCCAGCTCCCAGGACACCTCTGCAGCGCAGGGACAGTGGAGTGGCTGAGCCGTGGCACACAGCAACACATCCACTGGCAGATGGTGCCGATGGGCCCAGAGCCAGCTGGAAAAGGCTCTAACGAGGCTGTGCTGGCTTCTGCCAAGATCAGGGCTCTGTAGTCCCTGGAGAGTCTCTCAGGCTGCAGGGTCTAGCTGGAACCTGCAGGCACTAAATGCTCTCCTTCCACTGGAGTGCTCACTCCACCGGAGGGGCTCTGGTCCTTTCTCCAGGTGACACAGGCTGTCAAAGCAAGCAACTTCTTGTCCAGACAGAACATTTTCTCCAAATAGGAAGGACCTGCCATGCTTGAATAAGGCTGTTGGGGTAAAACACCTCCAAACACATGAGGCCATGCCATAGTCAGCTGAGCAGTCAGAAGGCAGGAGGGTTATGGAGATGCTCACCACTCTGCTGGTGTCACCCCAGTTGCTTTCGCATGGACAAATATCCCACAGAGTTGGTGTGCAAAATACAGACCTGCCAGAGCACTTTGCGTTACTACAGTGCATAAATATCACCAGGAGCTTTTGACTCAGGAAAGGTATTACTGTTGGGTTGGTACAAAGCATTTCTGTTTGCAAATTATCATGTTTTCCATGTTACGGATTCTGGCCCCAACCCCAAACACTTCCTTCTGAGCTGGGTAAATTTCCACTGGAATAGCAAGAATGGGAAAGTTTTTCTTTTATCACCAACTGTGAAAAGGAAGTGCCCTTTGGACAGACATGGATTCCTTTGATGTCTCAAAATAGAGAAGAGGCTCTTTGCTCTTCTGTGCCATAAGAAGGATAACACCACCATGTCCATTTTTGGGATCTGTTGTTTTCAAAGATGGCTAAAAAAAAGAAATAAATAGCAACACTAGCCTTCCCTCTCTAGCAGTCCTGGTGTCTTCTGCAGAGAACTGTCAGAGCAATGAAACTATATTAGGACCACTGCATCCCTTAGAAATACATACACCCTTTGCAGGGTTTCACCCTTACGCAGTGGCAAGAAGTTGGGGAGTCAGCATTGAATTCAGACACCCCTGTTTCAGTGTTTGCAATGTAAATGCTCATATAAGTATTAGGTGTGAGAGTTACCATTATTATCAGCACTGATCTGGTCTTTACAGCCTGAGAATAATTCAGCTGGTCAAATGCCCATAATCCAGTTAAACATGAGTGTCCAGTGCTTTTGAAGGGCCCTAGGCTGAACCATCAAAGACAAGGTATGCAAATGTTAGGCAGGACCTATAAATAAAACAATATCATTATGTGCATATACAAAGACAACTCAGCTCGAGGTACCTAGTCAGTACAAAACCAAGTTTCCTTGGCTCACAGGCTACAGCAGGAGCTGCAACATCTGATTGACCTCCACACAGCTACATTCAGCATCAGAATCAAAACCTGAATCCCACCCCACAAAACTAGGTATAAACCCACTGAAGAATAAGAACCTTCAGATGAAATATTATTTCCCAAAAGCAGGTATTATTGAACTACATACCCAATTTTTGTCCTTTCTAGTAGTACGATATGAAACTGTCGATTACTAAGTTTAAAAAGGATCTGAAGCAGTTCCGTAAACTTACAATCAACAAGGTGCTAGAACTTCATTCAAACATCATGAGGTTTGAAAACTCAGGAAAGTAATGACAAATAGTTGTTGAAAATACATCATTTTGTAGAAAACACATTCAAGGTAAGAATTATCTGACCTAACTTTAGATGTCAACAATGCAGATATTTGCACTTGGTGTGGTCACCATGGGTTCCTTTAAAAGCAGAAGAGAGAAATAAGCACTTGTAAGGTACCTGAGATATCCACTTGAAAATGAAATGAACTGCAACCTAGAAACGCCTATTTCTTTTCATAATCTGACTACAAAGGGAGGCCAGAATATCTACTCCATATGTAGCTGATTATAGTGTAGACAGCTACATCTGGTCAGCATTAGAGCGTGTTTAATAACATACCTATTTGCAACTGCATTCCTACCCAGATCAATATGTCTATGCACGCAGTACTCCATCCCTCTACTTACACTCAAGATTGCATCCACTGCTAGTCCAAACCTTTAGTCTTGAACTTCAAAAGCATCTGTAGGCTGGACCCAGCTACACTGAGATCTACGACTCACTCAGTAAGCTCCCTCAAGAAAACACAACTAACCAAGCCAGGACAAGACACCTGAGACACAGCAAGAGACATGGTGTTTCCTCCAAGAAGTCTGCAGAGGAGCACTTACAGAGAAACAGAGAGGAATCATTACAAGTCCCTTCAGTTAGGAAAATATTTTTGCCTTAACCAAAATGTCATTGCTAATGATTAAATATATTTCATTGAATAAAACCTATCTGCTCAAAACTTCAGGAAACACATTTACAAAGAGCCAGCATGCCAAAAAGTAAAGCAGTTCATATTATCCTGAAGTCAAAAGTGAGCCAACCTCACATATATAAAGAGCTGGTGAACCTTGTTGCAGCCTGGGACAGGTAAATCATATCTTGCACCCGTCTAGTTTGAAAGTCAAAAAGCCTGGCTCAGGCATGAGTGTATCAGCATTCCAGGGCATGGGGTGCAGTTTCTTGGCCAGCTGCAAAAGGAAGGTAAGTCAGTCATCCAGGTCTATAAAGCGGCAACTTGCACTGTTATTAGAAGCTTGCCTCCCCATCTGGAAACAAAATGCAAACATATGCATATGCCTAAGTGCTGCTTAAGAGAAAATCACTACCCTGACAACTCTGAATGGGAACAGGAAGGAAAGAAAAACAAAAAATACAAACCAATATTTGTGCCTTCCCCATTTTATTTTCTTTACTGCCAAAGGCACCCTCATTTTTAATTAAGCGTAACTTAAGGGGAAGAGTGATGAGGTGAGGAAGAAAAGAAAATCCATTTGTTTGTTAATACTGTAATAGGCTAAGAAACATCTGACAGAAAATTTACATTACACATGTTCTGACTCCAATTTACAGTCCACTCAAAAAAGAGCCACAACACAGCACCGACACCCTATACTTTGTTCTTTACTGATACCCAAGGCATCTGCAGAAGGTTTTGATAATCTCTGCTAACACAGAGGAGAAAGTTTGCCTTTCTTACTTGTGGGAATCAGGTACAGCTTTCACACAGCAGAAGTCAGACCAATAGACAGCGCATTAAAAATGTGTGTTAGTATTTAGTCCTGGGATAAATGCTGGATGGTTTGGGTTTTTCCACTGACAAAAACACAGGGGAGAAGATAATTTAATACTAGTTATTTTTCATAAGAATTACAACAATACTACAGAAGAAACAAAAAGAAATTAAACAGGCGAGAGAGACAGTTGATGAATTCATGACTGAGTGAGTTAATGGTGACAACGGATATGTCAGGCATGAGTTACACCTGATCTTTCCAAAGCTTCACATCAGTAAAGTTCAACAGCGACTGTAGGCACTGAAAGCTGTGCCTTAATCATCCACTGCATCATGCTAAATACCATGCCCACCCAAAAATGAGGCAACACTTGTTGATGAGGAGGAGGGGGAATAAACTTGCTGACGTTTTGCCCTTTTATGAGCTGATCCATTTTCTTTCTAATTTTTTATGTACACACACACACACCACCTCCCCCACCACCCCACCCCCCCCAAAAAAAGGCATTTCTTGTCTATTGCAAGAGGTGTATTTTTCTTCTAAAGGAAATCCTACAAGAATTTCATCAAACCTTGAAGCAAGTAAGTATGATCTAGGGGCTAGATAGTGCAAGTCTCATCTGTAAACTGGTCCTCAAGACATACTGACCAGGTCACTGCGACCTATAAGTACCCAAACTGAGGAAACTTCTGATCAGCTAGGGAACAGGTCTGTTGGACTCCAGATGGAGCTGCATACCAGGTATCTTCCTCTCCCTGAGGCTTTGGCTTGAACTTTAAGGGAGTGACACCCATCAAAAAAAAGAGACCTCCAAGTCTCTGTCCTCACTCCTTCACTCCTTCCCCTGAAGGCACTGACACCAAGGGTCCATCTGCTTGGATTAACCAGCCTCCAGAGTCTTTGCAGGCAGCTGCGAGATGGCTTTTAAAGATAAGAGATAGCCCAGGGTGGCCTCATGGGTTAGGAATTTAGTTAAATATCTTCTAAAGGGATTTAGTAGGATTTGCTTCATTGTTTATATTATGCAGTATCAGTCATCCTTAAGGCCCCAGGCCTTTGTATCAGTAAGGCTGGGAACACAACTGGCCAGCAAGGGATGCTGATACTGTCCCCCCTGATCCTGTTATTCCCCATGCAGAAACATGTCTCTATTCTGACATTCAGAAATTACTACTTCCCTTGGCTCAGTTCACCTAAATGAGGGAAAATAGGTGAAATACTGAACAATGGGATGCGTGGGACTGAAACTCCAGAGAGTGTGTCAGCTTTTTTCCTGGGTTAGTGGTGCTGGTACTCCACGATGCTGAAATAACTGCTGTTGCTAATATACAGCAGAGAAACTGTAAGCCTCTGCTGGCCCCCAGGGGAAAAATAATCATAAGCCCGCTCAGATTCTGTTAAAAGATACAGGTAATTGTGGAAAAGAGCAACAAAAAGACAACTGAGCAACTGGACAGGTTGATTTATGAGGAAAGATTAAAGGAGCTGAACATGAATGGCTTAGCTAAACAATGACTAAAAGAGGACACAAAAAGTAGCCACTGTCAACAGTATTTGAAGTGTCTGTCTGAAGGGGCATTAACTGTTTGGGTGTGTACACTTTGAATCAATGGAGGTCATGGAAAGGAAGTAGGAAAAGTAGATGCCTGATGAATGTTTAGGAAGGTTTCTTGAAGATCAAGGCTGCTGGGGTGTAACTCCCATGACAATCTTCTCCCCACTGTAACTGGTGTGCCCTCCAACAGGCCATCTGTGCTGAGCAGACACTACCCAAGAAACTTTCTGGGGGCCTCTACTCTCAAATGCCTCACTGGCATACCCATCCCTAAGCACCAGTGCAGGGACGATCAGACACCGAGACTGTAAAAGTCCATGCCAAGACCTACCTACAGCTAAAAGATAAAATATCCATGCCTTGAGCCTCAGAGATCAAGCAGGAATGCAAGAAAATATCCAAAGTGAAGGAAAAGAGTGGTTCTCTGGATTTCTGTTATAC
Organism: Nycticryphes semicollaris; assembly: GCA_013400055.1. Lineage (NCBI taxonomy): Eukaryota > Metazoa > Chordata > Aves > Charadriiformes > Rostratulidae > Nycticryphes > Nycticryphes semicollaris. Next base: position 1,213,941 of record VXBJ01005362.1, on the reverse strand, counting down.
CACTGAAGGTGCTGGGCACACTCCTGGGTAGTGGGAAGACATGGAATTGCCAGCCTCTGTACCTACCATCGCTTGCTTTGAGGTAGGGGAGCTGAGAACTTGAACTGGAACGAAATACTCTTTAGTGACACACGGCTAAAGAGACCTAGGTTGGCCATCATTCAGCTATTATAAATCACATAAGTCATATAAGGCACAGCATCCTCCTCCCCGCCTGGTCCATGCAGGACCTCCACGTGTGCCTTCTATGCAGGAAGTCTCCCTCGTTGGTCTGACCATGGAGAGCCACAACGCAGTTTCAAAACAGGGAAAAAAAAAAAAAATAAATTGCAATTATCTCGCCACATCCTGCTGCTTTCTTTTCCTCTCATGTGAGAAAGGGTTAGGCAGGAAACACGGCATGGTGAAAAGTCCACCTGGAGAACAAAGCATAGATGTATTTGCCTAACAAAATCATCACAGAATATAGACATTGATAAGCTGGTAGGTGGGCAGGAGGCACGCACAGGTAGGGCATTAGGTTGATAGGTCTTAGGTTCAGCTCTGATGACACAAGCCCTTGTGTAAATGTTGTCTCCACGTGTAAAATGGGACTAACACTTTCTCCCAAAGTCTGCCTGGCCCTGCCTACGTGTAACCACTAAATTACTCATAGCGGGGACTGCTTCTTAGTAAGTTGCACAACAGGACAGTCCTTGCTGAGGCCTGTAGGTGTGCCAACATTGTGTAGATCATTAGTGCACTTCCCAGCAATTAAATGCACTTTTGATGCCCATGTACCTTTCATCAACGGGCTACAGACACCCCTAAGTGGCTGTTACTCTATTTCAGCAGCATTTTACAAACCCCAATTGTACCCAGGGACCACATCACGGAGGTCACATACATCTACATCTTTGGTGGCTTTCAAAAAGTTGCTCTTTATTTCCCCTCTCCGTCCTGCTCTTCCAGTTCTCCTTTTCAGGGCCAGGAACAAGGATTTTCCAAATCACAGAGAATTTCCTGTTCACTTTGCATTGAAGTGGAGAAAGAGAAGAGAGGGCAACTAGAAAACAGTGGGGTGGTGGTACATGCCCAGCAGAGAAACGTGCTCACAGAAGGACACAAGCTGGGAATCCTTCTATGAGCGGTGCAAGGGAATGGCATTGTCCTGTTACATTTTGAAAAAGGAAAGGCAAATACATATGTGATCCATGCAAATATGTCTTAATTGGCCACGGTGTCAAACGCTCTCTTTAAATTTAATCTAATGAGTGTTTCACTGACCTGTCAGCAATCTCCTGTAGCCTCCGGGCACTAATGAGTTAGCATCAAGGTGTCAATGCTTTTGGCATTAACCTCAATTAGGAGGAGTTAGGGTGATCACTGACTGAAGGGTCAGCCATTCATTGCTGAGACATTCCTCTGGCTATAGCCTGTAGTCTCCTGCATGAAAGGAGCTGGCAGACTGTCTGCCTGCTCATTCTCAGTAAAGAAGACTCATACCTGGCAAGGTTACTGTTAATTACTATATTTGAAACCTGTGCAGGTCTTGACAGGAACGGAGAATCAACAGTAACCCTATTTAATTAGGCTCTTCAGTGAGGTTCCCAGGAAAAAAACTACCCTGCAACAATAAAATGGTAAATATCGATTGCTTATTCATGGTCAGAACTTCAAAAGAACACCATTAAGAGAGTCAGTATGTCAAATAAAAAAAAAAAAAAAAAAGCCCGGACAGCAGGGTTATGCTTATAGATAAAAAATCACCATACAGATAACCCATGTAACTTTAATTGTGCTCCTGTTATCTCTCTCCAGACTTCCTGAAAGATTTTCTTTAGATATATAAAATTGGGATATCATCTTGCACAATCAGTCTCAGGTAGATCTGCTTTTCTAGGGTGAAATCATGGATGGATCACAACTACTTTTAAGGCTGTGCCCTCGCTATTCAAGCAGGGCCAGCCAGGCAGACCCCCACATCTACACCAAGCCTGAAATCAGTTCTCCAGCTGGCAGGTTATCGTTCAGCCCCGAGGACATGTGCATATTTATGCCAGAGGAAATCATTCAATGAGCAAATCTGTTTAGAAACCTCAAAGGCCTGTCAGCCACCATAAAAACCTTGGTTACGTTACAGTTTACCATCACAGTTTTACAATAGAAACTGCATCCATTCCAAAACTTTTATTAAATTTCTAAAATGTAAGGATAATACTAGAATGAATAAAAAAGTCCTACCTGCCCCCTCCCCATCCTTGCTATCACCCACTCCACCGTGACAGACTAACCACCATTCCCTGCATCCAGGCACGACTAACTCCAGCAGCCCCCAGCGAGAAGTATCATGGACTCTAGCAAAATGACCTGCAGCAGCTCCTTGCACCTAATGGGAACCTGGCAAGGAGCCCCTGGTGTACCTCCCTGGGACATTTAGACCTTAGCAATGGTCCTTAATAACTAAAACAAAACAAAACAACAAAAAAAAAAATATCCCAGAGATAAAAGGAATAAAAGCCTCACCTAGGGTGCACACACCTTGTGAACAGTGGGTGTCAGGTGTTGCAGAGCTAACTCTTTATGGGACTCTTCTTTTTTTCCTTAGTAGGAGCTCTATATATTTCCAACGGTAATGGCAGACGTAGAGAACCACAGCAGCAGGCTTGCAAAGCTTGCCTAATTGTAAGGCAGCTCATTCTGCTTAGGATCATCCTCAGAGTTGTCCTTTGAACTCCTTCTCTGCTGCCTCCAACCCCATCTTCCTTCCTCCCCATCCCCAAGGCGATGATTTTTATCTCCAGGTCTCCATTTCTTCTCTGCAAGAATCAAAGGGCTTTCAAGCCTTTCCTTTGAGGTGACAGCATTACCTGCTCCTCCTCAACATGAGATGCAAAGCTCTGCTTCCTCAGAATATTTATTTACCCTAATCTATGTCAGACACAGGCTCATTCTGTCCTGGTGATGAAAAGTTGCTCTGCCTGGACCAGCCAGGCCAGACGTGTTTGGACTCTTCTGGATGTGTGATTCAGATCAAGCTACAATGAGCTGTCCAGTAAGCAAAGACCAACAGGAGCAGCACAATGACAGCCTCCAACTACCTAATTTACCAATCTTCATCTTAAAACTAATCAGGTTGTGCCATGTTATTCACATTTCACTTTCTCGTGCAGTCACTAACATGAAACTAAACAGGTTTTTGGCTCTACAGCACATTCCTCCTTGATGCAGGGCTACTACAATCTCTTTTATTAGCAGGTACCTCCAAGCCCATTCAGTAAAGCATGTGCTCCACTCACTTTAGCACTGGTCAGCAAAAAAGATGGTATCTCGCCTTTGCCCTCAGGGAATCCATGATCTCCAACAGATCTGAGCCATGAATCAAAAGTATACGAGCCTTGCTGATGGACAGGTTTCCTTTGCTTCTAAGATCAAGGACACTGCATCCACAAAAATTTTTAAGTCAACATCACCAAAGATGACTAAGTTGGAAAATGTCTTTTGTGCTAACCCATCATGGTGCAGCCTTTAGTTCCACTGCTAGATGCTTTTTAGCAGGTTCTGTGAAATATGAGTATTTCTGAAAGTGAGGTCTAATTTTCTGAAAGGAGAAACAACCTCCTTGCTTTTCCTTGCCCTGGATAGAAATGTGTAAAAGGCTGGGATGAAGTTCATTAAGTCCATTCACTTGCAGGAACAGGCAACAGATGCTACTTCACCAATGAAGATCTACTCTGCCCCCTCTCCCATACCACCAGAAGCATTCCCTGACAGTCTACAACAAATCTGACCTTCAGAACAAAAGACCAAAAGAATAAAAACATGAAAGCCAGTCAAAGAAGACAGCAAAGCTATCAATTCTATCCTAGTTCCTAGAGATACCATGGAAATTTATTAAGGTGAAATGTAGGAAGTGGACCTCAATCTCACGTAAATCCAATTAACAGGCAAATTCTTTTCCAAACCCAAGTCCGGAGTCTGATATAACCTTGAGCTGAGGTGCAAGTCATCAAGCTACTATTTGAGAACATTTTTAGCACTAACACTCCTGTCCAGTTACATGTAATTCCTTAAGGGTCAGAGGAAGAAAACCCCCTTAAGAATGTAAAAAAGCATCATGTTCATCTCTTACTTAAATTATGACATTTGGAGATCCAATCAAACAGTGGAAGTGGAAGCAAATAAATGCAAGGAGGAAATGCTGGTATTATCATTACAGGGCAGTGATAATTTTGACCCAAAGGAGCATTTGTGCAAGAACACAGTGGTTGAAATCCATGTAATTGGATGTAGATATCTGCACAATAGAGGTCCTATGTGTAGATGGCAATATCTCAAGTAAGCACCAGAAGCTCCCTTTATAGTCAGTACAGGAGAACTGTCACTTCAAATATGAAGCTCATCTCTTTCAGGCACCTACTTTAGGGTGAGATGATTTGTGCCTCAAAAGCAGCTGTTCCTCTCCATTACCTGTAAAAAGCATTTTTCTCGGATGGGAATGTCTACACTATAAATCTCTGTAGCTTATGTGTCTACACTTGATCAGATGAATCCCACTTCATGAATTTTTCATTATTTGCAGTCACTACTTTTTAAAAAATACATTATAGCTCGAACAGAATCATAGCCTTGATACAAAAATTACTGGCCTAATTTCTATTATCTTAGAAAAATAAGACATGGGATTTGAAGAGATATCCCAAACCATCTCTGAATCGAAATATTCAATATTGAAAGTAGCTGTGTAATGGAAGTACATTATATCACTATTCTGTTCTTTATTTATTTGGGAAGTCAAACTATGTGAGCATGAATTTAAAACCTACACTTCTCTGAGTTCTGCTTGAGAGTTTGACACAAGAATCCCAGTTAAACAGACATTATCAAACTTTACATATTCAGTTTAATATCCCTAGAGCTAGGTTGCCTAAGATTGTTACTTGTTTGCAAACATCAATTTTCTTTCAAATTTTGAAGAAAGTAAGTCTACATTATGTGCTTGTCATTCTGTAGCAAGGCCCTGTCTGCATTGACCTCTTTCAAAAGAGTCAAAATGCATTTCTTTTTTCTTGGAAGTCTGGAATTGTTCTTTTTCTTTCCTTTTTTTTTTTTTTTTCAGATTTTGGACACTGCTTTTTATAGAAATTGCTTTTTTATAGAAAGCCTTTTTTAGTGATAAAAGTACATTTTCTGCATTAACGAATTCATAAATTTTAAGAGCAAAAGGGACCATTACAGTCACCCAGCCTGAGGCATTGATAGATTTACTGCACAGGAGCTAATGGACTAGAGCACAGTCCCTTTTTGAGATGACAGGAGAGAATTTGTGCAGCTCTTCAGCCTCCCTCCCCATCACCATCATGATGGCAACCTCCTCAGAGCTCTCTTGTCTAACACAGACCCTGCGGGGAGTCCAACGTGATGGAATATTTATTTAAACACAACATTTTGGAGAAAAGCCAGACTGCTTTCCCGAGCGCTCAGAGAAAGTGAAGGTCAGCAGATCCCCATCACCCCAGAGTATCTCTACCACATCTCATTGACCCCACTTGGTTTCCCAGCAGAACATTAGACACAGGAGAATAATACCTGCTGTCCTTGCATTCAGGCTTTATCCTTTACCTGCCCAGTTCTCTCATCGGGATGTGAAGTTCTTGGACTCTGGGACTCACCTTACTGCCTCATAAAGCACGATGGCAGGATTATTAATGTGGCAGAACTGCGGGATTTTCCAAGCAATTTATGAGTTTCCATGACAGTTCATTAGCTCTCAGCCCAATGACCCTTTTCCATTGAGCACGAATCAAGCAGAAGGCACACACACATCCAAACACACAGCAGATATTCACATTAAAAATACATCCAAGGCCTCATTTCATCCTTTTGGTCCAATGTATGTCCAACAAAGGCATTACAATGTCACCAGTGATCAGGACTGACAGCCAACCCACTGCAACACACCTAGACACAAAGAAATTCACAATCCCCATCTTCTTTTTGCGTTTTTTTTCCTTTTTTTTTTCCCCTCATCAGGCCATTTCTGACCAATGCTTGTATTTAAAGAATAGCAGAGGTTTTACATTTACAGCCTGCACAAGGAGCAGGTCTGTTGGGACAACAGGCGCTATGGATTGCTCCCTTGACTTTCAGTGCTAAGAATAAAGTTTCTCTTTACACATAGACAACTCCCTCAACCCCTCGCAAAGAAGTATTTGAGAAAATATTTAACTTTCATGGTATTTATGCATGGACCTTAAAATAAAGCACACACTTAAACACTTCCTTGAATCCAAGTGGCATTACGCACCTGAAAAACATTCAATACAACATTTTAATACATTGCTGAGTTAGGACTTCAACAGAGGCCAACAAACAAGTCTAGTACACTAGAGAAGAAAGAGATCTAGAGACTTAAAGGGAGTCTTTGAAGGTAATAAGTGGACAATTAAGAAAAAGGAAGAGGTCAGGAGCACAGTAACTTTTATCAGCAAGTACAAAACCACTAGCAAGCTACCCACAGATATTACAAATACAATGCTTTATACTAAAGAAGGAGAAAGAGAAGGAGATGGGGGTGGTGATTGGGGACAGAAGAGAAAGAAATAATAGAAAGACTTCTATTAAATCTCCATTTTCTTGGTTGCATTAATATTCTTTTATTTGCTGTTACCCTCTAAGATTTTCAGGGTATTTTAAAGAATAGACAGCGCTAAATATTTTATATCTCCCTCTAGTTACAGCTGCCACACTGAGAAAGCAATCTTGCCATGTTTTATGTGCTTTCCCAGAATTAACTTGCCTTTTCCTTTTAAAAAAATAATTAATGTATTTTTTAATGCAGTAATGGGACCCACATACTGGAAAATCCCACCTTCCACACCATCCCATTAGCTAAACCTGGCTTTGGCCCAAAACTTAGTATTTCAGCTTCTGCCAAGGTTCAGGTTTGGAACGTTTTTAGGTTGGAGGATTTTTCTTCTGTTTTCTTGGCTGGGTTAAAGGGACCCTAATACACATGAGAGATCGCTATCGCATTGGGCGGCCGCTTACTTGGTTGTTTCAATCATCTTGTACATACACGCTAACTTGAAGCATTTCCCTCTCAGCTCAGCAATGCCAACAGACATTTAACACAAGATGCAAAGAGTTTTAATATGATAGGGAGAACCACTGACTCAAGACACTCTGCCTGGCTGCAGGAATTACAACGAATTGTTAAAAAAACACCACAGCTGAAAAAAAAAGTTAGACAACAACCTTTACATAAAACCAGAGCCATCAACAAAACCAGGTATGCCTGTCAGGAATTCTCATGTCCAATAAAACACAGAAGCTGAAGGAATGAACCTCCAAGAAATTTGGACATGGCTTAAAGAAACCAAAGCTGTTGCCTCATCCATTTATCTCTTGGAGATCCGGGATAGAGCTGCGTTCCTGCTGTCAAGCCAGACAGAGAAGAACAGTCTGTACATGCTGACCCGAGAGACACTTGGAGATGTTCTCCTACCAGGACTGGGAGATAAATCACCTCCCTACCTCTGCACTAGTCATGGCTCTATACAGCCAAGGCCAGCATTAATGCCTGTCACAAAGTCCACCTCAGCAAAAGGGCTGTCATTTCTGGTAACAGAATCACAGAATGATATGGGGTTGGAAGGGACCTCGGGAGATCATCTAGTCCAAGCCCCCTGCCAGAGCAGGTCCACCCAGAGTAGGTTGCACAGGAACATGTCCAGGTGGGTTTTGAATGTTTCCAGAGACAGAGACTCCCCCACCTCTCTGGGCAGCCTGTTCCAGGGCTCTGCCACCCTCAAAGTAAAGAGGTTTCTTCTCATGTTTAGAGGGAACTTCTTATGTTCAAGTTTGTGCTCATTTCCTCTTGTCCTCAATACCTGTTTTGACCTCACTAGAGGACAGGCCCAGAGTCCACGACCATGGTTCGTAAAGTCATAGCAACACTGAATTGTGGAGGGGTGAAAAGCACCCAGTGGTTCAGCTCGCAGTGATAGTTTAGGACTAGCCGTGGAGCTTTCAATTAATACCAGCTTTTGTTACCTCATAAATTACTCCTTCCACAGATTTTTTTTTTCATTGATTACTATAATTAGAAGGCGTGTTTTTCTCTTTCCAGCCCTGCCCATGCTTTAGCACCAAGAGCAGAGTTCAGCTCCTCTGTCCCTATAATTACTGAAGTTTCTCACATCAGAAATGTCTGCCTGAAGGCCCTCCTACCCATGCTGCCACCGGTATGCTTCTCCCATCACCTCTTCTGAAATAACACTCTGGGTCAGTAACACTGGCTAAGGACACATCACAGTTTTTCTCCAGGTGAGTCCACTGACATGGTCCAAACTGCTGAACCGTGGCAGGAGATTTCTGACACAGTCCGGCAGCCGGGGAGTGACAGAGAAGAGCAGACTGACTGCAGTACTTGATCTCAGGGAGTGATGAAGTCACTTATTTGAAGCAGCAGCAACAAAAGCTGAAGTGATGCTCAGAGAAACCCGGTTTGCACACTCATCACATTTCCCAAGCTATGCCAGGGTCACCCTGCATCTTCCACTGCTCTCCAGTGAAAAGCAGCAAAGCTGCATCCTGAGCTCCAGGGATTGAGCATTTCCAACTACAAGAGGTGGGGAACAGGGATATGCATCTAGATACAGGTGACAGGAGAGTGCAGTCACCTTTATCCGCCAAAGCTTGTCCCCTTTCACTCCCACGGGTTTTGTGAAAGTAGAGGAACAACATGCCAGGAATAGTAACACATGCGGCGTTATGGAAGCCTGAAATAAAGGCTTCCTCCAACAGGAGGCTTCCTACATTTCAATTGTTCTCTAAACCATAACAACATCAAATTGCTTGGTTTTATGATTTCTTTTAAAGGAATGCCAGGATTTACTTCAGTCTGACACGAGCACATGGGATTGGAATTTGATTTCTTGTTTATTTGGTTTCCACAGTTTGAAGGATTTTTCTGTTTGAGGGGAGAAATATGTGTCTGATGAACACAAAATCCAGCTGAGAGACACGTAAGATCATGATTCTGAAAAGAAGCCACGGACACCTTCAAAGGACAGATTTCACCTACTAAAAAGCAAAGCATGTTATTTTTTGCTCTCAAGCGTGACTCATTTTCTGATGCAGTTAGGCTATGATTAAGGAAGTTAAGGTTAGATTAAGAGGTCATTAATGTCTTTTGTAGTGGACTTTGGGATCAGGGCCACAATGCCAGAATAAGGCTGTGTGGGCCTTTGAAGGAGATATCCTCTTGGAAATACATAATGGAGCTTTGTTTGGTTTTTTAGTTATGTTTTTTGAGTTGAGTTATTTTTGAGTTATGAAGCTCCCGTTTCACTGCGTTGGGCAGACATTGGAATAGGCTGCCCAGGGAGGTAGTTGAGTCCCCATCCCTCAATGTGTTTAAGAGTCATTTAGATGTGGTGTTGGGGGATATGGTGTAGGGGAGGAATTTGTAGAGTAGGGCTGATGGTTGGACTCGATGATCCCAAGGGTCTCTTCCAACCTGAATGATTCTATGATTCTATGATTGTTTTGGTTTCCATCAAATGCCCATGAGGATAAGCTTCTCTCCAGTCTCTTTACAAGAAAAGTGATATAACAACATTACATTCCTCATTAGAAAATTCACAAAGCTTTGCATGGATACTCTTGCTACTTCTTGTGACATCATTTCAAACCGTGAGAAAAAAAAATGCAACCTTCCTGCTACACCTCCCAAATGAAACAACAGCCCTGCTTTTCTCTCTCTGCTCTTCTCTCTCTGTGGTGTCCCTCAGCCACACTACAGCAACTATACAAGTGTGACTCCATCTCAAATACCAACTACCAGACTCAGCACCCCACAGTTACACACAGAGATTGACCCAAAACCTGTTGTTGCCTGGGGACACAGCCAGCACCTCCTCTACTACATGCTCAGCCATCAAAATAGCATCAGCAGAGTCACAACAGAACCAGAATTTCCTCTTCCAGGTGGACATACAAAGGAACAGAGAGAAACTGAGCTGTTCCTCAGCAACAGCTATATAAACAAACCCTCAAGCAAATATTTTCAGATATATCAGCTACAATGAGCCAAAACATCATCACTGGATGTTGTTTTCATCACAGACCTGATGTTGTTTTCATACCACAGAGCTCAGACAGGAACATTCTTTTCTCTGTTGCAAAACAAGATGACTAGGTCAAGTAGGAGCACAGTGTTTGCTCAGTGCTGTGACTTAAGCTCTCAACTGTTTATTATTTTTTTTCCAAATAACAATATTTTGTTAGGAATAACTTGCAATGTTCACCTGAATATTTTGGGAGTGATTTGCTACTAACACTGTACGGATTGGCAATTGTCTTATTCGACTGTATCATGGAATCACAGAATTGTCAGAGTTGGAAGGGACCTCTAGAGATCATCTAGTCCAACTCCCCTGCCAAAGCAGGATTGCCCAGAGCACATCACTCAGGACTGCATCCAGGTGGGGCTTGAAGGTCTCCAGAGCAGGGGACTCCACACCCTCCCTGGGCAGCCTGTTCTAGTACTCTGTCACCCTCACTGGAAAGTTTTTCCTCATATTAGAATAGAACTTCCCATGTTCCGGCTTACTCATATTGCTCCTCGTCCTGTCACTGGGAACCACTGAAAAGAGTCCAGCTCCATCCTCCTTCAACCCACCCTTCAGGTGCTTACAAGCATGAATAAGGTCTCTCCTCAGCCTTCTCTTCTCCAGGCTAAAGAGTCCCAGTTGTACAAACAGAAGTACAGAACAAATTAAAGAGGATCCTACTGATAACCACAACATTGCTACAGTCAAATGAAAGGGCAGGATGCTAACACTCAGGGTGTAAGCAGCCACTGATTTCACCAGCAGATTTTCCTGCCTTACAGAGGCAGGGCTGAAGGGGTTAACAAAATATCATTTGCATGTTTTCTGCTTTTTCTATCAAGGCAATGAGGAGGAAAAAAAAGACAGAATTAAACCACTCAGGTGGTGAAACCACACAGCTTTCCCTTCTTACCAAATAAGAGTCACCATGAGCCAACTGGAAGTTCAGCAACTTTTTATGTACAATTACATAAAAAGTCTTGTTATTTTTACACACCACTGTTCATCAAGCACATGTCCCAATGAGAGTTAGATAAAGATAAATTTGTGGCTCACCACAGGTGTAGATGACATTAAGATGCTTTCGGATGCCCGGGTAACAAGGATCTCCAAATTCATAGGTGCTGGCATATATGCTGCAGCTTCTTTTCCCGTGACAGCGCTTGATCATGAGTTGGAGAGCAGTAGCCGACTGACACTCTGAAAGGGAAAAAGGAAACCTGTTTGTGAATATTTGTCCATTCACACTAGAAATTGCCTGAAAAAAATTAGGAGATGCAGACTGTGAGAGCACAGACATACGAGCTTTCTATGAGTATTTCAAAATCTTTGTGTTTACATGGGAAGGTGTATCTGACTCTCAAACTCCTCTATTAAACTGTAAATTGATGAAAGGAAATTACCAAAAAGAACAGTGAAGAATCAGAAACCCTCATATATCCATAGAAAAAGGCCACAAATAAAAGATAGCTTGTTTTCAAAGGGAAAAGGCTCTCCTTAAAATTAATTTCTTCTCAACCTCACCTTTGTTGTACAAACGTCTGAAAAGACTCTAAGACAAGTATCAATATCTTCACTTTAACCAAGAAACAAAGTCATAGAAAAGTAAAAAGACTAACAATAGCAAAACAGTGCAGAGCAAGGGAAAAGACTCAGATTTTAGGAGTCTTCCTCCAACGTATTTATCCAGAAATGCTCCAAGCTTCCCTGTCATAGGAGACTGTCATAGGACCAGAAAATGCCTTAATGCTACAGTTACAATAGCCATATGGAATGCCCATGGGTTTATTTAGCTGTCTGATAATGCAACTGATGACACATTAATTTGCAAAGCTATTAGCAAATTCCCACCTTTTGGATGTAAGGGAGATGGATATTGTGATCTTTTTAGGGAAGGGTAAAAATCTGATTTGATTTGGGTGGGTTGATTTTTCTTTTTTACACGTTTTGCTTGTTTTATTTTTGAGGGGAAGAAATAGTTTAGGTAGGCTTTTTTAGCCTTCATTATGTCCAAGGCAGTTGTCTTAAGTCACTATCTCTGGCCCCTTTCTGCAGACAGAGGTGATCAGTGTCCCTCTCTGCTCTTAGATGATAGAGGTCAAATAATTATAAAGTTACCATTTACCATCTAAGTGCAAATATTCTGTTAATGGTGTTTATTCCATAGGAGTAGAAATGTCATACTCAGGACTTTAAAATTTGAAAGCTCCAAAGGTAAATATTTACAGCTTCCTGAGGAGAGGAAGTGGGGAGGAAGGTATTGATCTCTCCTCCCTGGGATCTAGTAGCAGGACACAGTGGAATGGTTCAAAGCCCCACTGGGGAGATTTAGACTGGACATTAGGAATCATTTCTTTATCAAGAGGGTGGTCAAACACTGGAACAGGCTTCCCAGAGAGGTGGTTGGTGCCCAAAGCCTGTCAGTTTTTAAAGAGGTATTTGGGTAACGCCCTTAATGACATGCTTTAACTTTTGGTGAGCCCTAAAGTGGTCAGATCATCAGTTGGATTATATGGTTGCTTTAGATCCCTGTAGAAATATTCTATTCCATTCCATTTTCCCCATTATTATTTTCTATCAAATAGTTTGTGCTTGTTTCCTCAGCTTAGGTGAAAATGATTTGTGCAGACAAGTTCTCAGACTTTTAGGTGCTAGACTCATAATTTGCTTTCACTGACCAGCCAGAGCCAAGTATGGCCCAGCAAGAGGAAGCTGACAAGAAGATAGTTCTTCAAAGGTAAGCTGCAGAAAATCTACAGAGAAAGGAATACAAACCCCTTTTGGTCACTAATCAAGAGGCAGAGAAAGGGAAAATGAACCCCAAAAGGTATTGAATGCTAGAACAAACACAACAGAAGTCATGAGAGACCCAGGAAAGCCACAGAAGACTAAGCCTAGAGGGCAACATGTCTTTTTTGTCAAACCAAAGGCAGGGTTTTATTTCTCATGTTGCAAATGACAAAAGAACAGGGCCCCATGTGAGCATTTTCATACTGAACCACCCAAATTTCCTTAGGGGATTTCTGATCCAATGGGTGTCAGAGGTTCCATTGGTAACATCTGGCATGCAGCAACTCTGCCCTATTGTCTTTTTGTCAAATGTCCAGTTAGAAAAACTCATCAAATCTAAGCACTGCACAGGATTTCATGGAGGGCGCCTATTCTTTCTCTCTGTTATTGTTCTCATGCAAAACAGACGGCCTCCTATGGCTGTCTGCACAGGGCCCTCGCCCCCCGACACAGGAGCACTACTACCTCCCCCAGAAGAGTGGGGAACCACCCTTCACCGGTCCTGTAAGAGGCACAACAAGTCTTTTAGATATGATGACAACAGTGCCTTTGGGACACTCCTTGTGTAGGAATGAGTGGTAACAAACCAGACTCTGCCCTCCCAACTTAACAACCTAGACTGATTCTTCAGTTGGACTAGATGATCTCCAGAGGTCCCTTCCAACCCCATATAATTCTGTGATTCTGTGATTCAGGTGCTAGATCTGTAGATTCAGCACACTGGAAACACTCCTAGGAGTTCTATCTGTCACATACACTCATGCTAACATCACCAGCTTTTCTACCCATCGCCAGTAATGTCTTGCTATCGATGACTTCCTTCCTCCTGTGCAGTTCTCAGTGGGCTTTGGTCTTCATCCATACCGACTTTAGCAGTGCCATCTGCACTAGGAAACCAAATAGGGTTCAAATCCAGACACACCATTATCTTCCTTGTTTAAGTAAGTGCTACCCCGTTCCTTAGGGTTATTTTGTGCACTAGCATTACCCCAAACAGGTAATACAGTCTGAGATATACAGGGCTAGTCCCAGTCACCAATTTTCAGAAGGCCTCCCTGGGTATTTTGGATGCAAAGGAGAGGAGTGGGCATGGAATAAGGTTTTGCTTCATGGACATGAGGTCAGCCAGCCACAGGGACAGGCAGCAGGTTCTTTCTCACAGCACAGAGTAGCTGATGTGTAGACAGTAGATGAGCACAATCCTGATGCTACCTTTATCAGGTAGTGGCTGCATCCTCTTTTTCCCCAGGAGAAGACAACCTTGCCCATGCTACCCACTGAAAACAACATGCCATACTGCCTACAGACAGCTGTGGGAGCCTGCTCTAGTCCCTTCTCCAGCCCCACTATCAATACAGACATAGTTTCAGTTACAACATCCAAGCAGAGCACCTCTTCCACATAGATCCGACTGCCAGAGCAGGTCCTAACAATGCAAACCCTGCTTGTATTTTAGTAGTGCCCGGGTCCAGCCTATTCCCTGGTCTTGATGCCAACTGTGGAGGAACAACCCATATCCCACATTAAACATTTTTACCCTTCAAAACAGAGTAGTGATACCCAGTCTCTGTCCTGTAACCGACCTCAAAGCATCTTCTGCAGTGCCTAGGAGAATGGTAGCTGAGCCAAGGCAACTAACCAAGCCATGGGCTATAATACAATCTAACAGTACAGACCTACATCTACTATCTGTGCCCAGGCTCTGGCATTGTCAGTTTAGCATGTAAACACAGTAAACACATATACCTGTAACATTAGATACCCAGCTTCTTTAGGCACAGACTAGGCCTCCGTATTCACAAATATTGGTAGTGAAATCCTCAACTCTCCAACTGTCAGGCTGCTCCAGCTCAAGCTGCATGAGCCAAAATAATGAGCGGAAAAGCAGAAGAGACTCTACCCTCGCGCAGAAAGTAAAGCACTGAGATCTTTAAAGCCTCTTTTACATGGAGTCTTTGCAAACCTTAATATTAAAACTATATCCAGGACAAAAGTCACCTGTTGGGATGGCAGCAGATAAACCATACAACATTTTATTTGGAAGCAATGTCTGGAGCCTATCCCGTCCAACCTCCTGCTCAGAGCACAGCCAGCTTTGATGTTACATCAGGTTGCCCAGGAATTTGCCCAGGCAAGTTTTGAAAATCTCCACAGATAAATATTCCCCAAACTCCTTGTGCACCTGTTCCAGGGCTAAACCACTCTCCAGATGAAGAATTTTTTCCTTGTATCTCATCAGATTTCCATTGCTGCAACTTGTGTTCATTGCTTTTGGTGTCTGTCTGTGTTTTTTTCTGTCTGTTTCCAAGAACAGTCTTCTGCAGAGCCTTCTATTAGGTAGTAGGAAACAGCAATAAGATCTCATCCTGAGCTTTCTCAAGACCAAACAACCCCGGGTTCCACAGCATTTTCCCATATGCTGTGTGCTCCAGTCCTCTGACCAGCTTGGTGGCACTTCACTGGACTTGCTCCAAAGTTTCAACATATTTCTTTATTGGGGAAGCCTCACACTGGACACTCCAGTGTTCCAGTTAAGCAGAATACTGGAAAGCCAAATAGAGTGAATAAACCCCTCTCCTTGATGTGCTTACAATATTCTTACTAATAAAGTCCAGTATCCACTTAGCCACCACTGCCACAAGATCACACTGCTGACTCACGTTCAACTTCTTGTTCGCCAAGACCAACCTGTCNTACTTAATTTCCTTGGCTCTTGTAGCAAACAGACACAATTTAGGCAAATCTTCACCATTGCCACTGACCTCCAAATGCTAATGAGCACCAAAATCCGGTGAGTGTGGGAGTGGCAAAATGTCATCACAGGTACCACGTTACAAGATCCAACTAAACTCTACTGACAACTCCCACACAGCAAATCCAAATACTCATCTCATTTTCCCCATGGCAAGGCCTGAGTTATTCTCTTGGAAGCAACCATATTCTTCCAGCCCTGAAAAAAAGAAATGGANTGTGGGAGTGGCAAAATGTCATCAGAGGTACCCACGTTACAAGATACAACTAAACTCTACTGACAACTCTCACATGGCAAATCCAAATACTCATCTCTATGGACAAAATTTGACAAAGTATTCGCTTCAAAGACTTCCTTTTTGTCATAACAGGGAATTTTCCATGTTTTCTTCCACACAATGACTAAGCACAAAAGCCCTGTACATTCCCATAAATGCCAGGGCAAGCAGCCAGCAATAGCTTGAGGTAGGACTATATGGATACTGAAATTAGTTTGGTCTTGATTTTTATGATCTGTCAATATGTTTGTCCTCCACATAACACATTGAACTGAAAAATGCAAGAGCATCAATCAAAGCCTCCAACTGGAGGGACCGTCTCCCTTACACGCTTCAAAGGACTTGTGATAAGGAGGTCATTTAGCTGGATGTCAAAATTTCATATTCAAGCATCTTTATCCTCTCCCTAACTAGCACTGAAGACATCAATACTACATCTGAGATGTGACTGAGTGACAGATGAGACTACTGCACCCTCATAAATCACAGTCACCACCATGTCATTCAGAGCTCTAGAAGTGACAACACGGTACTGTCTTTTATCCCCATATCTCTGGAGTATAAAAACACTCAACATCACCCCTGTTGGCTGTTATCAAATGCATGTAGGTAATTTAACTTCCAGATGTAAACAAATCCTTAGGGAGCTGGGTTGAAGTAAGATCTCCAAGAATATTGGAGGTGATTCCGGGTCAGATGTTTTCCTCCAGGTGTCCATTCCCAGAGCTCACAGAGACAAGAAAACAGGGGTTCTCTTATCCATAAATCATGCAGTTAGCCTATCAGAAAGATGCAGGGAAGCCAAGCTCAGTGACGTGGTAGAGTAGGGTTAGGCTATGGTTCCCTGCAGCTGCACAAATTCACATTTTCCACGTTCTCAGAAAAGGAAGAAAAGTTGTGGCACTCTTGTCACACCAGGTAGCATGCTCAGTCAGGGTTACATCCCTTTCATTCTGCTGCTTGTTTGCTTGCTAAATGCAAACTGCAGACATTACAAGAAATAGCATCCTGACATCAGTGAGAAACAAGTGATCCCATGTATCTAAGATACGGGGAAGGACAATCACAGATGCCAACACCATATCCCTAAGTCTGACGTAAGAACTGTTAAGCAGAGCCAGGCCCCTGCCAAGAACCTTTTAAAGCCCACAAAGCTCAAATCCCACAGCAGAGCAATAAAAAACACTTTAAGACCTCACAGATGATAGAGAGCCCACTCAACACAGGTTGGGCCAGAGTTACCCTTGGCTTTCATTAGTCTTGGATTGCTTCAGTACGCTGCCAAAGAGCAAATAGGAATCCTGGCTACAGTCAAACTGCCACATGTGAAAGTGTTTAAAGAAATCAGCTGTGCTTTTGAAACAGGGTATTTTAAACTGAACTTTGGGCTTAGGGGAGAGCAGGATCAGCTTGCTTTATCCTCTTTACTCCTGGCCCCACTTTCTAGAAGTTGCACATCCCTCCACCCTTGCTCCCAGTATAAGGTGAATTCCCTTTCACAGGATCACCCCACGAATACAGACTGCTGGCCACATTCCATTTCACAACTCAGTCTACGCCCCCAGTAGGTAATTCATCTTACCAGCTGCATTTAGTATGATAATACTACCAGATCTAGTGTCTTTATCAGCCCAGTCTTTGACAGGGTAAAAATCCAACCCAGATGGCAACGAAGTCGTGCTGGAGGATTTCACCAGCCGCAGCTTGCAGAGACCATTGGCTTTAAAACTGGAATCAGTCTCAGTGATGTAATGTCCATATCATCAAGCTCACCACAATGAATGGGTTTTAGTCAGTTTAAGGCTGCTTCTCAGCATGACTATTTCTTTATTACCTCTTCCTGGTGAAAAAAAGAAATTGGAGCCAAAGCCTATTAATCACATCCGTTACTTTGGTTACTCGCTGTTACTTGTTTTTCTCCAATAAGGGTGACACAGCCAGATCTGAAATCCAAGCCATAAGTTGCTGCTCTTGCTTGCAAAACCTATCTGGGTTTGAAAGAATGTTTCCAAACAGTTTAACTTTTGCATTATGGTAACTCTTAGATGCTCTGGCGGAGATCGGAGCCTCTTCCAAAGCAGCAGTCATTACAGATGGATCCACAAACAGATTTAGACACCTGGTTTTGAGATGGATGACTAATCCCACAGTGGAGTTGGGCACATGCCAGATGCTCAGGAACATCTGTGCATCTGTTAACCTTGTGATCAGATTCATCTGCCACATCCACATCAATCTTGCAAAGGCAGGTTTCCGCACAGATGAGGCAGGCTGTCCAGAGCAAGCAGGACCTGCGTGTGTGACTATGTCTGTGTGCTGTAAGGCTGTCAGGTAGTGGTTTTCCAGAGGCTGCCTGTGGAATTGGTAAGGCAGCACAACCATGGAGAACATCTCAGTATTGTCCATTTGTGTCAGACGAGAGAGAAAGCTCCTCTTCTTTACAGACCAGAGGACTGTTGGCACTCTCTCACTGCTCACTGTAATAATTCCTGTTTCATCTGAGCACTGGATCTCTCTTCCATTACTGGTTTCTGTAGCTTCTTTGCATATTAGTCCTGTATGCCCTTATTCCACATAAGAATCACATATATACACTTGAAAAAAAGAAAAACTGCCCGAAAACTACCCACTTGTCAGAGAATGCATTCTCTCTCAGTCCATGAATTTAACCCAAAAATTGGAGCACTCATTCTACTTTTTCAACCAACAAAGTATAGGACCTTGAAGTATCAAAAGGACCAAATTATTTGCTCTAATTAAAGGTTTCAGAAAGAGAATCACTGCCTAAAATACTATTTCCAGCAGTGCATGTGACCTAAGTGATTAGGAACTGGAAGAGGACTGATAGTGCCTGATGAATTCTGTGGCACACTTTGGCTCAGTGTAAAGGCATCAGAACATCTCCAATGAAACAGTCCACAGAACCCTAGCTTTCCTTGCTTTCTTTTGAGGCGCAGGTAAAAGGGAAAACCTAAGATAAATATTTCCTTCAGCAAAGTCATTTACAAACAAGTAACAGCTCTAGGATGAAACTCCTCACAAGCAGAAGCTGGGATTTTTCTCCAAAACACACAGCACAATTTCTTGCTAAAGAATAAAAGAGGAAAAGTTACTTACTGAGAGCTATGAAACAGCAAGGACAGAATGAAAGATGGAAGATGCAAGAGTCAATTAACTCAGAGGACAGAAATTTAGTTCCTGCAAAGAAATCTGACAGATGTCTGAATCAGCGCTGTGGTTACCTACTCATTGGCCAAAAGAGAAAGCGAACTTTGATGGAAGGGCAAGAAGGACATAAACAGGAAGAAAGTAACTCCAGCCTTGCGGGTGAGGCTGATGCCTACATTCCTTTACAGCCGCTAGAGGTGTCTGAGCCTCTGCTTCAGCTGCTAAATTAGCCAAAATTAGCCATCCTAGCAGCCTGTGAAGGATGCCTTCATAGAGTACTGATGAGCCAGTCTGCACAGTCATGTGCAGTATATCAAACCCCAGGCATTTGCAGCTTAGCCCATGCCCATTAATTTTGATGTTCTCTTTAAAATCCAGTGCAGGAGAGCGTTAATAAAGGTAGGCTTTGTCCATGTTCTCTGTACAATAAGCAGCCTGGGAAGGTAATTTGTTGATCAGCATAGCACTATCACACGGTTTCAGACAAAAGACTGACAAAAGACATGGCTTCAGACACGGGGGCAAAGGAACTAGGCTGGATCTCTCTTCCTCACTGTGAAACACAAGCCTCTATAGAGGACTCAAGAAGCGAGTTGGGTGTAGAATCATAGGAAGTGTGGAAGACGAGGGAGAAAACCAAATTACAGACACTTAGCCCTCAAGATCAACCAATGTGAAGACCAATCAAAGACAACCCTTAAACAAGAAAAGACATAGAAGCAGGTGTGTAAAGAGGAAAGTTCAGCAGCAGAGACCCAACCCAATTAAAAGGATGCCAGAACAGAACAGGGTTCACAAAACTTGCACAGTCGATCTGTTCCAAGTACAAGAAAACCCTCTTCAGGTAGAGAAATAAAGGAAATTAATTCATTTCGTTAGAAGCACTTCTGAGCTGTAAGCACAGGCTCAGGAGAAATTTTCCTGATAAGTCAATGGGCTGTGAAAAAGGATTTGCAGTGAGGACTGGTGGGGAAGTATCACTGAGGCTTTGGCCCACATATCAGCTGTGGTTTCCCAGGTCCCTGCTCACCAGCTGTGGTAAAAGTATTACCTGATGTTGTGCAGAACAGAGTCAGAAAGATGCTCCAGCATCTGGTCAACTTTGAGGCCAAGAAGAGTCTACCTCCCCCACAACAGCTTCAGACCCAGTGCATTGTTTCTTTTCCTGTGAACTTTAATATTTGAGGGACTTTCTATTTGGTTTTTGCTTTGACAGTGCTAGGTATTTTGGTATCACGTTGAGCTGGATTTCTGATATAAATTGCCATCATCATTATTACATAGAGCAGCAGGGACCTTTGCATTGGTGCAGCTTGATCCTGTGTGTGTGTCTTGCACAATGTCACTGAAAACAGCTGGTGATAAAAGAAATCTACATCCAAACATTAGAAAGATGTGCAGAGAAGGCCAGCTTTGCATTAGAAGTACTTTTTAATGAAAGAGGCAGAAAAATTACTCACCACACACTTCATAAAACTTCAGAAACTTGAGCAGTAGGCCAGAAAAGAGAAAATTATCTTAAAAGAAACTAATCACATCTAGAGACTGCAAGTGAAGGATTGATGGAAGGTTTAATTATAAATGCTATAGTTACATTTAGAAACACTTGGTTTATTAACTCAAACTCAAATTGTCTTATCACCTTTGTTTCTGGAACTAGAACTGATAGAAAACACATGAGGCTCCAGTTTTGCAGAGACTGATTCAGAGTGTGTAAAGTTGAGCAAATGAATAGCATTTTGTGGGTTTGGGGGCTAAAGTGAGAATCTGAGGACAGCTTCAAACCTGACTCTGAGAAGTCTCAGAGAACAAAGTAGCTTTGGTCTGGAAATGACAGTAAAATTTTATTATTTAATTTGCAGCAGAGAAGAGTTAATTGTGGGCCATAAGGCATTTAGGATGAAAAGCAAAGAAGCTAAGAGCTTCTGCTTCACCCAGAAGAAGATAGAGATGCTGCATTCAATGCATCTACTGCTCTGTGAAGTCCCTGATCTCATCTGTCTTTCCTATTCATTGCAGCCCAAAAAAAGTATCTTCCTGAACATGGGCAGGGCTCAACAAGTGCCTACACCTCAGGACTTTGGAAGCTGTGGAACTGGCCCATGCTTTTTTAGGAGACCGACACAATCTGCAAGTCACTTCTTGCCCTGGGTTCCTAAAACAAAGCACAGTGTGCTTGTTGCTTCACAGGTTTCCCATCACCTGTGATTCTCAGGCTCAGCATTCACCATCGTGGTAATTTTGTAATGTTCTTGAGTGACACCTGAGTTATTTTAAGAGGAACTTTATCAGTTCTGAACAAGTTACACTGGTTTTCATTAAGAGTAAGCTGAGATTCTATGAATTTAAATCCTTTAGATTCTTCCCTTTTATTATTAGGATTATATTCAGGATTTGCTTTTAACTAATAGTTGGGCATCTTTTGTAAGATCACCTACCAAAGAATTTTATACTACTGATACAAATACTCACTTTGCTTCCTCAAATATCATACCAGTATCACTCAGAGCCTGCTAGTGCTATTTCAATTATGCTATTTCAGTTTACAACCACTGCATGGGTCATACTCCCTCGTAAACAACTTTTTTAAAACCAAGTTGAATCTTGGCTTTGAGAAAGATCTTGCCCAGAAGCAAATGTGAATGGTTTCTTTCTTTTTTAAAAGTTGATGGTTTTTTTTTTTTTTTTTTTTTTTTTTTTTTTCCCTAAAAAATTGCTATTGTGTGGATATAAACCCAACTTCATATAAATCATTTTTTATGGCTCTGTGGAATCCAACAATAGTTTGAGTTTTCTAGAAACAGCTGTAAAATGATTTTAATTACCTCCTGGTGTTTTGAGACAAAAAGTGAAACATGCAAAGTATCTAAAACTGAAAAACAACTTTCTGAAAGCAGGCATTGTCCCACTTTAACAGCATTCTGAATGAGAATTTCATTTCAATTTAAATTTAATAAGGTATTATATATGAACTAAACAGCAACTGATATTTATTTAGCCTTCAAACTTGGATACTTGTGGGTTTTATTACATACAAACAGACTGGCCTCTAAAAACATGTTCTTAATCATCAGCTATACACATAATAAAGTAGTTTCTGCACTGAATGTAAATCAAATGCACACAGAGTCACACCTACAGGCAGGCGCGCTCTGGAAGCCTGGTGTGCACATTAGAGAAGAAAGACGTGGCTTTCCTCCCTCCCACATCTGCTGCTCATCCCACAAACCCAGCCTTGCAGCCGTTTTAAAGGCTGTCATCTCCTGTATGGTGAAATCAGGATGTAGCATGAGAGCGTTTAAGCCACAAGCACTCGGATCTGCTGAAGGACAAGCTGTGCTACGCAGCATTATCTGGCCAACGCATATTTCAGTTGATACCCCGTCTCCCCCATCAGTGCCAGAGGTTATTAACCCTCCATCGCTCCAGCTCCACAACTTGGAGGCCTTTTGTTTTTAAGCATTTCACTTAAGATCAAGATTAGAGCACAGCCACAAACTCGTACTGATGGAAAAGGTGGGATGGAAAATGGTCATGGATGGCGAAGCAGAAGAGAGCCAGAAATGCACGGCTGGAGGGGCAGCAGTCTCTTAAAACCAGCTCTTGTGGAACAGAAACATGTACCAGGGAATAAAATGGATATCTTTTACTCCATGTATTTCATACTTATTTGCATGCTAGATCTGATCACA
The DNA here is from genome assembly GCA_013400055.1 of Nycticryphes semicollaris. Taxonomy (NCBI): domain Eukaryota; kingdom Metazoa; phylum Chordata; class Aves; order Charadriiformes; family Rostratulidae; genus Nycticryphes; species Nycticryphes semicollaris. Next base: position 1,191,165 of record VXBJ01005362.1, on the reverse strand, counting down.
GATAAACAAACTAGAAGGGTTCATTATTTACATGGTGTAAGAAATATAAATATGAGGAACTGTGAAGGTTCTGGTTCGAGTCATATATCAATCTGCATTAAGAGGAGTAAATCAAAACAAACTGGGTTGGATCACCTTCTGTCACGGTGTTAAAACAAAAAATGCCAGGGAAACAGCACCTAAGGCACAGGCTCCTTTGCTGAACTCATTCCTCTGCTCTTGCCTTATCAGACCCAGTTAGAGAGTGCCACTGACCATCTGAGTTTCCTCAGGGCTTTGTAAACACATCCCTTTTCCCCTTATGGAGGCACCGGAGAGAACTTGTATGTTAAGTGGCAAGGACATTTCACTCCTCAGCTTAACCCATGCACCATGACCCAAAGCAAGGCTTTGGAGCCAGAGTTCCCACGATCTTGCGCCGACTCCGAAACCAAGCCCAGATTCCTTCTACCCAGATGAAGAGTTTAATTGCTGTTGGGCTCTTTGTATACGTGATGGAGAGAGACAGGGTCCTTGAGAAGGAGCCCTGGATCCTGATGTCAGAGGTCAGCTGAACAAGTCCATCTCACTCTCTGTGGTTCAGGGGGGGGCAGCTACCATAAAAATGTCATGTGCCCTGAATGTGATCAAGGATGTCACTCCACTGAAAGATAAAACGGGTAATTGTTTTATATCCAAGTCCTTCCTCCTCAGTCTCCTAATTAGATCGTTGCCTTGCATACAGATACAAGTAGGAAAAGGCCATTTTTTAAAACTGGCTTCTCTTGCTATAAACAAGTTGCTCAGAGATGCAGGCAGAGGCAGCTGTAACCAGCACGATAAAAGGGCAAAGGGCTCACTGGGCTGAGGGATATTAATGGTTTGTTGCTTGCAAATAACCCTTTCCCCAGAGACCTCCCTATACTCTGTGTATTGTCTCTGCACATGCTGCCAGCAAAGTGGAGGCTTCATTAAGAGAGTTACAAATAAGGTCAAATTCCTTTAGGAGCTTTTCAGAGTTCCCAAGGCATTCAAGGAGGGGTCCAGCTGTTTGCAGGGGTTTCCCATTACGGTCAGAGACACAAGTTTCAGCATGTTTCCAGTTAAAAGAGGATCCTGGCAGATTTCCTCTTTAACGTGACAGGGATAGGATGGAGTTCTTCACAATAACTTTCCCTTCACAGATGCTAAGCACATTCGTATAGACATTAGACAAAGAGAAAGCATGCGTCTGGTGTGGTTTGGTGTGTGGAGTCTGACTTGGGGATCTTACATCACCCAAAAGCAGCACAACGATGGCTGTATTATGCAGGTCTTAAAGGGCTGCAACATCACAATACCTCAGATCCCTCCAGCTGAACACCTGGATATACCTCATGTCCCTTCAGCATCCAAGAAACTCACCGTTAGTCAACATCATCTCCTCAACATTCCCACAGGAGTACAAGGTCTCGCTTTTCAAGGCACAAACAACATAAGTTGAATTTTTTGTTCCCTTACCTTATGGTACAGTCAGAAATATATACAATGCCCTACTAGACCAACCCCCCTCCCCATCTTAGACCTCAGTTCTTTAAAAACTTCATCTGTAGAAGGAGTACATTTCTAAATTCAACCCAAATGTGCATTTTGTTCACATAAAAAATGGAATAAAATTTTCTAAACTGTTTTTCATTAGGAGAGGAAGAAAAGATACCATTCCCCACCTTTGGGGCAAGAAAGAGTTCTTCACTCATCAAGTAACTCATGATGCCTGGATAAAAAAAAAATCACTACAAACTTGTCCAGGACCTACTTCCCAGGAAAAGGCCCTTTGCCAAGGCTCAGACTTGACACAAATCATCAGTCCTGTGAAATTCAAACAGAATAAATCTTCCATGGACAGAACATAGTTAGGTTCTGCCTTACGGGAACTGGATGCTGCCGTGAAGTCTGAGTCACACGGTCATGTTTGTAAGATCAGCTCCTCGCAAGTGTCTGGGATCAAAGGCTGTCACGGAGCAGCCTTCCCATATCACAGAGCTGTGGAAACGTGCAGGGAAACGTTCCCTAGCTAGAGAAAGCTTTGATTTATAAGCCGGGATGTTTTCACCTGCTCCTGAAGGAACAGAGTTGCCTGCTGGGCTAGGCAGGCCCATGGCAAGAGTAAGGTTTCTGGAGCAGGTTGGGGGACTCTGTGCACCGCTCCCACGATTGTTAGTGGCAAGTGGGAGCACAACCACCCATTTCAGCGCTGCCGATGAACGCAAGACTTATTTCTTGCAGCACACCACAGGGAAGCACAGTGTGAATGTGCTTTTTGCTGATTTGGATTGCAAATGGATCCTACGCAGGTTTCTCCTGTGGGGCCACAAAGGGAGTGATAACCACAACTCACCTCTGCTTTTCTTGCACCACCAGACCTCTGTCCCATTGGGTCAGCTCGCAGAGAGTAGATGAAGGGAAGGCAGGGCAAGCTCATGATAAGTAGAAACTGCCAGTAGCATTGGCAGCATCATCATGACAAGGGTTTATCAACGAACTGTTGCTGAACACACTTGGTGGACCCTGACAAACACTCTCAAATATAGCTGGGATTTGAAAGATGGAGCACAGAAAGCTGAAAGACCACCTGTGCATGCATATTGATTATCTGAGCTCCCTCACACCCACTCTTCACTCAGAGGATTTCAAGATGCAGGGATCACCAGCATTGACAGCTATAGTGTGTCTTTCATGCTACTCACACAGTGCCCAAATGCCTGGGAGAGCTTGGGGAAGGCATTGCTCCTTGGCGAGTGCCTCATCTTTCATCCTCAGCTCTGCAGGACATGACCCAGAGACACTTCCCACCCTTCCCTTGTCTGTTATACAGGCAGGACATCCCTGTCCCCCCAGCATCCCAGCAGCACCAGATACCTGAGACCACAGCAACTCCAAACACGCAGATATTCGCTCCCATCCAAAACCTGCCATTGTTAGCATCAGTCCACTGTTTAAAACCTTGCAGTGGATTTCAGTGTAAAGTTACCTCAGCATTTCCACCCCTGGCTTGGCATTACATTGTCTGATACTCAACCTGCTCTTGTAACTGGTTTCGTTTAATAGCTGGCACTGGAGGAAAGCCCTGCCTTCTCCCAGCAGCAGGTTGCCTGCTACACTCTAGGATCTGATGGCTTATTTTCTTGGGCAAACATCCCAATTTGTAAAGATCACAAGGCCAGTTTGAAACATCCAAGCACTACAGAGAGCCTGGCACATTGCTGTCACACTTCACTGCTTATTCTCTTAGCTACAGCTTTGCCCTCCCAGCTTCTCTGCCTCCTGTACTATTTGCTAATGCCATGTACCCTGCTTCCAGCCAGTACAAGTTTGGGGACTTTGTATCTCAGCAAAGCAGAGCAAAATTTACCCTTTGTGGCTTCATAGAGTTTTGCTTCACGCCGACATTTAAGATCAGGTCCCCGTGCTAGCACCTTGTCACCAGTACATGCCTGTTTCTGCCCTCTCAGCAAGGACAAGGGAGCGGTTCTCAAGTATACACTAGAAACCCATAAAGTTTCGCTGATTCAGCAAGTTAATACCCAGCTGAACCACCACAGCACCAACATTTGCACCCTAAGCCCATCCCAAACACCACATGAAAGAGGTCTAGGCCAACCTGTTATACATATCTGTTTCCGCTTCCACTCTCTAGCAGCTGGGGGAAAACAGAGGCACATCCAGGGACATAGGTCACCTCAGGAGACAGGAGTAACTTGCTAAAGGACCATGACTCCTCCTACCATGCATCTGGACCATTGGACTGGGTAAGAGACCCTGAACTACTAAGCTGTGCTGCAAGTCCTCAGATTTTCACAGCTACACAACTTAAGGCACCCACCACGCTACACAAATAACATGACTGGCCTAATTCCACCTGTGGTTTCCTACTGACACCCATCACCTGCGGATCCTATTTCCATATGCTTCCATTTGAATAGTATTTAACTCCTTAAGGGCACTAGATTAGCAGCTGTGAAGCCAAAAATCCCCAGATACAGCTGAACAGATACCAGCAGAGGCAACAGCAGCAGCTCAGACTTCCATTTAAACCCCCCTCTAGAGCTTTCCCTCCTCCAGAAGCAAGTCCTTTGGGAAAACAGTTAATTCCCTCTCACCTTTTCAGAAAAAGGTGATAAGGAAGGCTGACCACAGCACTTTTTGCACTGTGGACATATGCTCTCTCCATATTTCATGCCACAACATGAAATACTCAAAGTCATTTCACATTAGCTAAAGAACAGACAGTTTTAGTGAATGTTTTTAAATGTATTGATCTTAACACATGAATGTAAGAGACTATGATAGCCTGAGATTAAAGAAGCTACTTGAAGGTAGTGTAAATCAATCAAAACTTGATGCAACTTAACAACTCAGAATTTTCACCCCTTGCTTTAACTTCAGTGGAAGTTTAAATGCAATGTCAAGGCTTGACTTGGCCACAGACGGTCCATGACATCCACCAATAATATGCTCCTCCATAGTATAGATGGAGGTTCTGTGTATGAACCACCAGGAGGACAGAAAGCTGAACAAGAAATTCAAGCATATAATCTGATCAATCTGCTAAACGTCTGCTGCTTGGTGACTTGGAGAGGGCATCGAGCAGATCCTCAGTCTGATGCTCTTGATGAAGCTCACCTCTGGTTAACAACGTAGCACACATCAGGAGTGCCACCGCGGCAGGCTGCATGTGCCAGTCCTGCTTTTCTTAACCAGGATCTGTGCCAGCATTACCACAGTGACAGTAAATGACGTCACCCAGCCCAGATCCCTGTGTTCTGTCAAGCTGTTCCCCTGCTTACCAATCATGGGCATCCCTAGGGTTTGGTATGGGCACTCCAGGCTGCCTCCTTGTGTCCTTCCAAAGATAGCAGAGTAAATGGCTATCACCATGCTCTTCTTACAGCTTAGCCTCAGCTTGTCATCTTCACAGGCTACTTTACTCTTGTACTCATCTGGAAGGAAAGAAACACTCTAATTACTCAACTGACCGAGAGGCAGGCACTCAGCATGAAGGGAGCCCTCTCACCTCCCCACGTTGTGAGCTTGTCAGAGGCAGCAACAGTTCTGGGCGTACGCCCAGAGGTGCACATTGGCTGCCAGGACAACCCCAGCCATACAACAGGAGTAGCACCAATCATTATGCATTCCCTCTCTGGCATTAGCAGCACATTTAATGAGCATATTTTAACCTAGCACGTTTCAGCTCCGGTAAGTAGCCAATAGTTTCATTTTGCAGACAAATAAGTGAGGCACGGCAATCGAGGGATTTCCACACGGTTATATTAGAAGCCTGTGGGAGGGGAAGGTGAAAGCCCATCTCTAGGCACCTTTAGGCACAGAACAGCCCTTTATGTGCCAAGCATTTATTCTACATCACAGCAGCTCAAATGCAAACATAACTCTGCTCAATAGCTTTTTTTCACAGCAGCTTTCTCTTGGCAGATTCAATAGGAGCTACACTAAATTTGTTAATGATGGAAGCTGCTCTTGCCTGTTGTGCATACTGATATGCAAAGCTGCTCTCCAAATCCTTCTTGAAATGGTCAGCCCAAGAATGCAAAACACACTCTTGCTTTCATAAGGCTGGTGCACACAGAACGGTCACTCAGTTTGCACCTGTCAAGGAGACTGGGCAATTATTTCATAAGAAATCACAAGTCATTCCCTTCTCTTTACTATTATTATTATTATTTGTATTATGGGAACCCCTAGAGGTCCCAGGCTGGAACTGGCCCTCCCCATGCACGTCTGCCAACACACCTCAGAAGAAAAACACTATTTTGAAGAACTGAGTCTTCGCAGGTAGACATCTGCAAGTGTGAAAGAAAAAGATAACTGAAGTGGCATGTCTACGGTCACCCCAGCCAACCCAGGGCACAACCAAGAACATAACCTCAAGTTTCCCAGCCTCTGTAGGGTGACCTTCCACTTGATTATGTTATTTACCATTAGAAATATAGACACAACGGCATCCAAATTGCTTAATGGGAGGGGGTCCCTGATGCATGGTAACCTCCCAAGAGTGATCAGTCATTTCATCTGAAATGCTCCGGGTTGTACCAGGTCAAAATTGTGCCATAGAGCACCCTAGCAACCAAATAGTGTAGATAATCTTCAGTCAGTGCCCAGGGCTGCCCCTGACCCTGTATCATTTACTGGCGTAGAGATAACTTTGGTCTCTCTCTGTCATTGGTTCTCTGTGTCTAATATCACACACACACACATCTATAAGACAATACATGCAAACTCCATATACTTCCAGCTACCCAGAAACTGAGAACACTAGCTAATAATTACAGATGAATACCTAAGTGTTTACACCATGGCAGCTTGCACTTAATGTGACATTTTTTACTGTATTGTAACTAAAGGTTCAAGAATCATTTTGCTTGACTGGACATGGAGAGGAATTTTCCACCAAAGCTGAATCACAGAAGAATTTAGGTTGGGAGATTCCTTAGGAGTCATCCAGTTTAATCTCTGCTCAAATCAGGGCTAATTGCTACATTTTTTCAGAAAAATCCGCACAGAGAAAATATGTACCGAAACAGGCACATGGTGATTTAAAAGAAATATCTGAAAACAAATGACTCCTCATACTCAACTTGAAAATTCCTATTGGAAGTCAAAAAATAGCCCCCTCAAAATAGTCTCTTATCTAGTCAACAGAGCATCCACCTGGATTGTGGAAAACCCTAGTCCAAACCCTCACAGTCTGGGTGAGAATCTTAACCCTAGACACTATTCCAGTACATAATCTTCCTTCTCCCTCTGCAGCTTTTCACAAAAATCTCTGAAAGTTTGTATCCCACTTCAGAGAAACTTTTAAACCTCTAAAATATTTATTGAATGGGAAAACACTTTCTCATCCACCCCTGCAGATATCTGAAGACAGAATTAAGACCTAATTTGTTCATGGAAGAACCTGTTTGAAGAACACACATCCTTCAGCAACACCTATAGGGATAAGCCCACAACCAGCTAAATATGTAAAACAGTGGCAAGAATCAGGAACAGAAACTCTTTTCAACATCAGAGTATGTAGGAACCTCATAGAGCTGTGAAGAATCAATCATCATTTTATCTATGTAGGTATTTCATCCACAATCACCATGTAGACATTCGAATAATACACTGAATATACTGAGGGTTGTTATTTTCATCTACAATGGTCTCCCACAGGATTTTTGTTTCTTCTCAAGAGAAACAGGATCAAAGCTTTAGCCCAGCTATACAGTGTAAAACCTAGCAGAGTATAATAGAACTTCATAGGCTTAATAAACTTTTTTTCCTTAGGAAACAAACATGGATTCAAGCTAAAAGCACATAGGCATAAAACTGTTCAATAGCACAAGCTAGTACTATAGTTAATAAAATAATAATAGTATTAATAGCAGTATAGTTAATAAAAGAATACCTGGAAAAGGAGATAGGCTGAAGTATGATATAGTTGATTAACTTTAGCAAAAGATTAATTTTGAAGTCTATAATGAGCAAGTGCCAGGGTCCTCTGTGAAGGTCTTATTTCTTACGAGGCACTAACTCAATTTCCTCTGCTGATTTGGTTATTATTAGCTACAGCTCCCAATTAACAAGTATAACTGATTGCTTAACCACATGTCCTGTGAACCCATATACGGTCCTAAGAATATTTATTAAATTCTGTTGACCGCGCAAAGTCAGAGCCTGTCATTTGGAAACCTGACTGGGACTTAAGCACAGCGAATGTTGCCGTTATCCCAGAAGAGACCAGGATGCCCATGCATTCCCACCTCCACTGCAAGTCAGTGCAGCAATCATGAGAAAATCAAGCAAAAAAACTCTTGCCTCTCACATTCACCGTTCTTACCCTTGTAACCTCTCTGGGAAGTCATGTTCAGGGCTTATGGGGGAAGCTGCCTTATGGATGGCTCGAGATATCCCACCAGCGAGGTGAATCTGAGTTCCATACCCCTTAGGAACCAGTGCAGTTTATGGGTGACTTGCTCCTGGCACACTTCGGTGTGGAGTAAGAGGGCTGTGCCACCTGAAACAGGTGCCCACCTCCTCACAGTCACTAAATTCTGCCCTAGGAAACACCTAATTGAGCTGCCAGTTCATAAGGCTCTGGTTGAGTCCAAACTGGTTAGGGCTGCCACAGATAGAAGATGTTGCTTTCTTAGAAGGAAGAACGAAGAAAAAATAAAGGACAAAGTACTCAATCATATTTCACGCTCCCCAAAGGTTCCCTTAAGTTCAATCACTGGAGAACAGATGCTTTCACTGTTTCTGGGCAACCTGATAGAAATCTGGATAAACAAACAGACAGAAAGTGATGTTACAGAGGACACAAGTTCCTGAAAGTATTTTCTGCTTCATAGCGTTGCCACCTCTATCTTAGCCAGGATGAACCAAAGCCAGCTGTCTCTCATCCAGGCACGGATGGCTGCCAGGCACTGGGCGATGGTAAGGACCGTGATTGATATAAAGAAAATACAGAGCTAAGCATCATCCATATATTTACTGGTACTTCAACCCATTTTTCTCTCTCACTCTCCCAAGAAGAACTGGCCTCCTACAGATCAGTCACAATCTGGTCCTAAGCCTGCTATAACTGTTACAGTCTGGATATAATTCAGTCCAAATGCAAACATTTGTATTAGTGGGTTTCATGTTTCACCCTGAAAAATTAAACATGCTTAAATGGCCTAGGGAAGGTGGCAGTGATATTCAGCAAATGGCTTACTCAACTCTAATCCCCCATGCAGTCATTTGTAGGGCAACAGAGATTTACCGTGATTAAGATATTTGCTAAGGATAATATCCCTTTTATTACTGCCTGTTTTCAGAGACACTGGCTTAAATAGAACTCAGTAGAGAGAAACCAAGGAGGGAACAGCTGCAGGCTTTTCGAGACACGTTTTTAAAGGTCATTATATGACATGATTATAACAGAGCTAGAACAATTGAGGGAAACCAATTATAAATGTTGCTGATGGAAAAATTGGCTCTCTCAAACTGTGAAGTGAACAAGAAGAACCTTTCATCATTACAGGATGTGTACAGGAATATCAAAGTATTGACCTGTAGTAAAATACATTTACCCAGTGTCTTAAGGACATTCTCACCAATGGTCCTTAACAATGTTCTGAATGATCATGACTGGGAAACTCAAAACTAAATGTCAATTGGCTCTATCTCTGCAAGACCTTAGAGATAAAAGCTCCTAAAAAGATTTTGGGTCAACAAAGTGATGGAATGCATTAATGCCAGAAGTCTACCTTGCCTAAAATTACATTTTTCAACAGAACTTGTGAAAAAAATTTATAAAATTTTGCTAATTAAAGGATGTATGCTTCACATAATCAATGCACAGCTGACCCTGTTTCCCAGATCAAAGACCTGGAAATGCAAGAAAAGAGAAATCTATCTTCCTCACAAAATCCTAAAGGATTTAAATCAGGAATTTGAGCAAAGAGAGAGATGTTGTAGGAACCAGAGATGGTCTTGCCTACTTCCTTATCAGGTGAGGATTCTTTATCCTAGAAGACTATCTTATCTAGTTTATGACTGCTAAATTAACGAGACTGCCCTTAAGATGCCACTTCAGAACCAAACTGCGCTTCATGTTAGCCAGTAACTTCTCTTCAGCCCAATTTTTGCCTTGCTTGCCTTCATCCAGCTTCATTAGCTGTTCCACGACATACCACCCAAAACAAAGACCATTTCTTGCCTTGAAATCCATAACTCTTCATTCTATCCAGCCATTTCACCAACTCCTGTCTTCCTTTAGCTGATAAATGAGTGTGTTTAACTATTGGGTGGTGGTTCGTAATGGCCTCTGAAAAAGGGCACAGGGACAATTCAATTTCTCACCCAGCAACTCTTTCCAAAAGATCTGTGTTAATGGCAGATATATCTCCAATTCTCCATGCCACTCTTCCCACCTACATCCCAAACTGCACCTGTCAGACACTGATTGGCTGTAGTGTTGAACAGCTGAGATGCACAGAGGGCCAGATGGTTCAACTGGACTATGCAACCTTTTAGAGACAAGCTACAACTCAGCAAACTTTTATGGAGACTGGAATTCATCACCAAATAATAATGATGATGATTTAATGTGTGATGAGATTTTGCTGGTTTCAGCCCATACATAGGCAGAAGAATATCTACATTGCAAGGTCACCACACAGCAATTTTTTGTGTCAGCTTAAAGCAAAAAGGCAAAACAAGGGTTCACAACGGGAATATGAGCTCTTTAGTATGGATGTAGTCACTCCAGACCATAATTCACAGAGCCACAGAGGACAGAAGGTACCACTGGAGACCATTTAGGCCAACACCCATGCTCAGACCGGAGTCAACTAGAACAGCAGGTTGCTCAGGGTTCTGTCCATTCAAGTTTGTGACATCTCCACGGGTTCAGACTCCACAACGTGTTTGGAAAATCTGTTCCAATGATCCTGTTAATCATTGCAAAGATGAGTATAGTGAGTATCTGTTATTATATATCTCTTCTAGGGGCATTAGGAAGATGAGTCTTCAAAACAGGAACCCTATTAAATGCTAGGACAGACACCTCTAAGCAGCATACTTTAACAAGAGTGCCTGTGCAACAGGACTGCCCATGAACAGCTCAGCTTGGAGATATCCATCAGGTACCCTTTCTTGTACTCTGTGACCCCCATTTTTATGTACTTTTATTTCAAATATCAGCCAATTCCCAGGACCTTCTGTAAGAAATAGAGACTTCTCTTGAGAGCATGTAAATCTAAGTCCATCCTCCTAAAATTAAGACAGATAAGCACATCTCAAAGATAGAGCAAAGGTGCTTTGGACACTCCTACACTCCTCTTTGAAGAAGGTAATTGGACTACAAGGACATTTTTCCAGTCTGTGCTCCCCTTCAAATCTTTTCCTCAACACTTCTATTCCTGTGTTCCTATATTTACTTACTTTTCATTTCAAGCAAGTGTTTCTTATTTGAGTTTTGCATCTTCTTTACTCTTTGGAAGATAGAAGCAAACTCCAGACTCCAAATCCCTGAGCATGAATAAGTCGACATAGACATTCCTCACTGTGGCAAATGCCTACTCTTGAGCTGGGTGCACATTGCTATGGGTCCTTCCTAGTTGTTTTCTTCCAGTTTCCTTTCACTTAGAACATGGACCTCATCCTGAGTCCCAGAGTTTCCCCCTCATCTGTGTGAAGGTGCTATTAATGAGAACCTTCCATTCATCTCAGGATTTGAATACATCCATTTTAATCAAGTCAGCATTCCCTTAGGCAGGACTGAGTGGAAGAAATCTTTCTAGAACAGCAAAGATCTTCAGAGTCCTCAAGTACAGCCTTTCCTCTGACTCCTCCCACAGGCACTTAAGCTGTGGGCTCCCTGGTCATTCCCTCATTTCAACAGCCAGGATCTAAGAAGGATCATCTCCTTTAATTTGGGGCATAAAAAAAATGTGAGAATGTCACAAACTGATACATTTGGAAAGAAATATGTTTTAACATTATTTCCATTCAGTTTTGCCTTGAGAACGTTTTTGTGAAGATGCTGCAATTTAACTTTTAAAAATTGAAGTTTGCTACCCTTGATGGCATAGAGTGCACCTGCTTACTTCTGCAGAGATAAATCTGAAACTCTGAAAGATACAGCTCGGACAAAAGTGTGAGTTGTAAAGAGTTGTATCGAATAAGCAGTTGGCCAACTTCAGAAGTACCCTGAAAACTTAAGAGTGCCAAGTTGTGGAGGTCTGAAACTATTTCCATAAGTAAGAAGATTGTTCTTTGCAAACGACCTTGTCAGATTCCTTTAAAATTACACTCCTGATGCACCCATCCAATTTGCAATGTTTAAAAGGCGCCTTTCCCCACTGTCACTTTCATTAGTCTGAAGTAGTTGTCTTTTTACATTCTGCTGTGAAAAGGCTGGCAGTGCTGCAAATTAACTGCTACATTTCATTTCCAAAGTAGAGTTCAGATGCACCTAGTTGCACTTTCCTTTTGGACAAATAGAGGTATATGGTTATCTAAGGAGGAAAAAGGGAACAATATCAAAATATATATGCTACACTGTGAGATGAGAGTTAAACAAAATGCTTGGGAGCCCAGGACAAATTTAATTCTCATCCTGCTCCTTCCATTAATGACTTTGGACTGATTTTCTGAAGCAGCTGTGACCTACTGGTGTTCTGCTGTCTCATCTTTCATTAGTCCTCATCCCAAGGACCTAGGAATCTGCTGGCTAACCACGGAATTGTCAGGGTTGGAAGGGACCTCTAGAGATCATCTAGTCCAACTCCCCTGCTGAAGCAGGACTGCCCAGAGCACATCACTCAGGGCTGCATCCAGCGGGGGCTTGAAGGTCTCCAGAGAAGGGGACTCCACACCCTCCCTGGGCAGCCTCTGCCAGGGCTCTGCCACCCTCACCCCAAACAAGTTTTTCCTCATATTTGAATGGAACTTCCTGTGTTCCAGCTTGTGCCCGTTGTCCCTCATCCTGTCACTGGGAACCACTGAGAAGACCCCAGCTTCATCCTCCTTCAACCCACCCTTCAGATACTTGTAAGCATTAATGAGGTCTCCCCTCTCCAAAAAGCATCAGCTGCTCCCTCTGGACAGTACTGCTGTTTGCAGCCTGGAAAAGCCCTTCCATCCCTGTGTCACCTCCCTTCAGCAGCCAAACTGCTGTAGAAACCTCTCATGGGATGACAACAAGCCTTGCATTCCTCAGCAGAAATAATCAATGCAAATCCATTCATCTCCTTAGGATGTGGACAATTCATGTTTTGGATGCAACACCTCTAGCTGGGATGGCATATGGTAAGGTTATAAGGCTTCCCCAAAGACATTCACCTGCTGGGAGAAGAAACCCTCGTCCTGTCACTGGGAACCGCTGAAAAGAGTCTGGCTCCATCCTCCTTCAACCCACCCTTCAGATACTTGTGAGCATTAATAATAAGGTCTCCCCTCAGCCTTCTCTTCTCCAGGCTAAAGAGTCTTTCAACATCAGGGAGATGCTCCAATCCCTCCATCACCTTTGTTGCCCTACGCTGGACTCCCTCCAGTAGTTCCCTGTCTCTCTTGAACTGGGGAGCCCAGAACTGGATGCAGTATTCCAGTTGTGGCCTCACCAGTGCAGAGTAGAGGGGGAGAATGACCTCCCTCGACCTACTGGCTGAATTTCAGTGAAATTTGTCAGAAACATTGAGGTGACAAATATAGCTGAGTCCCTATACATTTTATAAGAACTGGTAGCCAATTACAGAAGAGAGCCACTAATCAGTGCCAAAGCTGGTTGTAATCGTTGCAGTGTCCCACCAGCCAACCAGCAGGGATGTAATACCTGGCCAATTAGCATAGATATAAAACTGGACTAGCTATACCACAGGAGACAATAGCGAAAACTTTTGTTACTGCGATGAAAAGATGGGAGAGAGGCACCTGCAGAAAAAAATTAGCTGAATAGGTAAGGAAAAAGATTTCATTAGTAGTACCACTGCTCACAGCACTTCTTTTCTTCTCTTCCAGTGATGGCATCAGTCTGGAGTAACGCTGCTTCAAGTTGTTATTAAAGTAGCCGAAAGGGAGAATTTAGTCTTATATTATTAAAACAGTCTTCTCCAAATGTTAAAATAATGGCAATAATAATTCTGACACAGGAACATTAAAAGGATACCTGATTGATATTTTTACATGTAGTCCATGTGGTTGCCTAGAGCATAAGATATGGAAAATGAGACATACTAGATTAAAAGCAAGTTCTTTACTGTCCTAAACAATTAAACACACGGTATTCTCTCAATGACTTTGCCCAAGAAGAAAAAATGAGGCTGGAAGAAATACAGTTACCATATCTCCCAAATTCATTTTTGGATGCTTTAGAAGTCCTAGTTCCCAGAGACAAAATTAGATGACAGCCTCCAATGCCTTTTAAGTAGTCAGAAAAATGTGTAACTGAGAAGAACTTGATGCAGCATCAGCATGATGAAAAGCCAAAAAATATCAGGAGATACCTGTTTTTAAAATATATAATTAATTTGAAAACCAAATGTAGGGCTGATATTGAAAAAATGTTAAAGAAATCCACAGTATTACAAAGAACCATGCCTCTACCCTGGAGAAGATCTACTCTTCTCTGCATTTCTTCCAAGAGAAATTTATTTGACGAGAGCAATTGATCTGTATTTTCCATCTTGAATAGGACCATATACAGGACCCTCTGAAGAAGTAATGTATAAATTTACTTCTCTGTTCTGCTTACTGCTCAGGGAGGCCTTCGTGCATGGTTTAAACTGTGGATTCAATGTAACAGATACAAACTTTCACAACAGAAAAAAAACCATCAAACCCAAAACAAAAACCTTTGCAGCATCTCAGTTTGGTCTATAAGCATATTGTTTCTGGGACATGCTTTTCTTCTCACAGTGTGACAGAAAATCTTGAAATCTATCATTCAGAGCTTGCAAACCTCTATCACAGCTGGACCACGTTGAGATTAGATTTCCAGGGTTTTGAGAAAAAATGGTTTCCTTGTATTTATTCTAGTTAATTCCCCCAAGGACACCCCTATGCTCTCTTGAGGAGAAGGTTCCTACATCACTTTGTCTCTGGTGGCAGCCAAAGCCATTCATGACACGAAGCACTATTTATTAGCACAGAAAGGTACCATAATCCTGAAACCAGTTGAACCTGAAGGCAAAGGCTGCCAGCTCACATAATCAGAGAAACACAAAACAATATGGGGTTGGAAGGGACCTCTAGAGATCATCTAGTCCAACCCCCCTGCCAAAGCAGGTCCTCCTAGAGCAGGTTGCACAGGAATGTGCCCAGGTGGGTTTTGAACATCTCCAGAGACAGAGACTCTACCACATCTCTGGGCAGCCTGTTCCAGGGCTCTGCCACTTTCAAAGTGAAGAAGTTCCTCCTCATGTTTAGAAGGAATTTCCTATGTTCAAGTTTGTGCCCATTACCTTGGTTCCTTCTGGCAGTGCTAGTGACCCACCTGTGCCAGCACAGGAAGACTGCTGTGTATCCCTTTCTTGTCTTTCACCAAATTATCTGTGGCTTAAAAGGGTTTTTCACCCTCGTTTTTTTCCCAGGACCCCACAGAAAACTTAAATGGCAGTGGACAAAGGGGATGGATAAAAGTCACAAGTTTATGACTTATACTAGTCAGGCACATTTGAGAATTTGCCTTTTTTTAGTGGTTCACATATGATCCAGCAAAGGGAATCTTTACACCCACATCCATAGAAAGCAGCACCCTAGTCTTTGCTGGCTCCTGGTTCCCCTTTTCATGTCAATCAGGGATGAATGACAAGGTTTGAAAGAAAACTGGGGTGCTTTTTTTTATTTTATTTTTTTTAACCCTCCCAGGTCAGCAGCATTTTCCCTCTCCAGTGGGGGCAGGGGCTGACAATAATCTCTACCTTCGCTGACAATGAAATCACATGTTCCTCTTAATCCCGCTCCTGACAGCCAAGTGATTAGTGTGCTACAGAGATAGGGCTATTTGACAGCGCCTGAAAACCTCTGTGCATCAACAGCTTAAAACAATATTAATCGTTAGCATTAAAGTTTCTCTGACCCCAATCACAGGCTGATGGATCTGTCCCGTGTTATTTATAGCGTTCCCTTATTTACACCTTTTCATTGCCACAGCGTTGGCTGCCTGAGGTTTTATTGCCCTTATAAATTTCCACTCCCTGCACCACTTTAACAGTTTTGAAATAATACAGATAAGCAAGAGCAAGCTGATGAATGCAGGAGGTAAAAGGCTTATTCTGCTGCCTCGCTGGATGGCCCAGAAGGACGTGCCCATTAAACAGCCCTCACTCCATCACGCTGCTTTGGAAAGCCTGGCCCACCAGAAAGCAACGTCGTGAACAATACAGTGAACTTCTCCTGCCACCAATAAACCTGTCTTACAAAGGAGATTAATGCTTTTCTGAAAGGGTTGATAACTACTGAATTACCAATCTATCCCAGCAGTAAAATCAATCACCAGCGTTAAAGGGACAAGGAATACATTTAGGTCCCTTTTCGCTCTCGTCTGAAATGTCTACAAAAAGTCTACTCTTTCCATAGCCCTCTGCTCTTGCTCACAGCATTTTGCAAATTCTGTCTGGGGAGTGAAAAACCCAGAGGATGTGTGATGAGACCAGGCTTTTCATGCCCTGTTCACTGAGTTTAACAGAAAAGGTGTAACCCTCAGCCCAGCAAAGTCAATGGCAACACTCACACCAGATTCAATACTGAAGGAATGGATTGTAGGGAAATTAAAAGATGAACAAGATGTATTCACTGCAAGCCTAAGTGGTCCTTCCAAATTGTCCTTTCCACACATTTCAGTTAATGCAATTGAAATCTGATGAGTAGACCCAACTAATCCCCCAAGAGATGTGAGACAACCTCATGATCACCAGGAACTGGGAATCACCAATACAGAGAATGACTCTTCACAATTCCTTGATTTTTTGGAAAAGCCCTGTCACAAGTAAAAGTATTCTGCTGTTTGTACAGGTTTGGAAGTACCACCGACCCAAAAAAAATCACACACCCTCACCCAAAGGCAGATACCCCTGGAACACAGCACGGCAGCTCCATCACTATATGACAGAGTGTGCAAACTTGAAGATGACATTTATATCAGAAGATGATCTGACTGGAATTAATTCCTAACTGGTTTTAAAATTTAGATGCTTTCTAATTAAAATTGCCTAAGGCTGTTAAGAAAAACAAAGTTATCTGAGTAGGATTTTGGCAAGGACATCAGGATGGGCATTCCCATGTTTGAAAAAAAAAGCCAATGACATTTCACAAGAATTAACTGGGCCTGTTGGATTAGAATTAAATCTATGGTGGAGAGAATGACTGCCTGCTCTCTTCAAAACATGTGTCCAGGTCAATTCTCAGTACAAAAGTTTTCCCATAAATCAAAGCTACCGGTTCTGAACTAGAACAAAATTACCTCCTCATCCCTTTCCCTCCTCCAACTCCCCCCTCCCCCAAAAACTTTTGGCACTTCAACCCTTTGCCAACAAATGCAAGTTTCCTTCCCAGATGCATTTCTCGGAGCCCTGATGTCTTTCACAAATATGTTTTTGTATTATTACAGGGGGATTTGAGCTGCGATTGGAGCCCAGGTCACAATCCAGGCTTTCTGAAACTTCAAAGGTTTTGGGCTTACATTTTTGAATAGAAGGGAGATCAGCAAAGTTTGGTTCACACTTTGTTATATTGCTGGCATGATTAATATGAGGAGGGTTCACACTCGCAAGCCTCTAATTATCTCATCCAGCTGCTCCACACAGCATTTTAAAATGAAATAAAAACAATTATTTAAAAAAAAAAACCAAACCACTGGATGGAGATTATCTCTCCTAG
>VXBJ01005362.1:1104885-1168592 GCA_013400055.1 Nycticryphes semicollaris | reverse complement strand
CATGTGGTTGGACTCGATGATCTCAAAGGTCCCTTCCAAACAATACTCAAATACTCAATAACCCCGAAAGCCCACCAACATTTTTCATGGCCCTGTACTTTTCATTCTATGCATCTGTTTCTTCAGTCCCCTCATTAACCTTCTCCCTCCAGCAAGGTGAAAAGACATGGTTACCAAACTCACACAAGCACTAGATTCAGTTTGTGAGACTCAAAACTGATGTCTTGAATCATCAAGAAAAGGTTGACCACATCCCATTTTGTCTCTGTGCAAAGCTAATCTTCACATATTTCCAACCTTGTTATTAATCCAACAGGTTCTGATTAAAAGTTTGCCCAGTGACTAAGAAACAATAATTTGTGTCAGGTTACCCTGTTTCGCCTTACAAAATTGGAGCTGCTTGAAAAATGTCTCAGGGAAATGTTTCCAAGCAACTTCCCCTGCTCTCTTCCAGGAAAATCAGTTACCCAGCTCACATGCAGACTCCTTTTCTACCATATCTGTAATTAGCAAAGAATGCCAAACCATAAATATTTATGCACAGATGGGATCCTGAAGTACCTTCAGAAGTTCAGCACAGGCCTCAATAGTCAGATCTCTCAAGCGTGCTTTGAAACAAAACCTGCAGGTTCAGGAAGACTTGTCAGAACACCCTGCTAATCACCCCTGTCTTGAGGATGCATTTCTCACCTAACAAGGGATGTTCCAATCACTCATGAAAACCCCACAACAAATGCAGGTGCTTCATTACCTACTTTTCATTTGAATTCCTCACAGATCTTGCCAGATCCCTTCAGTTCATTAGCACAGGTCTCTGCGTGCAGAAAGATTTCTCTGCTGCTGACAGAGTCTCAATGTTTCTGCTTTTGTTTCAAACCTTTTCTGAAATCAGGTATGTTTTTCTTCCCCGTGCAAACTTTTTTTTTTATTTCTTCTTGAAAACTTTTGCTGACTGAGATGCTGGAACCATGCTAGTTACTGTCATCTAAAAAGCTTGGGATTAGGCTGGTGTGAAATGACATGTCCAGGCTAGTAATTCAGAGTCAGAGCCTGTTCTGTGGCTGCAATCGGTTAGCACGGTTTAGCCACCATCAGACCCTACCTGTCTCAAACTAACGTGTCTGCTTCCAAAGAACTGATGGAAAACAGTGCCCAGGCTGCACTAACACCCCTGGTGAGGCCAAGAATTGGGTGTTGGTTGTCCTGGACCAAAGCCACACCAAGCTCACCTCCTCTGCAACATGCATGATTGCACTCCCAGTATCCAGGCACCAGTCCCATGTAATTTAAACGCAGCTAATGAGATCACGCAAAATATAGATTAACATTTCCCAGCCTGATCTGGGAGCAATTATGAGCTGGCTTATGGCATGGTGTGAGCAGGTGAGCTTCCCATTGCACCACCATCTTCAGCACCTACCTTAGGCACCCAGGTCTGAAGCCCTTGCCCACGCAGAGAACTCCCACTCCCTCTGGAGGGGCAGGGGGAGAGGGGACAAGTCCCACTAGCCCACTGGGACAGGAGGGCAGCTGCAGATGGGAGAAGGAGTAGCCCACCCACTGCCGACGGCATGAGCTCAGCGTTGGCAAAGGCTTTCGCTGGCACCTGCAAAAACAATATGCAACTGGGGCTGCCAGCAAGGAGGAAGGAGCCAGACCAACAGCACTCCAGCAAGACAGCAAGAAAGATGGAAAGGAGAAATTCTCTCCACCTAGCAGGTTATGTTACACCAAAAATAAAGGTGAAAGGGAACAAAAAGTCCTAGGAGGCCTCTCTGGTGAGTACTTCGTATGAAAATGCTTTGGTCTCGCCAGAGCAAGGAGATTAAATAGCAAGATACTTACTTGGCCTGCACTTGTACCACACGATGAGGTACTTGCCAGTTCCAGGGCACGGATCTGTGCCGAACAGCCGGCTGTTGACGAGAAACTGGCAGCTCCGCCTGTCCTGGCACTCATCCAGCATCTTCTGCAGCCGGGGATGCACATGAGAAAGAGAGAAACAAAAGCACGTCAGTATCTCCAGCAAAGGGATCATCAAATGGAGAGAAGGTGGAGAATGGGCAAGGCCATCCTTGCCTCCGCATCCATCCCCAGCAGGAGGCAGGCAATGGTGTCATGGAGACATGGGCTAGGAGAGGACTAGTACTCGCACTGATTTAAGGAGGACAATGCCTTTCCCTTTCATGCATGCAAAAGGAAGGATTTGCACCGTTTTGAAACATTTGCATGCAATTTAATCTTGGTATAAGGCAGCACTGTCCCAGGAAAAGCAGCTTTGAGCACATGTATCAGCCTTGACAGTTAAAAGCACAGACCCAAAACCTGGCACCACCGCTCTGCTTTAGATTTCTCTGAAGATGCACAATTTCAACCGCAGCTTTCAAGAGAGCTCTTGCCTCCATTATATAAAACCTTTGGCAATTGCTGGGATTCCAATAATTAGTAATTGTGGAAGGAACACTGTTACACAGCCAACTTAGTTTTTAATAGAGTTCTCTCCTCTTCCCCCATGACTATGACATTCCTTTAGCTATACACTCAGCAAGGGCCTGCGAGTCGGTGGGTCCTCCCACCCCCAGCATTTTGGTTCCTGTCCCCCTTTTTTGCACTGCCTTTCCTGTAACGCTCACTCCCCACTTCCCCCTTCATAACACTCATAAAAACTCCTTCTCAGAATCCACAGGGGCAAGACATTCTGTCTCCTGCTAGAAAATAGCTTCATTAAGGAAGATTAATGATTTCTTTCAACCCTATGGTCCTTTACAGCAGTAGTGGGGGGAGAGAATATTATTAAGTGGGGCAGTAATTAAGTTTTAAATTCAGCTGGATGGCTTAGGTGGTATTTATATGCTGCTGCTGTAGAGCCCCTAAAGCGCTAAAATTACCATAATGTTTGCCTGACACACATGAACCTGTCAGAGCATTTTGAGACCACAGAGCAAGGTAATCCACCAGCTTCACTAAGTCCCCACGATACAGAGCTGTGAATTCCAGTCCCAAAACAACTAATTTTCACTTGCTAGGAGGCACTGGAAAATTCTTTCTCAGAAATTCACCCCTAGACTCCCCTGGTGTCTTTTGTCTTCTCCCTGTTCCCTTTTCTTACACTCACCTCGATATTCAGGCTTTCCCACAATCTTATCCCTGTGCCATTAACACAAAAGCTGTTCCGCCTCTACCATGTGCCACCCAAACCAATTTTCTCTCTGCCTCAGTGACTACTCTTATTTTTGAGTTCTCCCTCAACATAATGTACATATAAACTTTAGCATTATAATTCTGAATGTCACCCTCAGAACAAGAGGAACAACAGTTATTCCAGTTTCAAGTGCAATTTGAAACTGCCTCATTTGTGGTTGCTCATAACTTCCAGAAGCTTTCACCTTTTGGGCTAAGACATGCAAGAATTCATGCCTGCCTCAAGTCTGACCTTTATTTTAAAGTTCAAGCTGAGACAATTCAGACCTTTCTAGGGAGCAGAGAACATATGCTGTTGTTTTCCACTTACAAAGGTAATAAAATGCAGGCATCTTGTTTCAAAATACAGGGCTTAGGAAGGAAAGGCTGAAAGGTGAACTCTGAAGGAGGTGCCTGGGAGCGTTAGCCCCAACTTGACCGTCACGTTGAAATGCATAGAAACAGCATATTTTTTCCTCTAGGCTCATAAGGATTGACTGCTCACCCAGCATGTGAAATTTAATTCAGTGCAAAATCCAATGAGTTGCAAAGGAATTTAAGCGAGGCCTGTACACAGATACCTCTTTTGATCTCAAAAGGCAAAGAGCAACTGGAACAATTCTTGAGTGCTTCACATAGAGAAAGAAAACCTCTCCAAAACGCTGCAGACCTGCAAGGATTTGCTGGTACTCGCCAGCCAGGGCTGTGTTTGCACCCAAGCAGTGATAGGAATACGGAGCACAGGGAAAGAAGTAGCCCTCAAATGTTCTCTTTCCCACAAGGGAAGCTTTCTCCCCTCAAAGGCAGCAGACTCAGGGTTTTTTGATCAACAAACCTGTTCATAGCAGATGGGTGATATTTTCAAAAGCCTTCATCATTGCATCATAGGTGCTGTTAAAACCAGTGGGAAAACCACCCTGGGTTTCAGCAAAGATTGAGTTAGGCCAACAAGAAGCCTCTTTGAAAACCTCAGTTTTCATCTGTCTTTAGGCTCAGCACCAGGACCGGAGGCAGTTACTTGCCAACCTCAGAGAACAAAGAGCATGGGCAGCCTTTACATCTCATAGAATCATAGGATGGTTAGAGTTGGATGGAACCTTAAAGATCACCTAGTTGCAAACCCCCTGCCATGGGCAGGGACACCTCCCACTAGACCAGGTTGCTCAAAGCCCCATCCAGCCTGGTCTTGAACACTTCCAGGGATGGGGCTTCCACAACTTCTTTGGGCAACCTGTTCGAGTGCCTCACCACCCTCATAAGAAAGAAATTCTTCCTAATATCTAACCTAAATCTCCCCTCTTTCAATTTAAAACCATATCCCCCATCCTATCTTTCCACTCCTTGATAAAGAGTCCCTCCTCCTCTCTTCTATAGGCCCCCTTCGGGTATTGCCACTTTGTCTTGCTTTGCTCTAACTTTTGGCAGCTCTTGCTTACTCCATGTATTCCACATACGGAAAACCTATGTCTGTACCTAAATTAAGGGGCAAAAGTCATCTATGCCATCGTGAGACCATAGAAAACGGGAAGTGTTTTTAAAGGTGAATATGCCTTTTACTAATTGGTTTTAGCATTTATCTACAATTTCAATTTAGTTTGGTAATAGCCATGACTAAGAAGTTATTTCATGGGGGCGAGAGAAATCAATATTCCCCTTTCGTTCACGTAATTCTAATGTGCCTTCCCGTGAAGGGCAACAATTTTCCTGAAAATATTAAATCATTAAGATTTCTGATTTCCTGCAGACTGAGTAAGGTCTTAGGCATAATGAAATATATCCATAAAGAGTAAAATAAAAGAAAAAATATGTTCAACGCTCAGTGAAATACATCAGGAAAAATGCAAATAAAATTAGCAATGATTGACTCTGCCATGTTCTTGATTAAAAATAAAGAACAAAGATGTTACACCAGCCCTAACATTAGCTTAAAACCTTGTACATACACTTTTTACCTGTCCCTGCACTCATAGAAATCTTCTTCCCCATTGCTTCCATCAGTATGTGTACTGACACCAAGAAGGCTGTGAGTTTACTTGGTAGCGACGGAATGTCCTGAGCTCTCGTGGCTATTGCTTAATGGCTTGAAAAACAGGTAATTCATTCTCCTTTTGCCTTGTTTTTCTGGCTGTCACTGTTGGCTGTAAAGGTGGGAAAACACAACCACAAAACCAAACAATCTGGGGCGCACAATCTGCAATAGTAGTGAACACGCAGAATCCTCCCTAACTGGGATATATAATCAGCTCTTTATGTCACTGCCATCTGGTAGACCCCTGACTAATGCAGAATAAAGTCGCATTGGATTAGATTGTATTATAAAAATCAGTCCAACTGAAGAAGGTGGAGGAGGAATTCCTGTCTGGCATGAAAGGGGAGGGAAGACACATTAATTGCATTGTGCCATTTTATAATTGCGTTCCAGTGGTAAATCAAGCCTGAGGGCTGACAGCCAGAGCTCAGGAGGGAAGTTGCGGCTGTTTAAACCCATTCCATTCTCTGGTTCATGATTGAGCTAAGAAGCTGCAAGATTTAGAGGAGATAAGAAAGCAAGAAATGTGAATTCAAGTAAAACAAACACTAATCAAACCCCTGTGATTTACGCCCTGGATTAATCTCACTGCAGTGACCCAGCTCCTCAAGCAAGGGCAGCCTCAAGCTCAAAACCATGTCTTTCTAGTGGGCATTGCAGATGAAACACATTTCTCGTGCTCATTTTGTTGTGCTCATTAGCTAAGTAATTGCTTGTGCTCATTAGATAACAGCCTTTTAAATCTGGGACTGGATGCGAGCTCTGCAAGAAGGCTGTCCTCAGCCATTCCCAAGGGTGCACTCATTTTTATTCTGTCTCTTCAAATCACTCTTCAAGAAGCGCTTCCCCTGCACTCTTAAAATAAACCACAACTGAGCTTAACACCCAAGTCAATTAAACTTATCTCGGTTCCCAGTCCCTTGTAGAAGTTCATAGATTCAACACACTTAGGGTGAAACTTTGGACCCACAGAAGCCAGTGGTGAAACTCAATGGGAACGAGGATTTTGCCACAGGGCTGCTCTCTGTACAGCCTCCATCATCAAAGGAACATCAGGATGACTGCAGGGCATGTCAGTCAGGCATGAAATTACACAGAGGAACCCCACTAAATAATTGCCCAAATTGTGTGCTGCTGAGGAGAACAACTCAGAGAGCAAACTGTATGAATGAGTCAGGGCTGTATGCAGTTAAAGATTTGCACTAACAATTTTACTCAAAGAAGACAAGTAATTTTAAAAAAATACAATTATGTATTTCCAGGTCAAATTCAGTTCGGATATAGCCACTATGATGAAGTTACACCAACACTTACATTTGGTAGCCCTCTGTGAGTTTTGCAATGAGAGAGAGTAAATAAAACAAACAAGGCAGCATGAATTCTCCCTGCAAAGCCACACAGTGCAATCGCAGAATCATAGAATTGTTTGGGTTGGAAGAGACCTTTTAAATCATTGAGTCCAACCATCAACCTAACATTGTCAAAATCACCACTAAACCATGTCACTCAGCACCACATCTAAACATCTTTTAAATACCTCCGGGGATGGTGATTCCACCTCTCCCCTGGATGGCCTGTTCCAACACGCGATAACCCTTTTGGTGAAGAAATGCATTCATAATGGCTTCATGTCATGTTTCATTTGAATTTTGATACTCTTTTAGATACTCCTGAATGTTGGTATTACTTTAAAACACACTGTAAACTTAGTAATTTTAAGTTGTAAACTTATTTACGGGTCTTTTTTTTTCCAATTATCTGAAGATTGCACTTTCATCTCTATTCATTCACACAAATTATGGAAGCCCATGAAGTAAGAGGATTCTCCAAGGATCAGCAACAGGAAAAGACAGACTACATGAGGAAGTGAAATCCTTGTTGGTGGTGACCCGCCTATGGCTTCACCAAACAACTTTCCCAGCCTGCTCCACTGGAAAGCAATTTAGTTTTGCCCAAATTATCACATTCAATCTGTGCATCACATGAGGAAGAGATGACAGGCCCTGAACCCTGGCTGCTGATCTATGGGAGGTTTTAGTACTCTAGTAGCTATCTCTTACCATTCTTCCATGGGCCTTGCAATAGTCACAGAGTCAGCAGGAGAGAACTATGGCCACGTGTTTGGTGACTCGCATTAACATACCAGACCGTGAAATAAAGAGCTGAAAACTGGGCATAGATTCCCTTTCACCAGCTCTGCTATGGGAATAGTAAGTGCCAGCAGGGCAGTAGAGCAGGCAGAACCAGACTGGGATGTTAAAACAGAACAGCAAGATTCACCAGAGCTTCTTCAGCAGAGCCTTGAAAGAGCCCAGAGACAACGACTCACAAAGAGCAGGAACATGCTCAGCAAACAGAAGGATCCAATAAAAGCTGCATTACAAATATCACCTAATTAACCATTACCTACATTTCCTAACAGTGGGAAACATAATCTGTACGCGGGGTCAACTTCAAAGGGAGATGAGGTCTGAGCTTAAGAAATACAAAAGGATGCATAACCAAAAGTCATGGGATTAAAGAAAGGGAAAGCTTAAAACACAAAGTGGAAAAAAGTCATTGAGAGCAAACCATTACACTGTCAAGCAAGGTCTTAGTGGC
Source organism: Nycticryphes semicollaris (assembly GCA_013400055.1). Taxonomy (NCBI): domain Eukaryota; kingdom Metazoa; phylum Chordata; class Aves; order Charadriiformes; family Rostratulidae; genus Nycticryphes; species Nycticryphes semicollaris. Next base: position 1,160,782 of record VXBJ01005362.1, on the reverse strand, counting down.
AGTGATGGAAGCCCCATGACTTGGAAAGTTTAAATTTAGAGTAAACAAGGCATTAGAAGGCTTACACCCTGGGGAGCCGTCCTGCCTCATCAGGGAGACAGACTGCACCGGCCACCTCTGCCTCCAGTGTCTCTTCTGCAGTACATACACACTGCTCTGATGAGCTATTTCTTTCAAGCCAAAGATTTCAAAGATACCGCAATTTAGAGATTATCTATGACCTCTGCATCAAGCAGTTCTTCTACTTGCAAATAATTAGCTGGGGGAACTGCTTGCCAGAGAGTTCTACTTCAGCCTGGGCAAGATTTATGAATGAAGCTGCTGCACTGGTTCTGTGATTTGTAAGAGCAGTAACCTCTTCTGGACCCTGAGCTCACTGCTCACCATCCTCTGCAACGTAATTAATATAGTCTGATGAAAAATTGCCTGAACTGCTCTTCAATTCACTGACATTTCTGAGACTGAAACCTTCCTTGTTCAAACTGCCTGTAAGCTGTGGTGATCTTCTCATACGCAATACAGCAAAGAGTGGGTTCTCCTCCCAGCAGTACTGATGACTGTTATTCTTCCTTTCTATCATTTTCCTCCCTCTTTCCCCTTGATCACCATTATCGTATAGATCTTATTCAGTTATGAGACAGGACCATTTATTAAGAAATTTATATAGTGCCAATACAGCAGGACCTTCACTCCTGTTGCGTCTGTTACACATTAGTGGGACTATACAATATCCTGTGACCGGGCACGGCAGGAGCAACTGTCCTTGGCCTACCAGAGTGGTTGCACCATTTTCTTCTATTTTGTATTTTACTCTCCCACACTGTTAATCCAGACCACCTGGGGAAAATAAAAGAAAACGTAACACATGCAACACCTTCCAGCCTCACCATTTTACAGTCAAGTGGTCCATGCTTTGAGAGTCATGCAGCTGCTGGAAAGTTCATCTCATCTTTCATCAAAGAGGTCAGTTCCCCTTTGCTTTCTACCACTGAAACCTTCCTGGTAGGTACAAATAAGAGGAGGGAAGAAGGACCCAGGGCATCCTGTGGTTAGCATGCAAGGAATCTGCTCCCTTTTGTACCTCTGCCTCACAGGCTGCTGGAGGGACAGCGGGAGACGGTGACAGTAAAGGTGTCCTGTATCTCGTTTGAAGGACAAAAGGAAATACCACATCAGCAGCACTAGTGATTCTTGTCACCACATACTGGTTGTCCTGGAGAGTGTTGAAAGTGACCCAGGCCACAGGCCATGCCTAGGCTCCCTCCCCGGGCTGCATAATCTTTCCAAGGAGAGGCGTGACAGCTCCACAGCACCTTCTGAGCACAGCTCCTCTCGGGCAACAAATCACACTGTAAAATATTGCCCTCTGAAGTGCAGTTTCCTGCTGATTTCAGTACATGCATGTATGAAGACAGAAGTCAGCCTACAGTTAGTCTTTGATAAACACCTAGGAGCAGACACATCACACATAAGTGCCTTTCCAGGGCATTTTATTTATCAGTAGACACTTATCATTAGGCAATGCAGAACACCTAACACTCCTATTTCTCCTTTGTCCTCAGTGCCAATGTTTATGTGTTCATAGGAATAAGTATACACTGCTGCTGCATCTGTTTATCAGCTTCTTTATTTCTCCGGAGGCAAGATCTCACAGGATGACCCCATGGCAGGGAAATGCAAACATATGCACTAGTGCGAGAGGTGAGAGAACCTCAGCAGAAGAAGGAGGCTAAGGCAGATGTGGATGGTCCCTATCAGATCTCCTTGGAGTAAAAAGTGTCTCCAGATGTTCTCGTGTCACCCCCTGCTGTGCAGCAATGTAATTTAGCTTCCTCTCCCTACTCTCACACTAAAAAAAAAAACAGACATTGGGCAGATTAAAGATGGTCTTGGCCAACCCTCTCTGGATGACAGGGACAGAGCAAGAGAAGAATTCCAGTCTGAATGTCCGAATTCTTTGTGCATTTAGAAATCTCCCACTGAATCTGACACTATGGTGTTAGAATAACAGAAATGTGTAGTTTGGGGTCACTGCCTTAATGTCTCGGACACGCTCTCCCAAGTGGTCTGTATCTCATTTCAAACAAAAACAAGTGACTAAAGTACAGGATCCTGGCAGCCAACTACATAAGGCTGGATTAGCACTGGTTGTGTCAGTATAATCAACCCTTTCTTTTCCCCTTTTAACATAGAAACAATGGCTGAACTGGACATTTACAGGGAAGATTGCTTCTAAATACGAATTAACTGTTACTCACAGGTAGTGTTTTCAGGGAACAGTATTAATTACTGCCCCTTACGCTCCCCCAAGCCACTCTCCAGAGAAGGAGCAAATTCATACAGTCAGGGGTTTGATTAGACACAGTGACTTTATATTCTTAATTTTGAAGGGTTTGGTTTGGCTGACTTTTTCAGTTACTGACAATCAGAAGGCACACACAAATGGTCCTGCCTGTAACAGCCTGAAACCGTAACAGCCTGAAACTGAGTTTCAAAACCACAAAAATACAGGCAATCTTCTTGCCTATAGCTTTCCAGCTTTCCTACATACACACATTTCCTACCAGCGAGGTGCAGGCAGCTTGCCATTCAGCTTGTGGAGTTTCTGGCTTATCCTTCAGAGAGGTCTCACCCCCTTCAGGATTGAGAAAGAAGACAAGAATTCATCTCTGGCACTTGGATTCATCCTACCCTGGCCAAGCAGAGCACACTGAGGTATCAAAGCCAGATTTGGGGGCACCAAAGCGGCACTGTGGATCTCGAAAGAGACTCAGGAACTTGCTCAAGTTCCTTGAAGAAATTTGTGGCAGAACAGAGAACGTTAGCTACTCCCCTAGCACATCTGCATCCCCCAAAATGGGTGAATAGGAATGTTCTGGTCTCAGTCATGTAACAAACTTACTGTACTAGAGTTCTGCTGCAAGGCTGCCTATAGGAAACACAATTCCCACTCTGATAAGTAGGGTAGCTGTAACTACAAGAGCTACAAATATTAGAGGCTAATGGGTAACAGCTATGAGGACATATAGATCTAAGCCAGGCAGGTAAAAGATCTCTTTTAAATCCCTCCTGCACATAAAACCATGGCATGGAAAGCCAAAAGTTAGAGTTTCCCTGTTCTCGAGTTCTTCCAAATGCCTTAAGTGGGCCACTCACCCACAAGGGATGAGGCTAAACACGTAGCCATCAATCACGCTGGTAAAATGAAATGTTTTCAAGCAAATTTTTCAGTAAGTCAATAGAAGAAAGAAAGGGAAGCCTAGCCTCTGCCTAAGTCTTCAGTTCATGTTCTCTCACCCTAAACAACACAACTGCCTCTTGTCTGTCATACTATGAACTTTCATTATCACATCTGAGGAAACCTTCCACTGATAAGGACCGTGTCCTCCCATACTACAACTCAAATCATTTTGTTGTGCAGTGGAAGTGGAAGGACAACTGCAAATCTATCAGCTTAAGGGCTACGCTACAGACGAACACCAATCCACCAGCATCCCCTGCGATTTCTTGAGAATTTACCACTGCCGTTTGGAAGCCAAAGCACTCATATAGACATTTAAAAAAATGCTGTAAATTCCTCTTAAAAAACCCTGGATGCAAGAGCGAGAAGTGATGTGGAAAATTCTGGCCTTTAGCCAAATTATTCACTAGCCCTGTAGGTTCATTAATCTAGTACTGCTATAAATTTCTATTATGAGATATTATTGATTCATAGCCATAAAACCACTGGATGCTTGAGATCTTTGCCCCAAAGTCTTTACAGTCCCAAATCCTGCACTTGGAAAGACTAGTTCTTACTTCAACATTTATTCCACTCATCTCAACAACATCAGCCAACTCATGTTTCTAATTTTAGTTGTTCCTACTGACGGTTGAGTAACACTGGCACTTTTCAAATAATCCTTTGATTTGATGACATCATATGTGCTCTTGGGAGGATACATAGAGTCAACATCCCCCTACAAAAATGGACAGAGCTGATTAACTACTGATGTGTGGGAGATTACAAGCTTAACTGATGTATGGTGGTAGACGTCCCTTCCCTGGAAATATTCAAGATCAGGTTGTATGAGGCTCTGAACAACCTGATCTAGTTAAAGATGTCCCTGCTCATTGCAGGGGATTGAACTAGGTGACATTTAAAGGAGCCTTCCAATCCAAACTATTCTTTGATCACTTACAGTGGTCTAAGAGACAGAAGAGACAGAAGACATAAAGCCAAGGATTCTCTCTGGGGTTTAAGTTACTGGGGTAAAAGCCTCTTGAAATAGGATGAGTTCTGAAGCACAACGAACACCACAGCAACTTCTGAATGTGTTGACAAAGCTAACCATTGAGAAGGAAAACTATTAAAAATACATCTTCGAACCTAGCCAAACATAACATAGTCTTGCAGTGTAATTCTGCTTCAACCACACTCCTGGACTGTTACTGACTAGAGTTGCAGCAAAATTAAGAAATTCCTGAGCAAAATCTAAATCAGTCCTGCCTAAACTACAAAGATGAATTATCCACTGAGCTGTGTGACATGTCAGTGCTCCCAGGCTGGGTAGCACAGCTTAATACAGGTCTATGCAGCACCAGCACAGAGAGCTGCTGTCTGGCCAAGGAAAGACGAAGCCCAAAATTAACGGATCCGGTTTATCATGCAGTACCTGAAGGGAAGTGCCAACTGAACAGGCAACATCTTCTTTAATTAAAGTTGCATAGGAGTGGGGATAGCGAGCAGGACACATCTGATGACTTGGTACAATACGGCCGTAAAAAGAAGACTGGATGCTGATGGTTGTTCTGTGAGGACATCTCAGTGAGACATATTCTCCATCGCAGGCATGGTCAGTGTAATTCTTTAGTACTTGTGATATGTAACCTGCAAAAACCATGAAAAAAAAAACCATTATTAGTGAAAGGTAGTTCATATTTAGGTGATTTAGAGCAGTGCAGTCTAAAAAACACATAACTAACAAACAATGAGGGATGCAGATCTTATTACTTATCTCATATATGTGCAAAGGAGAGAGACAATGACATGGCTGGGGTGGGGGTGGTTGGAGATTTGTCCTTCAGATTTGTCCTTCAGATTTGTCCTGTTATATATATCTTTAGTGGAAGCAATATTCAGATGCTCCAACTTTAATGCAATCATACCATTTATTTACATTGGCATATCTGTCAAGTTTACAGGAAATACATCCGAGCCAGACTCATCATTTGGATCACGTCTAGATACTGCATGCAATTTTTGGCTCCTCGATACAAGACAGACTTCAATAAACTGGAGTAAGTTCAACAGAAGGCCACCAAGATGGTTGGGAGCTGGAGCATGAGCACTTGCCCTGTAAAAGTGGTTTGTTCAGCCTGCAGAAGAGACAGCTACAGGATGGTTATCAAGGACATGGAGCCAGGCTCTTCACTGTGGTGCATAGTAGGAGAATGAGGGATAACAGGCACAAGATGAAAAAATAGAGTTTCAGACCAGGTATATGGAGCAACTTTTCCACTGCGAGGGCAGTCAAACAGCGGAGCAGGTTGCCCAGAGAAGTTGTGCAGTCTACATCCTTGGGCAGTTTCAAGACTGGACAGGATGAAGCCCTGAGCAACCTGGTCTCACTTTCTAGTTGACCCTATTTTGAGCAGGAGGATAGACTAGAGAACTGAAGTCCCTTCCAACATCACTTTTCCTGTGAATTTATGGTTGTGGGCAAGAAAGGCCCAGACACAGAGCCACTCAGGGGAAAGTTGGGGTTGTTGTTGGTTGTGTGAAGTCCTATTCCATCGTGGCGCACTTGTCATGTCTTTGGTGACTTGACAATATACCATGTTAATTCACCTGGTTGCAACTTCTGTTCTAGGCCTTTGACACAAAGCTTTTCTTTCTCTCCAGTTCTGCAAAGTTTCAATCTTCTTAGAAGTAAAAGAATATGCAGAACCCAATCTCTCTTTGTTTGTTAGAGGATGACGTTATTCACAATAATAAAGTCATTAGCAAGAATAAAGCGTGGGGACAAAGCCTCGTTAAAGTTACACTTAGTTAAAAGGGCTGATTGCAGTCAGGTTGCCATGGCAACTGCCAAGCAAATCCTGACTTCGGCATGATGGGAAAGCACTGTGGTGCTGATATAGAGGCATCTCTGCAGGGAACTCTACAGTGTGTCCCACGTCAGCATCAGCCACGGTCCAAATTCAACTCTGCAGACTTCCTCTCTGTAACGATTTTGGAAGGCCCCTTCCCACTACCGGCCACCAACACATATCTACCAGTGACAATCTCACAATGCCTTGTACCTATCTTCCTTTATATCTTAAGAAAAGGTAAAGGAAGACAGGGAGACAGGACATTGTGGGATTACTGCTAGTAAAATCTTTTCTTGGGAGGCGGAGTAGAGAGAAAAGACAAAACCGTTACAAGAAACAAGTAGTCCCTGGGCAAATTTCTAAAAGGGAACCTAAGGTATATCTTAGATTTGCTTTTAAAAAATGGGTAAAATGTGACTACTCTCTTGGTGGCCCATAATCATAGAGTAATTTAGGCCATTACCTTTTGAAAGCATCTAATCCAACCTTCTGCCCAAAGAAGGGCCAATTTAGACCAGTTTTCCCAGGGCCTCATCCATTTCTAAATATCTCCAAGGATGAGGCCTCCACAACCTCTCTGGACAACCTGTGCCAACACTTAACAACTTTAATAGTGAAAAATTTTTTCATTACATGCAATTGGAATTTCCCATGTCATTACATTTGGTTTTTACCTCTGGGTCTTTCATTGTGCATTTCAGAGAAAAGGCTGGTTCCATTTCCTCTACACCAAAGTGTAGAACAGTGATTAGATCCCACTCTCCTTATTCTTTACTTCTAGATTAACAGACCAGCTCTCTCAGTCTCTTATTATTTATGTTCCACCACCCTTGGCTTCTTGGCAGCCACAGGGACTCTCTCAAGCTTCTCAACATCTTTGCTGTACTGAGGGGCCAGCTTGGTATGCAGTTACCCTTCATTGCTGCAAGGTGCACTGCTTCTTCACATTCACCATCCTCTCTTCCAAGATACGATAACACACACAGGGATACACAATCCATGTGGCTGGAGAGAATTCACGTGGCTTGCCCAGAATTATTCCAATGTCAACTACAGCTATCTTTGTAGACGCATCTGTAGGATACATTTACTCCACAAAATTAAACACTCCCATTGCCTTTTCTCTGTCCCTGAAGTCATATCCAGAAACTTCCTCTTACTCTCCAAAATAGCATGGCCTCATCCAGAGCTTTTCCCCGGAATAGTTCTTCCGTACAAACATTGAAACCTAGCTCAGGGGCTGTGTGAAAGAATACTAGTCCAAAGGAATCTCAAGGTGCCTAAACCAACTTGAATCATTGTTCTTAGAGATAACCAACACACACAGTAATTTAGCTTCAGCTCTCAGGCTGCCACGATGAGGGCTGGATTCTCTGAATTTTAATTTGTAGTTCTTATTTAGCATTTCTGTTTCTACAGTGCCTCTAGGTGCACGCCAAATAGATATTTACTCAAATCAGCATATTAATTCCCAAGTCCCCAAGGCAGCATTTGCTTATAAGAAAAAGGCTGAGACACGGCCCCAATAATTAGAGTAAGTGACAAGATTGCATCAGATCAGGGAACAGCAGCATTTAATTTAGTGCCTTTATCTCACTTGTTCAAGGAAGCGCTCTGGGGATAAAAATGAACTATTTGAGTGCATCTCCTTTCCCAGTCAGTAGAATAGGTGTTCTGCACACTTACTCCTGGAGTCAGCTCAGCTCTCCTCCCCCCAAAAATAAGGCAACCATACAAGATGTGCATCAGGAAAAGCAAGCTACAAACAAAACCAGAATGTAACACCAAATGTTAAACCCTACTTCACACTGTTACTCCAGCACATTAGGACTTTTCCCTGAGGCTGACCTATGAGGGAGCCTGAGAAATACAACCAAAGTACAGTCAAGACTCTACTGGCTCCTCTGAATATTCAATATTCTCTCAGAACAGTGAACCTACAGCATGCCTTTTATATTACCAATTCAGGATCAGGGAAGGAGGGAAGGTTTCAACCCCTGCAATTAGTGCAGATCACTTGTTGAAACAACTCCTTCCTCTTGTCTTCCATCAGCAATCTCAAAATAACTTGAGTTCATTCAAGCTCAAGATATTGAAGGGATTGAATGCTTTGATGGTGAGTAGCTAATAATACACAAAGCACAATGTCTGAAACATCTGGCATTGACCACTGTCAGAGAGAAGATACTGGAGTAGGCATGGCCATGATCAGGGATGACATGATGTTCTCCAGAGCAAAACAAAGTGGCTGTGGAGAATTAATGGTCTTTTTTTCCCCCTCTTTAAGTGTGCCAAATTTGCACTATGTTCATTTGTAGCTCTTCTGAAAGCATTGGCACTTCTTTACCCACTGATTCATGGTTCAGTAACCCAAAATCTGAGTTGTTTTCAGCATCCTTGCTGAATTTTCAGTAACAAGCCTCCAGTGACCTTTTGTACTACTATATGTGGTACCAGGGAGGGAACTACTGGGATGGTCTTTTACTGAATGAAATGTATAAACAAGTAGCCAATGCGAGGTGTTTGAGGACTTCAATGGCACTTGTACACCAAGGTAAGAAGCACTTCATAAGTACATGAGAAATAGCTCACAGAGCTCATTGACTCTTTCCTGGCAACCATGAAAAAGTCTCTTTTGGATGGCTGCAAGAAACGACTTTAGTTTAGTAAAATGATACAGCAGATCACCAATCAGCTCTTCATAGACCACAGAACACGACAGTCAAGACACTGAGATGATAAAGGTATTATCAAATGATTTTATCACTCCTCATTAAGTATATTTCTCTGCATCATTATCTGGAATATAAGCTACAGCCTTACAAGTGTCCACTCCAAACAAAGATAAGAAAGGCTGTTATTAAAGACAGCCGAAGGCATTTGCCACTCCTTTCTTCATCCTCAAACCGGGGTGTGAAATCATCATTGTTAATCCAGGAACCGAATGCAAGCAGTTATTTGAGGAAAACATCCCAGCTGTGCTGTCACAATCAAATCTACTCTATTTTGTCATGGTTCATCTTGGAGTGGAAGTGACATAAATTCTCATTATTTTATCAGGAAATTTTTTGATGGTTCACTTATTGGCCTGTTTAGGGAAGATAATGTTAGAGCAGGTGGGTAATTGGAGCTTTTCTTTAAAAACACATGCGTATTTCAGCTTGAAACCATGATAAAAGCATAAAAGCTATCTAAAGCATTAAGCCCACTAAATGCTTTTAAAATCTGGTATAACAAAAACAATCTCAAGCTTTTGGGGGTTAGCAGCTCTCTTTTTTAAAGATTGTGTCAAGGACATGAAATCTTTGCTGGTGGTCATCATATTCCCATATTAAACCAATGTATAGGATTCAAGTGCTAAACTTCTCCATTCAAAGGAGCAATGTCATTAGCAAAGCAGGGATTTATACTCTGAAGACAAAATAAACAACCCAAAGAAGCCCCTCACAAAAATGATAGATCATTTTCCACTCTAATGAGAAGGAAATGTTCCTTTCAAACACCACATGCAATTTATTTTTCCAAAGACCAAGAGTCTGACTCCTATCAGTCATCAGCAATAACTTTCCGCTACTCCCAGACACAACCCTTAACGCTGGCTGTAACTCTACCCCACCCAGCAATGACAGTTCCCAAGAACCACTTTCACCATTGCCCCTCCAGGGAACTGTTGCTCAGTTCTCATCCAACAGCCAGTTCCAACCCTTAACACATATGCAGACTACAGAAAAATAACAGTTTCATACAGAATATCATCATTTTATAGGTACTGTAAATCTAAATATCATCCTTTACTTATTATTATGTAGTTACAACCCTGTCTTTTTGAGACCACACGAACTGATGGAGTGGTTCACAAAAGCATAGATGGTACGAAAGCTTTTCTCCCAGCCAGATGTAGGGTAATAGTAGAGTACACAAACACTCATTCATATATCATATTTTACCATCATTGCTTAAAAGTAGTAAGCCCTCTTTTCCTGCTTCCACGAAGTACAGTTCTAGTTTTACTTGACAAGGCACAGAGCAACACACCAGCTCCCCAGTCATCAGAAGACAAATGCCAACTTTCACCAGGAAACATCTCTGTGAGTGTGTGCTGGATGAACAATCACAACAGAACTCGCTCTTTCTACAGTTTGAATATGATCTGAAACTTCTACTCAATTACAAGGAAACTCAAAGGATTTTAATGGCTAATGAACTACTACACATAGAATCACAGAATTGTCTAGGTTGGAGATGGTTTAGATCACCTAGTCCAACCCTCAACCTAATTCTGATAAAAAAAACAATCACAAAACCATGCCTCTAACCACCATGTCAACCCATCTTTTAAATACCTCCAGGGATGGTGCCTGAACCGCTTCCCTGGGCAGCCCATTCCAAGGCTTAATAACCCTTTCAGTGTAAAAACGCTTCCTGATATCCAATCTGAACTTCCCCTGGTACAACTTGACATAATTCAAGACAGAGTTTCACTACTATCTGCATCAAGCTATAGCTAAGTGATAGCAATGTCTTCTTAAAATATCCCATTTTGAGCTTTTGTAGTCACAAATATAGAACTGTATAATTGAGAAAAATCAACACAATGAAAAAAAAAAAGAACATTATACTTGGAAATAAGCAATTTCCCATTATCTGAAACACAAAAAATCAGTGCAACTAACTGTGTTAGTGAATAAAACACTGCCTTGCTCCTGACCGACACAGCTTCTTTAATTTTTCTTGTTTTCCAGATCTATATTGGTTTTTCAATATCTATTTTTATTTTTTCCTAGTTTCCTCGGCTTCCTTGCAGGTGTTTTTGAGACTGCGTGTGAAAGAGAACTTTCTTCCAGGAGAGGCCTTACTCAGATAGTTTTCTGCAGCTCAGGCTACCCCTAGACCAGATTGGTTTTTTAGATAGGGCATAGACTGGAGAATTTCAGCTTATTCTTTATAGACAGAAGACTGATACTCATAACAGCCCACAGGAACAATGCTAAGCCAGTGGAATAGAGTAACACGCCACGAGGATGTGCAAACAGGGCTGAAATACAAGCCCAGGGAAGGCTTGAAGCCAGAGCAAGTAACTCAATGAATGCACTTCATACCAGGCATTACTGATAATCCTGTGGTTGCAGTAGTAAAAGCAGCTCTCTCAAATCACAGAGCAGCCTCGTACAGACAAGTAGGGTTTGTTTTGCTTTGTTACTAATACTGGAGATTAAAACTTGCTATTACAAACCTTCTACAGAGAGATTTGCTTTCACTTCGGCTGCTTCCCAACCCCTTTCACCTTTCAGATACCATACAGCCCTGGAAAAACTTGGAACAGCTTGTAAGCATACTTGGAAGAATATTTTTATTTTAAGCCAACAGTTCTTTGCCCCACTATCTGATCTTCTGTGGTGCAGTTGCAGCTCCAAGCAGCATCCAGTGTTTAACTTAGAAAAACAGCTTTGAAATGAGAGTGAATTTAGAACCGCAGCTGAGTGCCAGCATTTCACGGCTAAACAAGGTAACGTTTTCTAAGTGCTGAATAGTATTTCATAGGGTAAACGCTGAATAGCATTTCATAGGCCTCCCTGAGTTTGCGTGAGGATGAGAATGTAGTAGAAATTAGATTGGTGAAGGCAAGGGGTGACAGGAATAAAAACATGGTAGTTTTCAACTTCGCAGGGTTGAATCTAGATATTTGTGAGGATTATTGCTAATTATTCCCCTAGACTTCCTAACTGGAAACTCCTACAGAATTTAGCAAACTACTACAGCTCTTCCACAGAATGTTGGAATAACTCGGAAGAATTTAATAAGCAACTCCAACTGCAAGCATTTTGGGACTAGAACTTTAAAGAATTGCTCAAAAAATTCAATACAAAAAATCTTGTTTGCTATTTGAACACCATCTTAGATGATTTTTTTTTTTAATGTCTTGTTAGTCTATAGTTACTTGAGAACCTACTTTTTTCTGAAACAATTTTTTTAAGCCCTTATGGCTCTGGAGATCTCTTTTTCTCCAGCCTCTGAAGCATCCTTGCCAGTGCTTCACCACCCTTCTGATTGAAACTTTTCTTCAAATAAGGGCTCAGAATTTCTTCTGTCACAACTCTTGGGTTTTGGTTTTTTTTTTGGCACTTCTGTGAGGCACTTAGCTTTGGTTTATGTATAACCATTTCTAGGAAGCAGAAGGAAGCATCTGGATACTACCTCAACCTTCTCTTCTCCAGCCTCCACTCCTATGCCACTCGCTCCAGCCCCAAAGCGTCCTACTGGCTCTCCACTGGACTCCTTCCAGTTTATCAGTCTTTCTCTTATCTTGTACCAGTATCGTGACCTGTAATTCAAGGAGTTGACCACCCAATTCCTCCAGATTTAAGGAATTTTTTAACAACTCTTGTTTTGCTAGCTGTATGGTGCAGGCAGCAAGCCACAATTTTGAAGGAAATTTGACGGTGCAGCGAATTTGGCTGGCAGAAGCTGCACCAGGACTTCATCAACTTGCAGCCCCCTCTCCAGATGTTTATTCCTACTCAACCACTCCAGATCAAAGACCCTTCCATTGATCTGTGTGCACATATGTGTATGAGGTCTCAGTGCCAGTGCCTGGAGTCAGACCACAGGTCAGAGGACCCGTGTGTGCATCCTGCAGCAACCAGAGCAACCGAGAGTGTGCAGGTTGTGTGGGTATGTATCCCGGTGTGTGGTCACTAAGGAATATCAAGCTGGACTTGTTGGCACGTAGAGTAAGAACTTTGGGAGCCAAGTAGGAAAGCAGCCACAGGTCTGGGCCAGATACTGGAGAAACCAGGCATCCTGTGAGTTGGCTATAGGAGAAACCAGGAGATCCAGGCCAGCTATGGGAAGTCCTCAACAAAGGAAGGACACGAACCTGTTGGAATGGGTCAAGTGGAGGACCACCAAGATGGTCAGAGGGCTGGAGATCCTCTCCTATGAAGACAGGCTGAGAGAGCTGGGGTTGTTCAGCCTGGAGAAGAGAAGGCTCCTGGGAAACCACTGCAGTCTTCCAGTATCTGAAGGGAGCTGGAGACCGACTCTTTATCAGGGAGTGTAGCCATAGGATGAAGGGTATTGGCTTTAAATTGAAAGAGGGGAGATTTAGATTAGATACCAGAAAGAAATTCTTTCCTGTGAAGGCGGTGAGACATTGGAACAGGTTGCCCAGAGAAGTGGTGAATGCCCCATCCCTGTGAGTGTTCAAGACCAGGCTGGATGGGGATTTGAGAAACCCAGTCTAGTGGGAGGGGTCCCTGCCCACAGCAGGGGGGTTGGAACTACATGATCCTTAAAGGACCCTTCCAACTCTAACCAGTCTGTGATTCTATGGGAAGAATCAGGGAGTCAGCTGAGAGACCCATCTTCATGCACACGCCTGTGTCGGAGGAGACTGAAGACGAGAGGACCCATGAGTCAGCTATTGCATGGGCTGTCTTGGTCACTGGGGGGATCCACATTGAATGCATGCAGGCATGTTTTCTACTGACAGGTTTTCATCCTAAACAACCAGAGAGGGGCACAGGATGAGGCCACTGGTGCTGTCTCGTGTTTGCATGAATGCTGAGTGTTTCCGCCTGTGTTTTTCTGCATGTCCAGACAGATGCACATCTGTACTGGGAACAGAAGCTCAGCATCACTACTGCCTGGACCTGGGCACACAGGGCTGTCACTGCCTTGCCTCTATCAGGCTACCCCATTTGGCAACTCCTAACACTTTCCACTAAAAATTCCATGGGTGGGGGTACCTGTGCGTATATATATAATATATTTAGATGCAGTCATACACACGCACGTTAAAAAGATCCCAAACAACTTTGCAGAATATTTTACCTAGTTTAAGTTGCAGGAGAAGCCTAAACCTTGTTATAACTGTGGAGTGCATTTTTTGCAGCACTACATTTCTTAGAACACTTTGTTAAAATAGTGTTATAGCATTATAAATATTAATAATTATATAATTCACAAGTTAGTGTTACAGCATTATAAATATTAATAGACATTAATGTCTTTAATTGTAAAAAGCATAACTTAGCATGCATTCATATGTATTATGTGTCAATTATATAAATATATTGCACATAGCACAATCATATTTGCAATATATATCTCACAGCATGATCTAAAGATAATTACCAGGTCACCTTATGGGATTTGTTCAGTACTCAGAGAATGAGAGCTATAATTTTGAGAGAGATTTAGTGTGTTATTCTTACAGGCCAAAAAGGTCAATTCCACTCACTATAGACAAGTTAGGCACTATTTCATTCTAGAGATACAGCTGCAGTAAGTGTTAAGGCCATCACTTAAGGCCATAGCTGAAGGAACTGCATGGCTGATACCTCCTCAGCAGCTTCAATTGGCTCCTTCTCTCTCCTTGGCTCCCAACCGATTCCCTTCCAAAACACAGCCATCACAGAAATAAATCACAGTGCTGCTCACTGTGGCCTTGCTATGGCATTCGAAGCAGTGATAAAGAGCTCACACCACAGGGGTTGTGTAGCTCTTCTAAATTAAGTTGTAACAGATTTATTTTATTGAAAGAGCAACAGTTTTCTCTAGATTTTTAACAGCAAAACAGCAGTGGTATAATTAAGATGCCATAATGATACCTGTATCATTTTTTGCAGGCACACGGGAACACATTTGCATAACTACCAACACACCTTTGCTGGCAAAATTCCTCATGTTAGACAAGCTTCACTGGTGTTCATTTTGATTTCCATTTCCACAATAAAGTCCTTTTGATCCCACCCCTTCCTGTCACAATTCTTATAGAAAACAAACTTGACCTTGGAAATCAACATCATTATAAATCAAACGTGCACACGGAAAGACCCTAGCTAAGAAAAAACAATCCCAAAGAAAAAACAACCTTCCAGCCGCTGTAGGCAGCGCCTCCTGCAGTGAAGTTTAAGAGCTCAAACAGGATCTGTCCCCACGCTCAGCCTGCTCCCAGGACGTGCTGATGCTCAGCCTTTCCTCCAAGCATCACTGGGTCTTTTAGCAAGAGAATGACAGCCCTTCTGCACCTTCTGGCCTTGTCACTAAAATTTGCTGAAATCAAATTCGTGCTCTTTCTCAAGGGCCAGGGACCAATTTATTCACGCGTTGCTAAAGCGATTAACCAACACAATATTCTTATGTAACAGGGAAAGGAGTCAGGATCCAGGCACCTCCTTCAGGACATGCTCTGAGCTCACTGAATGTCTCACTGCTTATTCAAGAGGCCATGAACATTTGATAGTGATCAACATATTAGTCCACCTCCACCTAACCTGTGACATAGGGGAGGGTAGCATTTGCACTTCCATGGCTTGTGTGGTCAATCTGCAAACAATCACTTTTTGCTTCCTCCATGCCTAGGAGAAACATACACGTTTCTGCAAGGCATCTCTTTATCTCCATCAAATCCCTTCTTGGGTGCTCCTTAGCCAGATCACACACAGAGAAGTCAATGCTGGTGAGCACAGTGCCTGACAGCAGTCTTCTGGTGCACCCCCACACCTAATGAATCCACCTTTTTCTCTTTTTCTCTAGTATTTTGAAAGCGTGGGGTTTACCACTTCACCACATACCAAAGAAAATTCAGTCCCAATTCTTCTCTGGAAATAGGAAATACTCAGCATCTGTTACAAAACCAGCTGCTGTATATCAGGTCTCTGGTAAGGTCTGTGACAGCTCATCCGTGTCACCACGCAGCGTGACAGTGAGAGACAGAGCACCAACCTGGGAAGGCTGCAGACTGTCCAATTTGACCAAAAGGCAGATTTCCACCACTGCAAACACAGGGTGGAAAATTTGTTTCTGTATTAGAAACATGGCAAATACAAATCAGCCTTGCTATAACCATGTGCCTCTGGAGAGCTACAGCACAAGTGCCTGAAAGCAGCCTGGCCTTTGCCTACAGCTTTATTGGGAGTGACAAGGAAGAACCCTGTAACTGCCCAAATTAAAAGAAAGCCTTTGCACAGCGTGTCACACTGGGACAATGAAAACTGAAAACAGTTATTTGACCACACAAGTGACAGGCAAGACTTCGTGTGCACTGACCGACAAATCAAGCACAAGCCATGACAATCTGACAAGGGCTAAGAAACACCAACACTAAATAAACAGGTTTCTGCCCATTTGGGAGAACTTACTCTGACAAGACTATAAGTACAGAGAGATGGCAGCTTTATTTAGACTATGGCAAATGGCAGGAGGGAAGGCAAAAAGCACATAACCCTATGGGAGTTGCTTGCTAAAGCCATCACAAGCAGGCATGAGTGCTTTGCACACAGCGCCAGAGGCCAGCTCTGGGGCCTTCAGAGACCTACACATCCCCGAAAAAAAAAGTAGATTTCAACTGGCAGGTCAAAATGGTGAACAATTCCAGTGATCCCAGAGAGCAAACCTGAAATCCCGTTACCTTGCATGAAATAATACAGTGTGTGTGAGTTACATGTGCAAATACCATCCTGGCAGTGAAGAGTTCTGCTACGGGAAAATACTTCCAATCTGGTTGTAGTCTCTCTCGCCAATTTTAGCAATCACTTCAACACTCTGATGTTCATTTTTATTAGAAACTTTTTTGTATTGCAAAGTGTGAAATTCAAGGCCTCCCTCGTTTGACGTTGTGTAATAAGGGTATAGGATAGGCAATTTCCATGCTCAAGTAGGTCAAAGCACTCTGGATTGCCTTGCCACCAAGCAATTTTCCCACTGAAGAAGCAGGAAATTTTGGGGGGACAAGGACAAATTGCTGTCTGCAGTTGGAAGGGCAGCCACTCAGCCACTGCTCACAGACGTACAGCTGAGACACTGTAGAGAATCCACACTTGTGATTCCCCTCCAGACTACAGACCCTGTGCTTAAATCCCTCAGAACCCACCTCCCAGGAAAATTCAAATTAGGCAAAAAAAAAATAAATCCCAACACGGATTTTAACATCTCCCTTTTCCTTCTGCTTTAAATTCCAGATTTTATTTATTTATTGCTATTCAGGGTAGATTGGACAAATTTAATGAAAGCAACAGCTCTGGAATGAACCTGCATCCTTTTTCCCCAGGACCTGCAATAAGAACGACGATGCTGCCCTCTGCATGACCTTTGCCTGTGAAATGAATATTTCTCTTTGCTTTGGCCAGGCCCCGGCAACTTTATGAACCCCAAGGGAGGAAAGGAAATGAGGAGAGACTGAGACAAGATAGAAGAGGCTAAACAGTAAAAGGAAGAAGCAGAATGGGGGAAAAAGAAGGAAATTAAAAAGAGAAAAGAAAAGGAGACAGAGGGTAGAATAGACATATAAAAAAATTCCTCTTTCTCATTTGTTAATTAACAGTGTGATCCCAGGAGCTTATCCTATGGAAAGAGTCAACTGGAAGCACAAAGGTAGGGAAACTGAAGAAACAGAGAGCAGCCTTCAAGTACTAAAAAGGAGAAAAGATAAAGATTTTGAACAAGAATACCCATTTTTAAGTGACTTCACTTTATGTTCCCACATGGTTGAGCTCAAAATCATGCCCGCTCGCAGAAAGGACTGTATTACCCAGAGATAAAAATTATCCAGGAGAAAAGGGAGCTCAGACTGACTGTCAAAAAAGGAAAAAAAAGAACAAAAATAGTACATTTGCATGAATCTTCCTTTATTTCGGGTAAGTCCTGTCTTTGATGACTTGGCTACAAACCTCAAATGTTGCCTTAACAGAACGTGCAGTGTGTTGCGTATGTGACAACCAGGCAAAACTGCCAGATCAGCATCTTCTGTTTAAGCCATTGACTTCAGCCAAGAGGGAATCTATTATTCACCAGCAACTGGACAACTTAAAACAATGATAAATGTTGTCAGGGTAGCGGGAATGATGATTCCACAGGTGAATTGTCTAGCGGTTTTATTTTGACATAAACAATACTAAGAAAAGACAGGCATCCTGAGCATTACCAGTTCAAGCTGTCAGGTGGCCCAACCAGTTAGAAGCTTAACTAACCTCCACTTCCCACATGGTCCTCCTGGAAAAGGCATTGCAGGAATGGACAGGAAATTAGCCCATGGGAGTAAAGGCAGGATGGGGATCGTACATTGGGCTGAGGATCAGGCACTAATGCAGGAGTTTAATTCCTGCCTGTTAAACAAGCTATACCTTTCTGGTGCTCAAGCGAAAAACCTTGTCTGTCTCAAAATATCTCACCAATTTACCTGTAGTTTTATTTTTCCCAAAGAATCATGTCACTCGACCATGGAACTTGTAGTATTCCTGTTGGGACTGACTAAATTAGTTAATCTCAATTAAGGCTTCATTATCAAGACCTTTTAGATCCCTGTCCTCAGATATTTTTTTTAATATTATTTCATTTTAATTTTTGCATTGGTGAGACAGCAGCTTTCTTTCCTAGCTAGGCAAAGCCACACTGTGGAGGAAAATCTCAACTTAGAAGACTGCCCCTTAGACCCAATCACCCATGGGTTTTAGCTATCACTTGAGCTCTCTCCATAGAGCTAGCAGAAAGAAGGTGTCAGGTGTGAAATATTTAATTCTGAAGTCGATGTCTAACTGTGAACAGGAGTAGAGGTCAGACAAATCATGTCTGAACCTGGTTCACTTCTCTCTGATGACTGTAAAGGGAGTCCCGTCTTCCTACCTCAAACTTATTTTCATTATAGGCCCCAAAAGGAAGATGAACTGCTCATTGTGTATCACAGCACTGAGCAATGGCTTCATGACCACCTTCTGATAAGGGTTTCCCAGGGTGGGGCTCACCTTGAGTGAGGAAGGTCAGTAGAGAGGCAACTCACTGCCCTGATCCCTGTGGGGTCCCACAGGTGAATGAGGGTTTATGTCACAGCAACACAGTTCTAGAACATGGTCTTTGGAGAGACTCTGTTGTTCTTCACCCTCTGATACTGCTGCCACTGTAACTTTTGTCTTTAGTATCTAACCTTAAAGTGATGCCTGCATAAAACAAAACTGCATTTATATAGTTACCATTCTAAATTAGCTGCTCGGGACCAAAAGGCTATCCACAGGCAGATTCCACCTCTTCCTTGGTGCCATCAAGAAAGATCAGCTCTGGCCGCCAGCCACTGGGCCAGAGGAGAGTTCACAGCACACTTCATCTGGTATCACCCTTGCACCTCATTTTCCCGAATATCAGCTGAAGATGGTCCCGTTTCTGTATCTACAGGCAGGCCAGGAAAAAGTAAGGACCTGTGAATGTGAAGTAACATGAGCCACAGCAAGACTGGGGTAAAAAGAGAGATAAATGCCTGCTGATTTTTAATCAGGAGCACTCAGTAGCACTTCAGGACATGACAAAGGGGATGAAAGGATACACAAAGGGAGGGAACTGCTTAGCCTGGAATATAAGTTAATAATAATAATGAAGACATCTGACTAACAAAGAAGAGACAGAACAGCCCCATTCTACCACATCACCACAATCGCCTCTATAAAGGCAGTAAGTGAAAACACAAAAGGTATTTTTCCACAGGGTCCCTTTTCTTCCCCACCTCTCACTGAGGCCATTCCCCATATTTGCAGCTTCTTTCAAGGGCAGAAATAATATTTGGCTTCCTTGGCAACGAAGAACAAAGAGACAATAGAAATCCGACAGTGGAATTTATTAAGCCACATTCTACACTAACCCCTTGTATAGGGACAGCCATCAGGCAGGGCAGAATGGCCCCAGCATAACAGCAGTTAGAAAAGCTTTTGGGCTAAAAGCTGTTTGCGCTGCTTTGACACAGAGCAGTTGTTTTGACTAATAGGCCAGAGAAGGGGATTTGTTTTGCAGAGCAGCACTTTGAAGGGCTCTTTGCCTCACAGCTGTAATGGCAACTACATCCACAGCACACGTTCTCCTCCTACCTATTGTATCACGTACCAAAACACATCACAGGCCAAACCAGTGTCAGGGTTGGCTGCTGCTGAACTCGGGGAGAATTGTGCTCATATATGGACAGCTTTAGCTGCGATTAAACTCCAAGACCTGGCAGCATTTCACAGCCCCTGGATATGAGTGCACATCCCCTCATACTGGAACCAAACACACCATTCCTCCCCAGGAAAAGGTGATTTTATTTCTCTTTTTTTTCTTTTGACAGCTTAGATAGATTGATGAAATTCCCCTTCTACATTATCCTGGTTTGGGACAGGACAGGGAACTGCACTCAGTTATTCTACTGTTGAGTCCAATGTTATGCTTTTCTGTTACTTTAAGGAACACTTTTGAACCTGTGTAGCTCATCTGCATATTTTGCAGATGATAGAGAACTGGAAGGAGCAGTTAATAAACCAGATGGTTGTTCCATCACTGAGAGGGACCTGGACAACCTGGAGAAATAAGCAAAAAGGAATTTCATTAATTTTAACCAGAGGGAAAAGCAAAGTCCTGCTCACTGGGAGGAGTACCCCCATGCATCGTTACAGGCTGGAAAGCAGCTTTGTAGAAAAGGACTGGGGGGTCCTGGTGGACACCAAGTTGACCATGAGCCAGTAATATGCTCTCCCAGCAAAGGCAGCCATTGGCAGGAGTATCACTAGCACATCAAAAGAGGTAAGCCTAACCCTCAGCACTGGTGAAACCCATCTGGAGTGTTGCATCCAGTTCTGGATTCCCTAGGACAAGAGAGACATGGACATATTGGTGTAAATACAGCAAAGGGCAACAAAGAAAATCAAGAGACTGGAGTATCTGTGATATGAGGAGAGCCTAGAGAGCTGGGACTCTGACTAGCATGGAGATGAGAATGTTCAAGGGGGATCTTTTCAATGCATATAAATAACTGATGGGGGGAGAATAAAGAAGACAAAGCCAGACTCTTCTCAACAATAACTCAACAATATCCCACAAATGGACAAGAGGCAATAAGCACAACCTGAAATACAGGAAATTCCATTTAAACATAAAAGTATAACTGTGAGGGTGGTCAAACACTAGGTTACCCAGAGAGGTTGTGGAGTCTCCAATCTTGCAGATATTCAAAATCCAACTAGACATGGCCCTAAGCACTCTGCTGTAGGTGCCCCTGCTCTAAGCAAATAGGTTGGACTAGATGACCAAAAGTCATAGAATCACTGACTACCTCAAGTTGGAAAGGACCCATAAGGATCATTGTGTCCAACTCCCTGCTCCTCACAGGACTACCTAAAATGAAATCATATGGCTAAGAGCTCTTCTGATGCTACTTGAATTCTGACAGGGTTGGTGCCATGACCGCTTCCCTGGGGAGACTGTTCCAGTGACTGACCACCCACAGTGAAGATCTTCACTGAGGTTCCTTCCACGTGAGGACTCCTCCTGTCCACTCTAAACTTTCCCTGACACAGCTTCATTCCTTTTCCTCATGTCCTGTCACTGGTCACCAGAGGGAGGACATCAGTACCTCCCTCTCTGCTGCCCAACTTGAGGTGCCCCTCAGCCTTCTCCTCTCCAAGCTGAACAAACCAAGTGACCTCATCTGCCCCTCCCAATTCTTGCCCTTGAGGGGGCAAGACACACTCTAATAGCTTGATGTCTTTTTGCACACCCAAAACTGCACATAATGCTCTAGGTGGGGCCATACCAGTGCAGTGCAGAATGGGACAGTCACCTCCAGCTAGCTATGCTAGTCTCTTCCAACATCAGCCATTCTGTGATACCAAATCACTTCTCAGCATGCACTGATAAGAGTTGGTTTCCCTGGAAAAAACCTTTATCCAAATTTGGAGCTCCGTTTGTTATGACCCCAGGTAGCATTTTAGCACCATCTCAGCTCTGTTCACAGAGATGCCTTTTACTAGACTTAGGCTGTCCTGCAACAGAGTTCAGGGAAGTAAGAAATGGCTCTCCCTAGAACATCTCCTGGACAAGCAGCAACACTGACCTCTAAAAACAACATTATCATTCAAGTAAAGTGCTGCTCCAGACAATGGAAATGGCACTTGGCACTCCATAGTTGCTGAGTTAGCGCTGTAATAAGATCACCTTTCAAGATTTGTTTAGTCCGCAACATCTATGGTTATTAATTTACTCTGATGCAAATACAGAGAGTGCTAAAGGGATGCAGTTTTAGATAATAAAATTTAAGAAATTGGTTATTAATTTTACATAATGACTTAGTGTCCAGATTTTGCACAACAAATAGCATTCCCTTGTAGCCTGCTTGATTACTCCTTATGAATTTTGTTCTGCAGATCTCCTTCCCAGATCATCACAAGCAATCTCTCAGCAAAGAGGAGAAAGTCACCTGGGAGGTGAGGAGATGATGAGACATGGTCTCTGGAAGCCAGCTACTGCTCCTCCCAGAAACATCACCCTCTATAGAGAGAGCTGCTTTCCATGCCCAGGAGAAAAGGCCATGCCAGGGATGCATCTGAGTGGCAGAAGCCATCTCGACCTCTGTTTTTCCTACAGGACAGTGCCAAAAGGAAAAATAACCTACTTGTGAGCACACACTGTGCCAGCAGCAAGCTCAGCACTTTGAGGTCTATCCTCACACACTGTCCAGCAAAAGGGCTCCATAGATGAGTGACATGTTCATCCTCTCCTCGGAGCTAGTGGAAAAGAGAAGACATTTCTGTAATGTCTTATGCTGATGCATACATCCAAACCAGGCCTGAAGAGTCACACACTGGAAGTACTGCAGAGTGTACTGCAGGGTGAACAGCAGAAAGATCGCCTGATAGAATCATAGAACCATTCAGGTTGGAAGAGACCCTTGGGATCATCGAGTCCAACCATCAGTCCTACTCTACAAAGTTCTCCCCTACACCAGATCCCCCAACACCACATCTAAATGACTCTTAAACACATTCAGGGATGCCTCCATGGGCAGCCTATTCCAGGGTCTGACCACTCTTTCTGGGAAAAATTCTTTCCTAATGTTCAGCCTAAACCCACCCTGTTACAGCTTGAAGCCATTCCCTCTCATTCTATCGCTAATCACCTGTGAGAAGAGACCAGCACCAACCTCCCTACAATGTCCTTTCAAGTAGTTGTAGAGAGCGATGAGGTCTCCCCTCAGCCTCCTCTTCCTCAAACCAAACAGTCCCAGCTCCTTCAATCGCTCTTCACAGGATTTGTTCTCCAGGCCCTTCCCCAGCTCCGTTGCCCCCCTTGCACCCACTCCAGCACCTCGACATCTCTCTTGTGTTGAGGTGCCCAAAACTGAACACAATACTCAAGGTGTGGCCTCACCTGTGCTGAGTACAGGGGGACAATCCCCTCCCTACTTCTGCTGGTCACACTATTTTTTATACAAGCCAGGATGCCATTGGCCTGTTTGGCCACCTGGGCACACTGCTGGCTCATGTTCAGCCACTTGTCAACCAGAACCCCCAGGTCCTTTTCTGCCAGGCAGCTCCAGTCACACTTCCCCAGGCCTGTAGCCAGGCACGGGGTTGTTGTGGCCCAAGTGCAGGACCGGGCACTTGGCCTTGTTGAAGCTCATACTCAGAAGCTTGGTGATAAGTCACAGATAAAGGTCAATGTAAATAAATGTCAAGTAACACATGACAGAGGCTTCAGAGTAGTAACAGTTTTGTGAAAATACAAAAAGCAGTATTTCTTAATTCTCAGGAGGCAAGAAAAAAGGAAATCTCATGAACTGTTATGAAGGAACAGAAAGAAATCCAGAAACCACCCCAGGACTGACATCCAGAAGACAGTCTGCGCTCCTGGGGCCTCCTCCCATCTCCCTCCTCACTCAGAAACCACACAGTGAACTTAGAGAAGCTTAAGAGAAAGGTGTTAAGTTGCAACTTAGGCCTCTTCTGCCTGGAAAACAGACAACTGGGAGGTGCAACAGACCACACAGAAACTGGGAGGGAGGTAAACAGATGGCAGGAACTGTTTCTTTCAATAAAAAAGCTTGGTGTAGGGTCATCAAATGAGGTAAACAAAAGGAGGCATTTCCTTGCCTTCTGCAAAGCTGAGCTGTGGTGCTTACTGCCACTGCCCTTCTGCAGGTCTCAAGCATTTTCACAGAGTAAAAACACTACAACATCAACAAATGGAAAAAAATCCATCAAGAACCAGCGAACTCACAGACAACTCTTGATTTAAGAAGTCCTTGAGCTGTGAGGGTGATCAAACGCTAGAAAAGGTTGCTCAGAGTGGTTATGGGTGGCCCCTTGGTTCAAGCTGGTATAGCTGCCTTTGCACGGCGTTTAAAGTGCCTACATCTCTGCAGTGCCTATACAAGGACCCAAGGATGACTATCTCAGGGGTAGAAATCTGCATGACAGACTGAGAAGTTAGGACACAGTACTAAGCCTTACTTTGTATGGGGTTCTGCTCTCAAGCCACCCAATCTATTAGAAAATAAAAAAGCACCAGTAATAATATTAATTGAATTCTCTGGAAATAAGCTGTAGTGTCTCAGTCAATATGTTAGTACAGCAGAAAAGTCAGCAGGCTACTCTTGTCAGCCGATAAAGAAACAGTGGATGGGAACATGTCTGCCAAAGTCACGTGAAGATAGGCCTTTGCAGAGAGCACAGCCTTCAGCAGTGGTGGGCATGTTTATTAACAGAGTCTACTAATTTGCTTACAGTATCCATCCCTGTTTCCATAGCCTGGAGCTGAGGTGGATTGTACAAAGCAGAGTTAAATACAAAGGAGGAAGAAAAATGAAACAGGAGAATGCTGGAGAGCATGGAGATGAAAGACACACAGGAAGGCATTGGATTAATGGACAAGCATTTATGTTGTGATCAGCTAATGCACAGAGATTAGCATGCAAGGTATTTTCTTAAAAAAAGAAAAAAATATCCTGTCAGCCACAAAGTGATGTACAAAAGACTAAACAGCCAAATGTCTAGGAAGCTGTAACTCCATCTTCCCTTCACTGTCTCTCACCCTCGAGGTGGGAGGGGGGTAAGCCAGGAGAAAGGTCAGGGGATAAAAACAGTGGGGAATTGGCAGAATGCCTCAGGTTCTTTGGAGCAGAACTGTCCATCCCAGAGGACAAACCAAGGACACAAAGCTTGGGTTTCCACAACCTGCACCTTACCAGGGAGTGAAACGTCTTGGATACAATTTCAGCATAGGCATTACTTTCCCTGCATTGAGAAACAACAGAATTGTTATATCTTGGCTAAGCAGCGGGAAACAGCACCAAAACCCTCCTACATATTGTTTGTAAAGGCACAGGGGTCAAGCAGAATTATTCTCCAAAGAAAAACAGAGCATTTAAGTGGGATCAAAACCTTCCTAAGGACTGGAAAGGGTAGGGCAACAAGGAATAATTGCCAAAAACAAACTAATAATTGCAAAGAGTGACTTCCAGAGCTTAGTGACTCGAAGATCTCATGAGACTGAAATAATTCCTCCTAGTGCTTCTTGTTCCCCATAGGAAAAATAGCAAAAATGGGAGGCTGCTGGGATACTTAACTCAGCAGACCCACCTGGGACCAACAGATAAAAGAGACTGATCTGCTGTTCAGACCCTCATATACACCTTATTGATCCAGGAATTTCCCAAATCAACAGTAATTTGAAGAGACTTTCGACAACCTGTCTAAACTCAGGTAGAAGGGCCAGCTGGGAGGATTTTGATGGCTGTTTGTTTCTGTCAAGGCACTAGACTTAACAACAGTGCAATGGAATTACACTTTGTTCACGCGTGACGCAGTCCAGGTATCAAGATATTTTTCAGAGGAGTGAGAGGGGAACAGGATTATTAACATTTGGAAATGAGTGGCGCTCAGCAGTCTTGGCATGTGCAGACAGGACACGTGGTTGTCATCAGGTTCTCATGGTCATGTCAATCCCTCACCTAGTTCTCAACAAATAATCGCAAAGGAAGATTGAAAGGCACAGTCTTCCTAAAAAGTGCTGGATGTAGGGAATCCACAGCAACCCTTCCAAAGGTAGAAGGAAGTCTTGTGCTGGATGGATCTTTCTGAAGTGCTTAACTAATTTGCCCATCGCTGACAAGAGTAATACTGACTTTTTCCATGGGAACCAATGTGAATAAAGGAAAAGAGAGATGGACCAGAGACTGACAAAATCCCCACTCTTAGGATAAGAGTGGGCTTAATTATATTGATATTTTAGATCCCTGAGATCCTGATGCAAACTGGGGGAAATCCTATTGAAGGAGTTGCCACCTATGTGGTTAAAATGGCAGCAAAAGAAATCTGGGTTCTTGAGGAGTACCCTCGTCTAACAAAACCAATGCCCTGCAACTTTAACCAACCAGTCTACTCAAAACAGCATAGCTGTCTTTTTGCCCTCTTTACCCTAAATTCAAGCCAGAAGCTGCAAGAGGTTTATAAGTCAAACCCAGTTTGATGTTTTCAGGTGAGAAAAAAGGGAGTTTTAAAAAACACAAAAATCCCCATCTCTCACCACCATGTCACACTCTTCAAAATCTTCTCTGAAAAAGTTTCAATCAGCTGGCAAAACATCCACACATCTGAAAACCAGCATTCTCCAGAGTAAATACAGGAAATGGGTATTTACCACGTGGGTGATACAAAGTTTACCCAGCTCTCCCTTTCTTACCTTGAATAATGAACAAATTTAGCACTATAATACCCATACAACATCCTCATTCAAACCCAGACTCCCGCACCACTGAGCAGATCAGGGCATATCTGCTCTACCCTGTTCACATCTGACTGGTCACCAACCCCCCCAAGAAGTAGACCTAAGCTGAGACAGACTGTTTGTGTAAAGATATATCAGGTAGGCATCTACCTGACGTTAGGGCATTTAAATGAATATCAAAATCTGAACTACCAACATCTGTATCTCTTTAGAGTCAATAGTGAGAAACTGCCAGCTCCCAAGGGCAACCCGTGGGCTGTCCTAGATCCTTTTAGGATGACATTGTGGAATCTCTGTTCTTTGTGATCCTCAAAACTCAGCTGAACAAGACCCTGAGCAACTTCAAAGCTGTTGTGGTCATAACTTTGTTCCAACTCCAGGAAAGCACTCAGAGATGCTGTAAGCCTATACTGAAATCCCCCTCACTTCAGTGGCCAAGGGACTGAAGACTTCTCTCTACCCAGCACTCATGAAAATCCCAGTAAAATGTATGTTGAGAAACTGGAAAGACTTCACCAAGAAGACCACCAAGATGATTAGAAGGCTGGAGCACATAACGTATAAGGCTAATGAAAGTATGCTTGTTTAGCCTTGAAAAGATTAAGGAAAGGAATAATTGCAGACTTACACCTCCTAATGGGGTAGTTATAGATCCTTCCCAGAAGTGCACAGAGAGAGGACGAGCTGCAAGAAGGGAACACCCAAATAAACAATTTTTCACCACCCAAGATGGTAAGACCTGGAACAGGTTGCCATGGAGCCTGTGGAAGTTCCATCCTCAGTATATATTCAGGCTCAATTGGGCAAGGTCACCAGCACACTAACACAACTTTGAGGTCCACCTTGCTTTAAGCAGGGGTTTGAACTAGAAGATCTCCAATGGTCCCTTCGACTCTAAATCCATTTATGACTCCCTGATTGAGTTCTAGTCCCATGGTGTCCCTTGACAGTACTTAATTTTCTAGTACAGGCATAGCCACAGGACAGGTATGATTTCCTGACTCAGGAACCTGTTCCTTTACCTTCTCTTCCCCCAATCAATTTCAATCAAAGTTTCTCTTGCCAAAAGATACAATGTTTTATTAAATATGCTTTGAATAATTTGGAGAATTAAAGCTTGTAATACTAGACTAATTTCTCCGTCCTACACAATGTAGCATTCTATCTCCCTCTCATCTCCAGGCAGTGCATAAGACTTTCATAATTACCATAGTCTGCTCTGTTGAACTACTGAGAATTAGTTTTAATCTACAAGTCTCAAAACTGTATTTCACATTGCACCTTGCACTTCTCTGAGGAAGGAGGCATATCATATATTACATTGGAACCAGCTCAGTGGCAACAATAGGCGCTTTTGTACCGGGGAATGGCATGTTGCCTGGGAATGGGCCAGAACAACAAATTGATATGACAGGCTTTGCCTACTGTGGAAGTATTAAATCTCAGCTGATAGTGGAACTATCACCTTTCTCTGAAAAGCACCTTGATCTGAGCTATGCGGTCCCTTAACCAGAAAATGTAAATGACCCACAGACACAAGGAGAGACTGGTGTAAGTCCCATTGAGCCTGGAGGCCGGGGAACAGCGTTTCCTTGACAGCTCCTAAAATTAAGCATAACAATATGCAGCTCTCCCAGTCCCCAAGACGAGCAGGTCTCTGGATCAGTGAAGCACAGAGGATTATATTCAGAAACACGGGTCCTCTCAAGAAGCCTTTGTTTTCACATCAGTACATTGAAGTCAATTCCCTCACTAAAGCTAATGCCAGGACTCCCTCACTTTAGGGCAGTCAACCTCTACCAACAGACACTTTGCAGATGAATAAGGGCTGATAGATTTAGCTAGAGTAGCAAAAGCCAGTAACCTAGAAAGTCCTCAAGGATACCAAAGCCGGTGTAACTTGGGTCACTCTCTTTTCACTCAGCTGAGTTATTTGGATCAGTTCAGGTTCTGGATACATCCTGACGCCCACACTTGGTCCCCATTGCATGAGGCAGCTTGGCAACGGCAATCTCAGTCTAGAAATTACTGCTTTTTCCTCTGCAAGGATGTTGGGGGATTGGGTCCTTCAGCCATGGCCCAGAAGACCCGCTAGCACCAGTCAGTTTGCAATTTAGGACTTAATGTTCATATCAGCTTAAGGAGAGCCACTTTTTAGGCATTTTTATAGAGTTTCAACAACATGGTATGTGCCTTAGTGGTTGTTTGAACCTTTGACAGATGTGAATCCTTCTAAAGATAAGAAACATCTTGTTAGTGTCTGAGTAACAGCTTTCCAGATCTGAGCTGTGACTGTTTTCATTCCCACCCACGTATTCCTTAGCAGCTGCCACTGATCTAGGACCTAGCTAGGGACCAGCCACCATGTCCCTGCTCCTCATAGCTGTTTGTGCTGAACTGGGGTGAGGAGAAGCTCATGGTGGAGGAGAAGCAATTACCAAACAACTCTGTCCCAAGGCATGGGGAATTCCAAGGCATGGATGAAGCCTCAGAAAAATTATATCAGAGCCTTGACACTTCATCAGAAGTGCACAGTGAAAAGGAGATTGATCCAGTCTGGGATTTCAAAAAAAGAAAAAAAGAACACCAGAAACACTGTCAAAACACACATTCAAGGTTCATTTGTCACCTACCTCTTTGCCTTTAATCCTTTTTTGTGAGAGAAGTCATTTGAGCTAATTAGTACAAAGGTTTATGAAGGAAGCAAGTAAAAAAGACAGGAGAAAGAGATTACTTAAATCCATAGAGATAACAAGGGAAGCTTCACTTAGCATTAGACCATAAATTTTTCCAAACCATCCTCTCTTAGTTTTATTGCTGAGTTTATCAGGCTCCCTGGAGATCTTGGTTACAAAGGGAATAAAGTAATTAACACATGGCCTGCCTTTAATTAGCATATCTGCTCAAGGAAAGATGCTCAACTACCAAGTCATGATAACTAATTGCCCTTTTTGCCATGGGCTAGGTGTGCTGACAGAGAAAGGAGGAGGCAGCAGCAGAGGAAGAGAGGGCAGTACTTGTTTCGCTCACTGCAGAGACTTTCTCTCAGACCTTTCCCAGGATGAACACTGGAACAGCTAACAGAGGAGGGATGTGAGAAGACAGGGGAACTTGACCCATTAATGCTCTAGGAAAAAAAAAAAAAAAGAAAAAAAAAGAAAAAAGCTGTAAGTTTCATCAGCAAAGAGCAGGCTGTCTATCCACTCTAGGCAAAAGACAAGAACATCTGATCATCTAATTTTCTCTCCTGTAACATCTCTCTCCCCTCCACATGAAGATGAAGGAGGAATCGTGGCTGCATGCAGCCCATTAATAACAATTCAGACAGGCTAACTCGGTGCCTTAACTTGTTGGTCATCTACAGTCAAGTGCACAAGGAGCTGATTTGGGCAGCTGGGCTCTGATTCCTTGCACAGACAACACAGACAGGTAGAGCTCATCACTCAGATCATCAGAAGCAAGTGCTAAATACAACACTTGTGGCAACTTCTCTCCAGTGGCTATGATTGAAGCAGCAATGACAAGTGATCCCAGTGTACCCCCCAATACCACAGAATCATGGAATTGTTGGAGTTGGAAGGGACCTCTAGAGATAATCTCATCCAACTCCCCTGCCAAAGCAGGATTGCCCAGAGCACATCACTCAGGGCTGCATCCAGGTGGAGCTTGAAGGTCTCCAGGGAAGGGGACTCCACACCCTCCCTGGGCAGCCTCTGCCAGGGCTCTGCCACCCTCACCCCAAATAGGTTTTTTCTCATATTTGAATGGAACTTTACAGCAGGAGGAGCTTCAGAGAAAAGCTTCTCCCAGAATATGGCTAGCTTGCATGACAGGCAAGAAATGAGGCTTATATCAACAGCAGAAGGAAGAAGACGTGTGCCTACAACACTCGAGCTCTTCTTCCAGTTTGTTCTGCCCATTAATAACCCCACACATACATTAAGAGGTTTGTGGCTTCAGAAATTCGCTATCCTTGTTATATCCCACTAACAGCAGCACTCGTCTTTTTGGAAGCTCTCACCAAAAAGGGAGCCTCACAAAGACTCTTAGGAAGGGAGATTTGCAGGGGATTATGATTAAGCCAGTTTCAGTTACTGAAAAGTAAACTTCTGCCCAGGGATTTAGGGCTGGGATAGCTAATTATTTGGCTTTCTTTTGCTCATATCTTTCACTACCAAAGTTCAGAGCATGCTACAGAGACAGAATTAAGAAACCAGACCTTCTGCAGTCAACAGGGCCACACAGTGCTTGAACAAGTGTAACATGGGTGGAAAACCCATGGTTAGGTTCCTAACTCACCTGGATGTATTCCTGCCCAGCCTGCTCTAGGTGAACCTGCTTTGGCAGGGGGGTTGGACTAGATGATCTCCAAAGGTCCCTTACAACCCCTACAATTCTGTGATTCTGTGAGAACAAAAACCCTCTGGAAATGTCCCCATGCAGCCATCAGGGCAGGAATTCAAGGGGCAGGGAATAATTCTGGGTCACTCCCAGGGCAAGAACGTTTGGAGGCTGAGAGAGAAATGAAGATCTTGAGTGCAAAGATCTGCACAGGGTCCCTTGAACATGGTCATCAAAGAGACCACTGGAGCACAAGAGAGACCATCCCAGTTTTGCTTGGGACACAGCTCACTCCACACCATATCACACATATTTTATATGTGTGATATGTTGTGCTTATATGTGTGATATGTGTTTATATTTATATTTACATTTTTATATTAAGTGAAGTGTGATGACTGCAACCTTGAAAAAAACATGAATGTGCCAAGAATGGGCCACTGTCTAATGGATAAAGCACTAAATTTGGTTTGTGGAGCTCCAACCAAGTCACTGAACTGCTTTGTGATGTCCTGAAAGTCATCTTCATTTCCTGTCATACATGATTCTTCCCATTCTGTCCTCTCCCTTTACATCCCACATTTTGTTCCTGAAAGTCTCTCTGTCACCAGGTGCTCCTACAGTGTCTATTTTGCCCCCGTTACTGGAGTACTGATCCCTCAGCACCAACATTAATAATTTTTGAATCCACTTTCTGCTGCAGTTGCTTTTAGAGTCTATAGCACACAGAACACAATTATATGAAGACCAGCACTTAAATACAGAAAACTCTTAGGCAGGTTTTGGAGAATACATGAGCGAGGGGAGTCACCTGGAGGGAGAAGTCCAGCCTCTCACTATCCATGCACTCTTTGCAGGAAACATTGGCATTGCCTTCTTAGCAAAGGCTTTATGGACAGGGGAAAAAAAACCCTACATTCCTAGTTCAGTTCCTAAGTCCAGCAAAGCCTCTTGGTTCCAATAAACTTCCCCTGCTTTTCTGCGCTGATACAGCTACCCACTGTTTGTCTTTGACTTGCTCACTTACAAGACTTTCTTTCAAAACCCCAAAGATAGTCTCTTCTGCTGTAGGTAGAGTGAAAAAGGCCTATTTAGTTGAAATTAACCTCAGAGAAATTCATTGCACTCTTGTAAAACAGTTTATCATCACAAAGTGCAAGCTTAACCCAGAAAGGTTTTTAACCTCATAAACCACAAGCTTCTAACAAGGGAAGAATCAAGAGACTTTACAAGCCACTGGAGTACATCAGGCCCCCTGAGTCACCCTGGGAGAACAAAACCACAGCAGAGCAGTTCAAGGATCTAAAACTTAACAGAGCTATTCACTTCCAGAGCCTTTAAAATACTAATTCCTGGACTAAAGGGACATACAAAGATTGATCAAGTGTTAAGTTCAAGACCTGCTGTCATTCCTGACACCAGACACTATCTCAGTCAGGACCTAGTGCTATTATGTCATTTAGACCTTAATCCAGGCAAATATTTTATGTATTTGACCTTCAGCTCAGGCAAGATACATGGAACTAGTAACCTGCTATTAAAAACTAAGCATGTATTACTTCATGTGCCTCAGTAGACCAGGGCCTTGCTCTGTGCAGACCTGCAGTGGTCTGTAGCCTTGAATTACCATCACTGCCATGGTAAGCAAGCTGAACGCTGCTGCTTTTGCTCCCAAAGAAGGGTCCGTGCAGGTGTATCTGACACCTGTGTCAGTGCAAGAGTGGCCATGTGTGACACCAGCATTTTAACTCCATGAGAATGAAACTAACAGCCACCACCAGGCAAAGGTCTAACCTAACAACCTCCTCAGTACTAATTCTGCATATCATTTTCTAACAAAGTTGAGGAGCTGAGCCTCAAAGCCTGCTCTTCAGCAAAAATGCCAACTCTTTATTACAAGATGGGCAAAGTTTTCTGTAGCCAAATATAACTGCAATCAAGCATCTACTTCCATGCAATTTTCAAACTAACATCACCTGACTGATGTCACTCACAGTCCCACACACGCCAGGGTACCTCTGGTATGCCATCTTGTAGAATCATAGAATCATGAAATCATTCAGGTTGGAAAAGACCCTTGGGATCATCAAGTCCAACCATCAGCCCTACTCTACAAAGTTCTCCCCTACACCAGATCCCCCAACACCACATTTAAACAACTCTTAAACACATTCAGGGATGGGGACTCAACCACCTCCCTGGGCAGCCTATTCCAGGGTCTGACCACCCTTTCTGGGGAAAATTCTTTCGTAATGTTCAGCCTAAACCTACCCTGTTGCAGCTTGAAGCCATTCCCTCTCGTTCTATCGCTAATCACCTGTGAGAAGAGACCAGCACCAACCTCACTACAATGTCCTTTCAAGCAGTTGTAGAGAGCGATGAGGTCTCCCCTCAGCCTCCTCTTCCTCAAACTAAACAGTTCCAACAACAGTCCCATCTTCCCTCTCTGCCTTCTACAGCGAGGAGTTCAAGGCTACCCAGGGAGACTGTGGAACTGGACCAACAAGCAGAATAAAGAGAAAAAGACAGTAGGATTTTATCAGAAAGGCCTCAAATCATCCTAGGCACAGACCAACAGGGAATGTGTATCTCATGATCAGACTTCTAGTATGATGTTGTTTCAGTCCTGTGCTAATTAGCAGTGTATTCAAAACTGGGGTACGAAATAGAATAAATGCCAGACAGCTAATATGGTGATTATTCATTTCTTTGTCTGAAGAAGAGGAAACCCAGCACAGCTGGCTCACTTATCATACCACACGGGTAAAATCTCCCTGACTGAATCTCAGCATTCCCTCCCCATACTGGCCTCTTCCAGCATTTTTTCCCACCTCCAGGCTCTGTGTTTTGTCTAGCAGCGAGCAGGTGAGATCAGCTGTGTGGTCTCATAAAGCAAAGTAATCTTTAGCCCAAACTTGCCTGCTTCATCCTTTTGCTTAACAAAAAGAAACAATTCAGCTTTCAGCCGTGTTTACACGGGTGCTTAAAAGCATCTCAGCTCAGAGAGCAGCAGCTCAAGTCCTCCTCAGAGACTTCAGCCAGGTGAAAGATGTGCTGCCCTGCCTGCCATAAAACCTGGGCTCTGGCACAATCCAACTGGGAAGCCATTCCCCTGCAGCAGTTCACCCATTCTCTTGTTTTGCCATAGTCTCTCACATAGGCTCAAAGGCAGCCACGGTGCAGGCTCCAGGCAAAATGTGGGGCTATTTTCTGTGTGTCGTGTTTTCAGCCAAATTTACCAAAAACAGACTGAGAGGTGGCCCTTCCTTCCCTCAGAAAGAAAGGAGAGGAAGAGATAATGAGATTTACAAGTTTAGAATGAAATAAACTACTTTAATGAAGTATTGATAATAAAATTAAGACAAAAAAAAAAAAACCAGAAGAAACTCATGAAATAGATACAATATACACAAAAACATATCGAGCTCCCAGGATGACAATCACATCACCAGCAGGCATCGGGAAAAGTCCCAGACTGGACTCGATGACTGACAGGAGCTGGATTCCAGATCTGGAGTAAGAAACACATAGATTGGGATCAAAGAACAGACAGGGTCCTCCTTGGACATCAGCCATCAAAGAGAGTTGATGCTTTGATCCCTCAGCTTTTATACTAAGCATGATTCGGATGGGATGGAATACCCCAGCTGATCAGTTCTGGGTCACCTGTCCTGTCCACTCCTCCCCACAGCTGTGACCCCTCTACAATTTTCAGCTTCTGACCCTCCAACGGGGCAAATAATGAAATTCCCTGCCCTTGGCTGTTCTAGCAATAAGTATAAGCAAGGGCCTTTCTGCACACCATTCATTGGTGTAATCAGGTCTTATCACCCTGAGAGTGAACAGTTTCTGAACAATACACTGTTAATTTCAGAGTTTAGTTTGTTAGAAGAGGCCCAGCTAAAAAAAGTAAATTTGTAAAACAGAAAATTGGTTCATTTTACCTCAAAGCAGGACAATATGGCAGGCCTCCCTACCTGCCTGGCTATGGGCTGAAACACCTAGAACACATTTTAAAAGAACAAAGCTATTTCTGTGGGTAAGGATCCAAAGAAAAAATAAAAATAAATCATTATTTCCACATTTCTAAACTTAGTTTCATTCTGATCTCATTTTGAGGGGGATATTTTCTGATTCATGAAGCAAGACTCTAGATCAGCTACAACCTTAGGACAGATGAGTTGATATGGAAGTTCCTGGGCTGTCTTATATTCAACAGGTACTTAACCATTAATTAATTCCTTATCTCAGGCAACTGCTATAACTACTGCACTCTTATGGTGGAGATCAGATCAGCTAACATCTCCTTCACCCAACAAATAGACCACAGGATGGAAGAGCTTCAAATGGGGAGATTTAAAGATAAATGGGCCTTCAGGCACTTGAATGTGTATCTCCCAGCTCCCAGGTGAGCATCCAAACAGAAAATATATTCTAGAAAAAGGAGGAAGAGGAAAGAGTTGGTGTCTCTGATTATGAAAAATGCCTAAAGATCTTCAAAGCCAAAAACCTCAAAGCGTTTCATGACATACAAAATTTCTTTCTGTCCAGCCTCATCCAAGAGGTTTCAATAGAACCTCACAATAGTAGTTCGGGTTGGAGAGGACCTTTAAAGGTCATGTCATCCAACCTCACTGCAATCAACAGGGACATCTTCAACCAGATCAGGTTGCTCAGAGCCCCATCCAACCTAATCTTGAATGTTTCCAGGGATGGGGCATCTACCACCTCTCCGGCCAGCCTGGGCCAGTGTTTCACCACCCTCATTGTAAACAATTTCTTTCTTATATCTAGTTTGAATATGCTCTCTATTAGTTTAAAGTCAGTAGTCCTTGTCTGATGATTACAGGTCCTATTAAATACCCCAAATCCCCCATGGTTCCTTCGAAATACCACCCTTAACTTACACGAGTCACCAAATTAAGTCAAGATAACTAACTGAAGGACACTGAATAAACACCTGCTTAGATTAATACTGCTCTTTTCCTCATACACAAAGGCCAGGAGAGCCCAGTGTGAATGACCCTGTCTATCACTACCACGTTGTTTCACACTTACTAAAGACTCAACCACGGGTGACTAAGTGGTTTGCTCGAATCTGGGATGACACTGAGTCGTAAGTGGAGGAAAGATCAGAGACCTCCATTAGTATTCCCCCCGCCCGGCTTTGCCAATTCCCAGCCAAAAGGGAAGGAGGATTTTCTCTGTGTTTTTTCACCCTCCTGTCACAACAACAGTCTTAACTAGACTTCAAGTAATGTTTGGATGCAAAACAGATGTCACTTCCTCCTTGCATACCCCTGAAGGAATTTGGTGCTGTTTTCATGTGTGCTGTCTCCCAGGATCCTAGGGATATCCAATTTCCCATTCAAACACAAGCAATAGAAAAAGCTGAAAGGCAGATTTTTGTGGATTTCTCCTCTGTCCCATGCCCGAACCTGTAACATGAATGAGGCTTTTGGTAGCTTTGTCGTTCCTTTTTAATAACTACTTCATTTACTACTTACAAAAGCCAGTCTTCTTTCCTCGTTGCAGCCTCCTAATAAGATTCCCCCCACATCACTGAAGCCCAATTATGCTCAGAGGCTGAGTTATTCAAGAAACAAGAAAGTTTGGATTACACAGCTATTCCTGCTGGCACTGAAAGCCACTGCACCCCTCCCCACAGCTCTTCAGTGGGGAGAGATCCTCCAGCCAGCACCACTTCCAAGAGTGGTGGGACAGGCTCAACAGCTACGTGCTTTCCCTCCCTGCCCAGTTCACATCTTTTACATCTGCAGTGGGAAAGAGAAATCCCTTAGGTGAGGAGCTGATAGTCTGCCGAGCCAATATAACCTTCTCAGTTGGTATATCTTCGCTGTCACATTAAATCTCACAGCTGCCAACCACCCTGTGGAAGTGTGGAGTCCCCTTGTATCACAGTCAGGCCTGGGGTCACCCTGTGGAGGTGTGGAGTCCCCTTGTATCACAGTCAGGCCTGGGGTGCTTCCACAGGGGAAAGGGGTCTGCTGTATACACGGTCTCTGATACACCATCCATCTGAGTACTTCAATGTAATTCTGGAATTTCAAATCACTACACATCACCACATTGCATAGCAAGTGACACCCTTCATGTAAGTTAACCACAGCAACAAGGGGCTCAGACTGCTCTAAACAAAGGTCCCTTAACTGCCCGTTCCCTCATCCCACCATGGGAACTTCGACCCCAGAGTCTGAGGAACCTGTAGCAGGCCTGTGTCTTTGAAAAATGGTGTCTTTCCCTTCTGTTCCAGGTTACCTCTCAAGTCACAGAGTCACTTTAGCTGTTTTGAGCAGCAGCTGAAAACCTGCACTTTTTTTTTTTAAGTACTCCCCCCTTTTTTAAAAAAAAAAGAAAGAAGCTTCCATTTTCCCCATCCAGATGCATTAGATCAAAATTTAAAAAAAAAAAAAAAAATTGGAGGGATTTATTACCCCTGTAAGTACAGGGTTCAATTCAGTCCTGCCATCTGACTCAGAGGAGATGACAGAGGCAAAGGAAGAGAGACACAGAGAGATGAAGCCCCTTACCAAGTCACATTGCGATTCAGTAAAAGTACCAGGGGACAGAAGCCCAGCCCTGTGCCCTGACACTGCTCTACCCATCTAACCATTAGGTCATGAAATCACCTTTTTTACATGGCTGAGAAAAGTTTGAGCGTTCTAAGCAGTAATAACACTGCGGAAATAATCCGTTTGAGTATCCTAATTACAAACTTTGTCTTGGGTTTCTTAATGCAACAGTATAGCTGTGCTGGGTCACAGTGTTTCTGACACCGTGTCACACACGGGCATTAGTAATAACAAGCTCACTCCAACCCACTTCCAGCAGCTTTGATGTATTCTTACACAGAAAAAAAACAAAAAATGGAACTGGGCAGAGGAGAGCAGCGTTTGGCAGCTCAGAGATTCTGGCTGCTCTGAGCCTGGCTGCTGAGTGCAACCCTGACAGCTTTATTATAAACACAGCAAAGGTTTCGGAATGACAGGCAGGACTTAGCTGTCCTTTCCTTGGTCGGTGACTGTCTGATTTCTATTTATCACACTCACACAAAGCAAGGTGTGTAGACAACACAGGACAGGGAGACAACTTCAAAGGAAATTCCTCTCGGAGTATGGGGTTCCCTCAGAAAGGAGCTGTTCCACTTGTCAGGCCAATTAGCAGCAGCTCTGCTGCTTTGGTGGGAGAAGCAGGGGAGAGGGTCTGGTGGGGAGAGGAATGAAACCCCTGCATGATTCATTGGATCACCTCCTGAAATATCGTGGGAAAATCTACATTCAAAAACACATCCTATTTGCTGCAGGCATAGTCAGCCCACGTAAGGAGGCTGCCAACAAATAGTTTATGCAGAGAAAGCCCAGTTCTTCAGTCTACGTTGACAGGCAGAGAGGGACCTGCAGACTCGTCTAGAATCCACCATAGGAAATCAGGGAGAATGGTGAGGCACTTCAACTGCTTTTTGCAGACCTCCAAGCCTTTGATGGCCCTCTCCAGTAACAACCAATGTGGACCAGTTATTCACAAGAAGCCAAGCACTAGCACTCTAAAATAGAAGGGGCAAAGCAAACCACCATCTTGTCAACCATTAAGAGATCATTAAAAGAGAAGTAAAAGCTGGTACTTTTTTAAGTGCTTGCACCATGTGGCCAGGTACAGCAGCTGTTAGGACCTTTGACTCTCCAGAGACACCTGCTCCGTGCTTTTGTGTAGCACCAAGTTATTTCCTGGCTCTGTGAATAAGTGACACTATCAGAGGACATTTCCTACCTGGGCTGTCCTTAGTTTAATGGAAGAAGGGCCAGAGCAATCACTCATCCTTCCAGAAAGGACACGTACCTCAGAGCTGATGGCTACATAATGCTAACCGCGTCCTTAGCTCCTGAAGAGAACAACATATTTGTGGTCATCGATATGACATTAATGTCTGTGTGCACAGTGTTACACAAGGGCAGCCTTGGTGCCGTGCTTGAGGCCAAATTTGAGGATGTCCACACAACTTCACCCTCCGCAAGGGCAGTACCAGAGGAGCTGGTGCTGTTCATGACAGCCCCAGGAGCATCCTAAATTTTAGATCGTGCTCAAGGCCGTGTTTATCTCACAGCTTTTCCACTTTTGCTCATCTATCTCATTCGCCTTTGCCGTAATGCCATATGACTGATACTGCCCAAAGACCTTCACCAAGAGTTCAGTACATGCACCACAGAAACATACTACATGGCAGGTGCCATGCCAAACAGTCACCCAGCTCAGGTAAATATGGGCCAGACCACTGTCTCCATCATCTTCAGCTGACCCAGATGATTTCCTACCCTCTTTGGGCTTCACACATCTTATGCATTGACAAGAAGGAAAGCTGTGATCACCCGGTTTTCTTGTACACCCTCAAAAATAATAACTAGTGGCAGGTCCCCTTCTCTTGCTGAGACAACCAGCACAGCCTACCCTTAGCAATAAGGTGAATTCCTCATAGGCTCCAAACTGGTACCACTGGACCCCACGTGCCCGTGCCCATCCCTAACTCCAGAAATTGCGCACAACCTGTTCAGGAACGTGTCAGGAAACTGGTCTGACTGTATGACAGACTACCGAAACACCCTGGCACTAAGGCCACAGTCCATGATTTCTTCTATAAATCACAAGAAAAAAAAGAAGCTGGAGAGAGGTAGCACATACCAAAACCTGTAGCACAGCAGGAATCTCTCAGCCACACTCTTCAGTCGTTACTGTACTTCGTGCAGAGCCTAGAAGTGATGGGAGCATACAATTCCCAAAAATCCATGGCAAATAATCAAATCCAGAGAGAGTTGCAGCTTACACAGACAGAACTCAGCACTTCAAAGCATCACCTGCACGCAAAAGCATTCCCACATGTCAGAAAATAATATTGAAAAACAGTGCTATTGGCACTCACAAAAGCAGGTCTGTTTTTTTGTCTGAAGGCACATCTTGATTTCTGTATTTCCTTCAGAAAAAAGGGCTCTGAGCATTTCCACTAGCATGAAGCTGTGTGTTAATCTGATTTCATTCCCTGGATGAATTATTATTGGGGTAGATGTTTGGTCTAACCTCATAAAAACAAATTCCAGGCTCCAGCTGGGTATATGTGAACATTTCTGCCTACACGAGCAACAGCGATTATTCTGACGTGCCACCTTTTATAATCTTCACTATTGATTTTAGTGTTGGTTAAAAAACTCCTGAAAGAGTTAAAAATTCTGTGTGACCTGTCTTAGATTATTAAAAATAAAAGAAATGAAAAAACACAACTGTGTGCCTCACTATCAATTTTTCTCTTCTTACCATATTTCCTCCCAAATTCAAAGAAGAGGTTTTGAACTAAAGATTTTTGTGTTGTTTTTTCTTTGAAAATTTTCAACTTACTTGGAATTTTCAGGTTCAAAAGCTAGAGGGAAAAAAAAAAAGAACTAGTAGAACCTGTTTTCATTTTTATTTAAAATAAAACTGTAACTATTACTTGGTGTTATGTTTTTAAGTGAGGTGTTTTTCCTCCACCACAATAATAATTGACACTTTAACCATTTGCTAAATAGTTTTGAGCTATTTAGTAGCTTGTTAAGGCAGAGATGAAGTCATGGTCCCTCTCAAGAGGCAAAATTTTTCATTAATCCATTTGCAAAGAAGTCCAGCACTGAATAGGCTGAATTTCTCCCCCTGAAACCTCAGCCCAGGATCTGCTGTACTGCCTACGTGCGCAGCCAGCTCTCCCCCTGTTTTCTCAAGGAGAACAGGAGA
This sequence comes from Nycticryphes semicollaris, assembly GCA_013400055.1. Classification (NCBI taxonomy): domain Eukaryota; kingdom Metazoa; phylum Chordata; class Aves; order Charadriiformes; family Rostratulidae; genus Nycticryphes; species Nycticryphes semicollaris. The sequence continues at coordinate 1,120,075 of VXBJ01005362.1, read as the reverse complement.
GCACGTTCAGGCCAAGCAGGGAGGGAGGAGAAGCAGCCTGGGCAGGGGGAACAGCGGGGCGCAAGGGCTCTGCTGCTGACGGGTCGGGATTTTCACCTCTTTCAGGACTGTCTTTTGAAAGCTGACAGAGCCAAAAGAGAGTGGTCTATTCACGGTATAAATTTTCCTCATCAGTAAAGACCAAATCCTAGCCTCCCATTCCCTGTGTGCAACCCAATTACTGAGATTTCAAAGCCAAGCAGCGCTATTAAGCCCAGTTAGCCAGACCTCCACCATAACGTTGGTCTTAGGTGTTCACACGACAAACCTTTCACTAAAGCTCAATAACTTCAAAAAGAAGTATTCACTGAGTAAAACCCTGCATTTTGGATTTAAAAGCTCCGAGCAAGCAAAAATCCATGGCATATCTTCATAAACTACAATAATAGTTAATTACCCTCCTTGTTAAATGCTCATGCCTTGTTTCCAGCAAGCATTACTCACAACTGGATACAGGCCCAGGCTCTCTCTAGCTGAGGTAAATGAATGTATTTTTCTCCTCTCGGTTCCTTTCACTACAGTTCTGGAATACAAAATGAGATTCACTAATGGTAATTGAGCTGTTGACAAGTTTTCCCAGCCAGGGACATAGAATTAGTGTTGCTAACTTTCATAATTTAAATTACAAACCCAACAGTAATTAGTGTTTTTCTTGGAGCTCCATCTCCTGGAGACAGGTGATTATGGGACAATCCCTACTTTACTCACTTTAAAAGTACATTTTTAAAACTATGGAAAAATCTAGAAGTGCTTTGAGTACCCCTAAAAGATATCTGGGTACAACCAAAGACATAGTTAATTAACTGTTACTAATTTCTCATTAAAATTGATGATTATTGTTATAGGAGACATTACGATTTGCAACTGTTGAATGTTTAGAGGGAAAGAAACATGAGTTATCTCTGAGACAAATAAAGGCTGAGAATATCAAGAGAAACTGAAAAGTCCTTTTCCTGGGGCTGAGAGAAAAACAGATGACCCCAACAGTTTTAAGGTTTGGGCAGTCACCATCAGCAGAAAAGGCGCAGGCACCAAGAGAGCTCGTGGCAGCTTTGCTGGTAACTTTGGGAGATCGAGTATCAACTCTCAAGTCCAAAGTTTTCTTTGCCAATGGAATCTTCTCTGGCCAAGAAGACCTACAAAGATACCTATATGAAATACCAACTGAGACACAGAAAAATCAGCATGCTCCTGATCTGGACACGACAAGTTAGATGTATGACATGCACTTGTCCCAATATTAAAAAAAACCAAATAAAAATCAAGTGTTGGCCCAGGATATGCAAGTCCTACATAACAACTGAGAAATGATGACTGCTATAAACTGTCACTGCTACTACTTAGTGATGATCCACAAGATGACTTGTGTTATCCTATTACTTTAATTTATTATCTGAATTGAACTAGCAAGTCTAACTGAAGACAACAGAGATCTAACTGAAGCTTTCCTGAAGGCTGGTCCCTGTGTATTCTGCAAACCAAGACAAACATCTTTTACAACAACACAGAGTGACCTCCTTGATTTGATAAAAGGCAGCACCGCGTTAATCTGCAAGAGCATACAGGGTGTTCAGCTTTCACATTCCCCACATTTCTGCTTCTGAGTCCGCACTGTCAATGTTTGTCTCCAAGTTCAATTTGCCTTAAGGGTAACATAAGAGTCCCCGGGTTCTCGCACCGCACGGGGTTAAGTCAGGCTAATTCTGTCGGTCTCCCACTGAGCTCAGCCAAACAAGCCCATATATCCCTCCTGAGCTGGGGTGGGGGGAACCCACTACTCTGAGAATACTCTATCAAGAAAATGACATTTTCTAATATCTGCAGTAAACATGAAAGGTATCTCTCCAGGAATTCAGGCTCCAATGCTCCACTGGAGAAAGGTCTTAGTCCACAAATGGCAAATTTTTTTGCTTTATTTTTGACTACTCATTGAAAATTTCTGTTCAGTCAAGGGCCGGCAAACAGATTATTGGGTGCCTTTTTACTGGAGTTAGCGCTCTGCAGAAGACCATTTGATAGATTAGCCCTTCTTTAGATGTGGTCCCCGGGAGACAACTTAGGAGGTCTCCTCTGCGTAAAATGCTGCTGTTTGGCACTGTAAACGCTTAACCCTTTTTGTTTGTTTTTGCTTTCAGTGTGCGGTAGGCAGGAAGATAATCCCACAGCTGGGCTGCAGTGCATAATCTCACTATGTATTTAGGCAATTTCCCCATTTACCTATGTGCTGTACAAAGCCCCACCTCGCCTGCTGAAACCTCATCTCCCCCTGAATTCCAGCAGCATTTCCCCAGTGACTCTTCATTCGACTGACAATCCCCTTGATAACCTTTGGTATTCAAATAGCATAGTCTAAAATACATATCCTACAAAAGGTTTAATTGTCCTTAATTTATTAACTCGGATTTCCCTTTATCTCAAAATACAGTGCAGGGGAAAAAATAATTAATTCATGCCTCTGGTGCCACTTCAGCAATGGCATCAGAGTCTTCAATAAATCTCTAACTTACAAGTACATTTTAAAAGCTCCACTTAATCCTGCTAGAAGTTTAAAAAGAAGTTAATATTTAACTTTATATCAACATGTTTTAATAGTTTATTCTCTTTTGGCTTTTTGTTCCAAAAGTGATTTTTGTGTGCGAAAGTTTAACAAGAAATGCTTTCAAAGAGGGGAATACGATTTGATTTGGCTGAGCTACAGCTCTGTTTTTCTTAAAATTATAGTCCTTTAAAAAAAAGCCAGAGACACCAGATTTGGACATTTTCAAAGAATTGTTAAATATTTTTTTGAGTCTCAGTCTCCTTCATAATAGCAATGGACACTTAAAATACCTCAAAATAGACAGAGAGGTAAATAAGGAATCCATGGTTGCTTTTAAAAGTAGAGTGAAAAAGAATATACCCTCCCTCCTGGAACTGTCAGATGCCATCAACACCTGGCTACATCTGCATGGATTTGCAAATGGAAAATGATAGTGCAGAATGACAACTTCTAGCTGCACCTGATCAAGATGGCATTTTAAACTGTGACAGCTGAAAACACAGCAGAATTGATGGGAAAGGCAACCTTTAAAAAGGCATGTGCAGAAGCATTAGGCACCTGTTTGCTTTATTGACAGGGCAGGCTTTGTTTAAGAAGAATAGTGAGCATATTTAATCTTCATGTCAAAAGACACGGTGGCATTAAAGGGTAGAGAGTTACCTCAGGGACAAAACTACAGTCTTTAATCATCCCGATCGTCATTGTTTTGGACACTGGAGCTTGATTCAATAACTTCACCCTTGTGTTCTTACTCCCTGCTTCCACTGCTCTGACTTCGAAAGGTTTGGGACTCCAGCCTTCATTTTAAAGGTGGTAATTACACAAAACTGGCAACACCAACAGGTTCTGGTTCCAGGTCAAGTAACACCAGAGAATAAGAAGGAGATATTAATTATACAGAGTGGATAATTGCTTCCTTAGCAGCTAATCCACCCATTTATCCACCCAAAAGGTCAGATCCAGAAACCCAACACCCTTTCAAAGCAGAGTGAATAATCTGTTCTTGTGGCCCTACGCCAGAACTCTTGGCCATGCGCTAATCTGGACTATTTAGGGGCAAAGAGCCTGCACCAGCCATTTAAAGAAAATGTAAACACTCATCTTTCTTCCTGGCCACTTGAAATAGGCACCTTAAACCAATCAGAAACAGGCACAAATGCAATTCATCACAGCCAATTTCTGTTGGCACAATACTTCGGTGTCTCATTATGCAAAGACAAGGCAAAACACAAGGGCTGCAAGTCCGCCTTCACATAAACTGGTGTGAGATATGACTGTGTCTAAGTGAAGATCTGCTGGGTCAGACACTAAGGTGCTCTTCTCTTACCCCACGGAGAGAAAAAGCAGCTTTTATCACACCTGCCAATGCTGAGCACACAAACCAGCACTGCTAGCGCATATCTTCTCTCAGAAGAAATGCTCCCACCCTTCCAGTTGAAGCCGTTTGGGGTCAGACAGGCAAGCGAATAGTCTGGCAGCAAGTTGTCAGCCTCAGACTAATCAGACCAAATAGAATAGTTATGTTAATAGTATTCTCCTACAATGCATCCTATTGACCAACCACCTGGAACATATGACGTGCGGAAACTCACAGGAATAGCTGGCCCTGCTGTCTCTGGATCTCATCTCCAAATCTGCTGCTCTATTTTATTTCAGTCAGGCCATTCCTACATCCTCATACACAGGCCTTGTCACCCAGCAGGCAGAGTGACAGCATGGCAAGAGATGGGGGAAAAACCACGCTGCCAGGCATGGAAATCTCCTACAGCCCCTTCCACGACTCCTGTTCGCATCTTCCCCCATCCTGACTGCAGAACAAGACCACACTTCTGAATGAATATAAAATAAACCTATTGAACTCTGTTTTAACAACTTTGAACCAGCAGAGGAAGTTCTTGCATTACAATGGTGCAGCATTTTTGACTGCAGAAGCCCTAAAGCCAGATTTCCTCTTTGGTAAGATTAGACTCCCACAGCGAAGTTTTGTTCCATTAGTTATTCCAAATGAAAACCATCCAGAGACTTTAAGTGACGTGGGCTCAGACCCAGATGCAATACAAGATTTAGCTCCCCACCAAAAATCAACCAAGAAGCCAGGAGTCTGAGCAGGAATTAAGATCCTACTTAAGTCATGGTGTTTCGAAAACCATTTGAAGGAAGTGACTTCTAGAGCAGCATCTCCCTCCCTGTTGCCCATTACGGGAACCATAACAACACTGAGGACGGAAGGAGCTAAATTCCAGTCCCCCAGATAAGGAAAGATTATTGCAAAGCAGACTTTTCACACAAGCAAACACCTCAGATCAGTGTGGAACAAGGCGTTTTGCTTTATTTCCTGCAGAACAAGGCATGTTGCTTTATTTCTAGGTATCTCAAATAAGCCTTGATAGTTTCTTTTGCAAAATTGGAGAAACAAAATAACGGGGCTCACACAAACAAGTTGAATGAATTCATCAGGTAGGTGAGGGGATGCTCTCCCTGACATTAAAAATGATGTAATAAGTTATATTTAATGGGTCATCAACTGGTCTCATTTGCTTTCTTTCCTGATGGCACCTCTTGCTTCCCTCACCATAATCTGTTACAGGACAACAGAAACTTTTTGCATTTTATATTTAGTATCAGGAATTTGTTTGGCACACATAGGGAGCATTTTGAGGCCACATTTCCCAGTCTCCGCTCTGCTTAGTGGTCAGAAAGTGACTCTGGAGAGCCGGGAAAAGCCAATGCCTCAGCAGCAGCTGGCAGAGATGCAGCCTGTACTTCCCTCTTTAGTTACATTTATGCTGCTTTGGAAAGAAAGAGGAGGAGAAAGACCTTCACAGCCTCAGACCTAGGCAGAATTTGATCTTCCCTTCAACACAGGAAACACCATATAATCAAGCACTGTAAAATCAAATCAAAGTCAGTTATGAGCTACAGTCCTGTGGCAAAGGCTCCATTATCTGAGGAGTGCCAACTTGGTGTTGGAACCACATATTTGGGGTTTTATTCCCCCCTGGTTTGGGGCTTTTTAAAATTCTTTTCCTCTACCCTGCCTGTGAGTCAGTCTCTGCCTGCAACATTCCTCAGTGAAATGCCTTTGTTTCCTTTCCTGTGAGGAAAAGGCCTGCCCTACAGCAGGCACCGTCACAGCCTAGTAAGTTGGCACTTTGTTGTGCCTTTCCATTCCAACAGCCCTCTGCAGCCATCAGCTGCAAAACAACCTGCAGAAGCTGCCAATTAATTTACTGGGCCATTAATCAATGTATTCTATACCAGTAGCTTTCAAACAGATAAAAGCTATGCAGGACCAGAGCAGAGATGCCGGATTGCCCACGCTTGGCTGAGCTGTACTTGGTTCAGCTTCTCCTCAGTGTAAGGGTGGAAAGGGAGGGGAGAGGTTGGAAAGCAGCTGGGAAGGCTTCGACAGACGTATGGCAGTACATTAAAATCAGATGGTTGAAGCTGTTTTCATGCCTCCTCTCCTTTGATGGAAACATCCACTTCACACAGAAATTGGCTCCCGAACTGCCAGTTCTTACTTTGGTTAGTTGAAGAGGTGCGCAACCTTCGGCCAGGGCAAGTCACGCAGGCCCCTCATTTCAAACAGCTTTATTTACAGTATGAGCACCAACCAGATGCAGGACAGGACATGGAAGTCATAGCTGATTTCCAGTATCCATGTTTCTGTCAGACATATACAAAGGATAGAGGCACTTGTGTTTGTCTCAACTGACACTTGGACAAATACCCATCACATTAGAGGAGACCCGCAGAGTCCCTCTGAAAGACGGCAGCAGGGAGCAAGTCACCATAACACATCAGATGGCCAGAAGCCATTCTCTCTCCACATGTTGGGGGGACTCAGGAAGGAAGATGCCTGGTAGCAGAGAAGGTCAATTTTCGGGCAGAGACCTCCACCACTGGGAATTCAAGACACCTCTAAACGAGTGTCCTCCTGACGCGGGTCCCAAGGCACACAATATATTTACACCTCACTTCCAGACAAACCATAGGGACTGGCAAAACCTTATGGCTGGTCATTCTGGTAGCCATGGCCCAGAGCTGGCAAGGAAGTGTAGAAACCCTTCTCTCCTCTCCCCAGGTGACAGCAGCATCCTGTACTGCCATCAGGCTGGGATACGGACAGCAATGCACCACTTCAGGCAGAATTTCGAGCCCATCCCAGCAACAACCAACATACCCAACACAAACACATCTCATCCCTTTTGCAGGGGAACCAAGGCACTGAACAGCATCATCCCCAGACCACCAACAGAATGCCTATGGAGGCTAACTCCAGTTAATGTTTAGGCGGGGTTTGAACCTGCCCACTTGCTTTCAGGCTTTCACTACCAGCCCAGTCTGAATTTCCACTGTTCACTGACACAAATGTTACCGGAGAGAGGAGCATTGAATGTCTCCAAGCCCATTTACCCTCCACCTCACAAGGTAGAGGGGTGGGTCCTGTATAAACAGGTTTTTTTGTTTGAGGGAGCCTGACAAAGTAGAGCCTGACCTTTCCCCTTCGGGGGGAACAGCAGGCTTCAATTAAACCTCGCTGAGGGTTGGGGCTATTTTCCCCTCTCGCAGGTCAGGGTGATGCTTGAACTTTCCTTGCCTCAGCTCTCCCACCCACCCCATCAATCTCCCCTCTGCCCTGCCCGACAGCTGGGGCCACTATGATTTATCACAGCCTCCCCCCACAGCTGCATCTCCTCTGGGACTTTCCCTGCCATTGCTAAGAGCTTCTGCTCGCTGGGCTGCTTAGCAGTTGGGTCCCCTTCCAGCAGCAGAATCTAGACACTTTGCTGGAGGAGGAGATTTGCCAAATTAACGTTTTCCCCATTAAATTCTAGTTCCAGCCCACAGTGTTCTCCTAGGAAGACATTAGTTTGGAACCTAGTTGTATATATAACATTGCTTTTGACCACTGATAACGTAAATAGGACTCAAGATGGCAGCTAAGAAACCAGAGCCCATATTACTCTATGGAGATGGTACAGGATCCTAGGAGAACAGCCCAGGTATGTTTAACCTGAGCTACTCTCAAGTTTTATACTGAGCATTATCATTGCAGCATTGCTGCTGTCAGACCTATGTTATTGTACACTTGCTGATGATCCAGCTCACTGAGCTTTTATAACAGCAAACACACTAAACTACTACAAAAAAGTTCCTCCTTTCCCTTCTGCCAGGAGATACAGAGCGTGGACTGGCTGCGTCCCAGTTACGAGCACATTTTTCAATAAGGCTTCTTATCATAAATACACTTTTCATTAATTCACAGCCAGATGAAGTCTGGCTACTATTCTGGACGCTGCTTTAAAGACTGTTCCAAGCTTGGGCACTCATCAGTAGAGTTGCTGCAATGGCCCAAAGCCCAGGACAAGCCTTTGCCTGCACTGGATGCTCGCTAAAAGAAAATAGCACCAGGATGCTGCCAGGTAAGGTGGCCAGAGTGTGCAACTGGATTTCCTCAGCTCTTGTTTTAGGCAATACAGCCGAGCTCGACTCATTGTTTCCTGGAAAAATGTTGGTGTGGATGAGTGAGAGAGGTAAGGAGTGAGTGCTTGTGTTGAACACGGATGAAATCAGAAAGAAGGAAGACTATAACCAACTTCTTCCCACTTACCTCTGGAGTACTTCTTGGGCCACAACCCTGCAGAGGGACTCAGGATGGGAAGTGCCTCTGTGTGTGCCGACGCATCAACATGTGCTGCTGGCAAGTGCACTAGAAATGAATGGAAATGAGCAGAGATGGCAGGTTCTCTGTGAAGGCAAAATCTGTCAAGAGTATCTCAGGTTGGGCCAAGCCACAATAGAGGTGTTTCTGTCTTAGTGGCCACTCTTGAAGGCTGCAATGTAATTTATTTCTCTATTTTTTTAGCCCCCAAACCACTATTTCTTGACTATTTTAGTGGGACAGAAAGGGCTCATCCCAGAAAACGAAGAGTTGAGCCCCAACAAAGCGTTATGGTGAAAGAGCCTACAACCTCATCCCAAAAAACAAGTACCAGGATTTCTGAATCCTAAGTCTTAACATATCTGTGGATAAGTAGACACTACAAACACAGCCTTTCCTACAGAACAAAGATATTTAAATTATCAGCCCTTTCCAAAAGGAATGAGATGTCAGAATTGTTTCTTCTTGCTGAGCCACTGATCATACAAGCACAGCAATGTACTGCCAGTGCCTCATTACCTTTTGCTGCTCAAAACTGGCCAAAAAGGCCCCAAAAGAACCCCACCAGGCCTAGATGAATCCCACGGGCCTCCACTCAACTGAGACATCACATAAACAGGCTTTTAGCTCTGAGAAATCACATGCCACTTCTTGCTACAGATTTTATTCTTCAGAGCTACTATTGGCTCTCCTGCCATCCAAATTAGTGGATCCACTATGCCAGGCCATCTGGCCCATTAAAATTTATCTTCAGATTTCATTATCCAGCCCACTGACCCCAATGTTTCCTCCCATTGACTAATAAGATTAGCCCATCACCTCCTAATTGCAGCATTTCTACCTAGTCTGTTTGGTAATGCCCAAGAAAACAAATCCCCAGGTTGTTTCAGAGTGAATGAACATCACCCTTCTCTTAGAACAAGCACAGCATTTCTAAGAATAGGAGATGGCGCGTACATCAAAACAATAAATGAGTGCCCTTAGGCTGGAAAGTGAAAAATAGAAAATACAAACACAAATGCACTCATGTCAAACCACTGAGGTCGGTCTCTTCAGCTCTTTGGGCTTGATTAGCTTTATCAGAGCAATGCAAGGAATATTACCCAGCACTCCACAAGGCAAGGGATCAACTGCAAGGCTAGCCATCCACTACATGGACATCACTTGTAAGGGTGCTAAGAGAGGATATTATTCCAGTTCCATACCTTACCACCCTAACAGAATGTTTCCTGAAAACAATGTCTTAAAGAGAGAGAAGGAAGGAGTTCCAGAATCACCCTATACCCATTTCCTATCAGCAAAGTGCCAAGAACTTAAAAAAAAAAACCACAGGAGATGGGCTGCAAGTCAGGATGTCAGCTTTACTGTTCTCCACTTTTGTGAGTTTGAGCAGGACCCATCTAGTCTAAGGCAGCTGTCTGAACCTTCTTGGAGTCAATGGAGAGGAACCAGCAATCACAGGATGCCACTGATCTCTAGACGTAGAGGGATGTAATGAAAGGCAGATGATGGACCTAGAAGTCCAAAGGGACATCTTAGGTGAAACGGAAGTATCTTTGGTACAGTTAAGGAAAACTAAATGCATTGCTGATGGCACAATCTGTGACTCAGTTTCTCCATGTGCAAAATACTGCTATTGTTATTTATACTCTATGGTAAAATGCCTATACAGCCATGAATGATCAATGCTACTTAACTGTTAATTACTCTTGATAGATTTATTGAGTGTGTCTGGAACGGGCCGCCCAGAGAGGTTGTGGAGTCTCCTTCTCCGGAGACATTCAAAACCCGCCTGGATGCATTCCTGCGTGACCTACTCTAGGTGTTCCTGCTCTGGCAGGGGGCTTGGACTGGATGATCTTTCAAGATCCCTTCTAATCCCTGATACTCTGTGATTCTGTGATATTATGTGGAGACCTGCTGGAAATTCAGAAATAGAGAGAGAGAAGAGGGATGAGACATGACTTTCAAGTAAAATTTAGAGTTGTTGCAAACAAAAAGCACCTGGCTTGGATTGTCAGCAAACCAAATCTCCAAGGTGTTTACCTGTAGCCTTACCCAGAGCAGTCCTAAACGCCTTATTAGAAACACCAACAAGGATTTATCACTGAAGCACTAGCACAAACAAGCCATCAGAGTGAAAATAAAACAGACTTCACCAAAGCACTCAAAACACACGGAGCTTTGCTTGTGCCTGGGCATCAGGAGGGCTGGATGCTCGCCTCACAAGGCCAGGCAAGACTCAGATGGAGAACAGCCCTGGAGAGTAAATTTCCACCTCTGTCCACCAATTTCCTGCATGCTCAATCTCTGTCTAAATACACCATCAGATGGAGATTTCCCTACCTCTTGCCACCACATTTTTGTGATAATTGTGCCCTCCACATGCCTAATCTCTAAGAAAACTTCTTACCCTCACTGCACATCCCACAGGGGCTGGAGCACAGCTGAGCTCTGTTATCACATGAGCCAGGCACCATTTATGTGACGCCTTCTCTGCAATGCAAATCAGGCTCATTGTCACCAATGGAGAAAGCCCTAAATGAAAAGTTATTGCCCCTTGATAACCACTACTTTCAGAGCAGAAAAGTGCGTTGACCTACTCTTGCCCCAACACCAACAGGCCAGGTGTTCAGGAACAGCCTACTCGCCCTCCACAGTCCTGCCATTGAGCTGATGACACCAGTCACCAGGATGGAGGTGGCTCTGGTCTCCCCCGGAAAACTATGCTAGAAAATGGGCCAGAAAGGATCTGAAATAAGGGATCAAGCATCTAGCCAGCTTCCCCCTCCATCTAGCACTTTGTAGCTTAGGCTTCTTTGGCCAGCAGGCACAGAAATGCAGCTCTGTACTAATCCCCCAACACTGACAAGGCTGAGAGGGGCTTTCAGTGGCAATTCTGCATCATACAGGCATAGATACTAGGGCAATATCTCACTCAGGGTACTAACATCCCTCACTAACTCCACAGCAGAAAAGTAGTTTTCAACCAGCAGAAGACTTTTTCACAAAGGGACAGGTGTAAAGACAACTCTGAAATCTCTTATGATCAGGGTGGGTTTGGCCCTTTGTAAGGCAGCATTTAAAGTCTGGACCAAGCAAATTTTGATTGTTAGCAGCTTGCTGAAGCAGTATCTCTCCAAAAGCATTTGCTGGCCAACTTCACAGATGTGGGTAAACCCTCTGTACGCTGCCTTTGAACTTACACAGATACTTTGGACTGCTGAAGTGCACATAAAGGGCATCCTTTCCAAGATCTAGCTAGTCACGGAATCACAGAATTGTCAGACTTGGAAGGGATCTCTAGAGATCATCTAGGCACACTCCCCTGCTAAAGCAGGATTGCCCAGAGCACATCACTCAGGACTGCATCCAGGCAATGAGAGTCACAGTTAGGATCAAGTAAAAATAGTCATCTGAAAGCAGCAGCAAGACAGGACTATCTGCCTAACCAGCTGCTTAGAGTTATCTATCTACTTTGGGAGACCTTTCTGTATCAGAAAGTCTTCAGAGAAGCAGAACTACTAATGGGACAGTACAGATACGCTTCAACTTCCCAGCCACAAAATGATTGAGAAGTCACCACAATCCAGGTAACTATGGGATCAGGGCTCAAAAAAAAAAACCCAGCAAGGAATCGAGCTACAATAAAAGACACATGGAGAGACTCAGGAAACATGTAACTAAAAGGGACAGGCAGGGAAACAGAGGCTGAGTCCCACAGACGCCAGGCTCCTGCCATGAGCTTCGGGGCTGTGTAGACAGGGATACACAGGAGGTCTGTGACAGTCTCCTTAATCACAGCCTCCCCTCACACTGGAGCCAGACTCAGGGCTGCAGCCTCGGACTTCAGGAAACCCAAGGGTTGTGCTTCAAATTGACTTGATGATATTTTATTTCACTGGATGAGATTTCTTTCACACATGCCTCATTCTCCCCCATGCATATAAAGGGCAGCAGCCTCTGAAAAAACAGTGAGAGAAATTCAGGGGGAGCGTTAGTTATTATTTTTGACAGCACTTAAACAACATAAGAAAAGGGTTTCTTTGTTGCTGTCTATTTTTCCCTCCCTGAGAAACAGAGGACAATGTCTCGTCCAATGCCTGCCTGAGAGAGCGGCAGACACTGGCACTGCAGAAGCCGTGCTTTTGAGAGACTATTGTTTTTATTTCAGAAGGCAAAAAAGGAAATGAGCAATCCCAGAAGGAAAGGCTCTGAATGCTTGCTCAGGCTGCGCCCTGAAGAAAAGAGATGGCTATTGTCAAAGGGTGTTTCATTGTTCTGATCTTTCTGAGAAATCTTAAGACATACAGAAATGTAACCAGAACAGAAAGCAGATCTGCTGCTTCAGCTGCCTATTTGCAGCCTGGCTGGTGAGAGAGAATCTATAGCTTGGTAGTGTTAATTACCCTGGTTAACCCTTGTTCTTGCTAATTACATTTATTTAGCAAAACACTTCGTATCCATCAGGAGTGGGCACAAGAGGAATGCAACTCTCCCTCATGTGAATAGCCCCAGTGCTTTAAATTGAATTACTTACCAAGTCAGGGCTCCTCACCGCTTAAGCGTTAGCCTCCAGACTAATCAATAGCAACAAATTACTACAACAACTGGCTTGGCTCATTCTTTCATTGGTGCCACTTTCAAACACAGTCTACCCTCACTGCCAGATTGCTTCAAGCATGAACTTCCAGGCAAGAGTCAAGCTTCAAGCAATACTTCCAAAATTACTCCAAACAGTAGGCCACAGGAGAGATGCGAGGGCACAAGGATTTCCTTAAGGATCACATAATGGCTCTTAACCCAGGAAGCAGCAGGATTTACCCCTCTTAGCACCCTTAGCATGACTCCGTCTAATGGCAGCAGCTGGAATTAGCCAGGGCTTGACCTCTAATCTCCCAGAGCTGAGGCACCTCAGAAAGAGGAAAAATTGCAGATAATACAAATAAGTAGACAGATAAACAGAGTAGACCCCAAAAACATAATGTGAGGATGCAAAGGGAAGAAAGCAAACAACAGACACCAGCAGCAGGTACAACAGCAGCACAGAGCCAGGGCCAACACGGGCATGCACACAAGCACCTCCAGAGTCACATTGCTTTTTTACTGGCACCGGGGTGTACAGGGACTGCTAAAGGCTCTCTGCTTTATCAGCTTTCTATCAACTGCTTGACAAAGCAGCTTGGACAGTCCATGCACAACCCATCAAGAACCAGCAACCATCACCAAGAAAGATAGACAGAACCTGCACAGGTCACAGGTGAAAAGGTTTGTCTTTCTTCTCCTTCAAAAAGATTTTCCTATGTCCTGACATTTGAGAGGTTGGTTTGAATAGGTCCACAGAATAACGCTGAGAGGCAGGAGAAGATCATTTTCTGTCTCACTGGTCAAACCAGTGAAGAGTGGCCCTTAATCTCCAATACTCTGCAACAGTCATCTTAATGAGTCTGGTACTCCAATGATTTAGATCAAGGGAAGCATTTAAAAATCACTTCATCATTCATACTGTGATATCACAGTGGCCAATCGACTTCCTTTTCACCCCCCAGCAGGTTTTTCTTGAGCAGAAACAATCACTACCAGCTCCACCACACAGATGTAAAAGCGATGGGAAAATGCAGAGGAGGTTGGAGTGAACAAAAGGCACTTCGAGCCTGCTGGGGTCAGAACGCGTATCTGTATGGTAGGTTGGACTCTGCACTAATCCAGCTCTGTTTCTAATGAGATTGGTTCCCATTACAGCAAAAGGAGGTCCATGGCTTAATTTGCAAAGGGGACCATTGTCACGCAGCTTGGGGAAGCAAAATAATCTTATCAGTTTGAGCTTGAACCCTGCCCTCCAATTATATGGGCAATGTTTAAGAAAAGAGAGATAAAGGAAAAGTGAATTTCATTTATCCAGCAAGAAAAATGGGTTGCCTAACACCAAGGATTCAGCTTCCTGCAGCTGCTGAAAGACCTTTACACTCCAGCCATACATACCATTGCCAAAATGTACTGACCACTACCTGAGCACGCTAACTCTGAACCAAATCCAAGCCAAATGCCACCAACTGCATTCACAGTGCAACTTACTGGTCGAGCAGAGCCTCTGCTGCTGCAGTGTAGCCAGAGTGAAACCCTGGGGCTGTCTGCTAAAGTCAAGCGAAGCCAAAGGGTAGGAAGAATCATAAATTTGTTTTCACCTCTCCTTGCTGAACCTCTGTCTCTGCCTCTCTACTCAATCTATCAGCTCCTCTTGGCCGCTGCAGAAGAGAGACTATCCTCTTCTGGGAGTTCTGCGTCCCACACAACGCAGCTAAAACAAAGAACATTTTGGCAAGTAACAGCCAGGCATCATCTATTCTTTTTTCTATACAATTCATTCCATCAGGGTTGTTTAGCTGAACAAAAACCAGCGCTCTCCTTTATTGTTAGCCTCACAATAAAGTAACATGTGAGCACAGCGTGGGTCACAGATGTGTGCGCTCCATCATCAACTGCGGAGCCACTTCCCTGCTCGACTCACTTTTATAAAGCTTTAACCTCTTGGAGCTGGAATTCAGCTTGAGCACATAAACCAGGCAGCAAACGGTGTTAACACAACAGAAGCAGCCCCTGTACAAAAGATACACGAAGAGACGGACGTGCTTTGGAAAGAGTCAGATCAACAACCCCCCGTTTCCAAGGGGTTACCCACACAATGAAAATCTAGAGAGAGACTAAACTGGACAAATCCCAAGGGCTCTACTTTTAGTGATATCACTTGTAACAGCGGATCTTTATTTGTGCCTTTGAATAGACACCTGGGTTTTTTTCTCTCTCCTGTGAAGGGACAGAACCAAACAAACAAAAACTTGGAGGGGGAATGTCTTCAAAATTCATTTTTAAAAATCTCTTGGAATACGTTCCAAGGACTGATCCCAAATTTGTAACTCAGTTTCAAGTGCTCTTATCTCATCCCA
>VXBJ01005362.1:1051872-1103634 GCA_013400055.1 Nycticryphes semicollaris | reverse complement strand
ATACTGAAAAATCTCTGAACCTTTGGCAGTTAGCTCCTGATGGTAATCTCTCTGCCTTGGATCCCCACCTGTCCAATGCAAGTAACACTTCAGACTCTCCTTCCAGAAAGGGAAGTATATCCCTGTTTGTAGGACACTCACAACAAGCAGAATAGGATTTAAATAACACATGGTAAATAAAGCCCTAGGGCGCGAATGGACCAGAAGGATAAAGAAACCACTTGTGAGGCAGTTGTCCTGTGCTCTGGTCAATACAGGAGTCCCAAGGAGATGGAGAAAAGATAGCATGTTCTCATGANAACATTCATGAGGTCACCCCTCAGTCTCCTCCAAGCTAAAGAGTCCCAGCTCCCTCAGTCTTTCCTCATATGTGAGATGCTCCACTCCCTTCATCATTTTTGTAGCCCTGCCCTGGATTCTCTCAAGCAGTTCTCTGTCCTTGAACTGAGCGGCCCAGAACTAACTCATCATGTAAAAAAAAAAAAAAATGAAAAAAACATGGGTTCAAGTAGTTAAAGATACCTTAATTTTAACATTTCTTAACTTCAAAATGTCTGATTTGCAACCTTGGGGCTGTTCTTTAAATGTTCCACACAAAAGCTAAACTTTTTCAAAACCGAAGTGTAGAATTTTGTCTCATCGCATCCTATGGGCATCACCAGGGTCACAGCTGCACTGCACTGACAGGCCCACACAGACCACAGAGGTAGGAGATTGCCCACAGACTGAGGCCTAAAATTGAACACAATCCAGCTACAGCTGCTCAAGTTACCACCTATCAGTCTAATTGCACTGAGTGTCTGCATTCGTGGCCCAACACTGCTTTAAGGGAATACCCTTAAAGCCAAAAGCCTTTGCAAAATACAGCAAAGATGAGCATTGAATGCCAGGAATTAGCATGTGTTATAAGAGTGAGTTTGATATCAACGCCAGAGGAGCAACCAAGAAAGGATCACAGCTGAGCCCACAGGTCCTGAGGCAGGATGCAGGTCACCTCCACCCAGAGAGTGATACAAAAATCACAGGGGAAAAATCAGTAGAAAATTCCCCCAGTACTGTGTTTGTTTTTATATTTATATGTTGCAGGAAAAGCCCATTTTAAACCCTTGAGGCTAATACAACACCTCAATAATACCGGAGCAGCAAAACCACAGGCATCTGACAGCAGACAAAAACAAAACACCGCCATCACATAGGGGGTCTCAGAGTAGGTGGTCTGAACAGTCCTTTTTCTGCAAGCAGCACCAGCACGTATCTAGTCTATATACTAAAATATATATCTAGTTATACTAAATTGAGAACTTAGTATAACTTACCTGAAGACAGCCCTCTCTCACACCCTGACGATTCTAGTGACAAGTGTCTCTGCTGGCAACTGGTATGTTGACACCAGCTCAAAAGATGACACACAAAAGTGGATAGTGAAGTTCTTTTGAGAGCTTGCCCAAACTGCAGCTCACACACACACTGCTCCATCTTCCTGCAATGATCCAGATGGATGCAAGAGCAATTATTGTATAGCAAGTTTTAACATCCAAAGGAGCCGCATCAACACTAATACCACAGCATCTACCAACACAGCTCAAGAGCACACGATGTATTTGAAGAGACTCAGCCAAGATTAATTTTACTGTGCAATTCAGAGCTGCCAAACCATCATTGTCTCTCTGACATGAAGAGACACACACTGGGTTCCAAGCAACCAAGCATTAAGCAACCCCGAAAGAGCAGACATACATATTTTAATTACCATGAATGAGCTCATATATTCAGTTAGTGAGCTGAGCCAGACATACTTGGGTTGACCCAAACTCAGACTGAGAGACACACAACTCACCACCTTTCCTCAGGCAAAAGAAGCAGCTAGGTAAATAAATAAATAAAATATAACAACAACAACAATAATAACAATAGGTACCCCAAGCAATTCTCTTAAATACGTTCACAATTATTACTTCTATATCAGATTTAATCAGCAAGAAGATGAGTTGGGATTAACTTCTGTGCATCCTGCAAAGCTCCTGGCAAGTCAGCAAAGTTGCCTCCTGGCTGAGCAGAATTTGGCTCTTGCCTGTGTCTTGGAAAGAGCACAAAAATCACAGACAATGTCAGTAACCAGACAAGTGAGACACAGCACTGGCAAGGAACCTTGTAGTATTGCACCAAACCAACCTGACCAAAAGCCCTCTGAGATACTTTGAGCAGCACATCGAGTCTGTTTCTGCAGACAGCCACATACCTTTCAAGGAACATAACCAGACTGAATCTGTGAAGGTCTTGGGTATCTGGAGAAAGAGGAATGATGAGAGCACAAAAATAGCCAGAGGTAGTTGCTTCAAATGGTCCCCCACAGGGACTGGGATTGCTGTCTTGGAACAGAAAGCAGAAAGTTCAAGCTGCACAAACATGCCAAGCACAAGCATCTGATCTCATATAACACACATAAACAGTCTTGGTGTTAGCCACCTAAATCACTGCACGCCCACCTAAAAACATCATAGTCCAATTATCAGTCCTGAACACAAAGCACTTTGGGAGATCAGGCCACGTTTAAATTAGCATCAACAAAAGGATCAGCAAAAGTGCCAAGTGTAAATACGTAGCTTTTCTTCCCCTGCAGAGATTAAGCTTATGCTGCATGTGTGTCCCCAGCTTATATTATGATTTTAGCTTCCAAGTATCTTGATTAAGAAAGGATACATTAAAATTCCCACTTTTTTATTTTAATTGACTGCACTGTTTGTGTTACATAAAATCTGCTCTCACAGAGTCTTAAATCAGGGAACAATTTTTACCTGAGGACATAAAAAGTTGCTTTCTTTAATTCTGCAGCATTCGTATCTCTAACAACACACACAGGAAGAAGGCTGCAAGGATTTTTTCCTCAAATAGACTGCATCTAGTGGGTACTGATAACCTGGGATAATTGGAATGATTAAAATTACCACTGTGGATTTTGGTTTTGTTTGCTTGTTTTAATAACAATAAAAATAATAATTAAATAAATTGTTCCTGGTACTGACAAAAGTTTGCATTGGTAGATCACCTGGGCCACTGTGATTAGTAGATTCTACATAAACATTGCCAATTATCACACAGATGTCAGGTTTCCTGGGGTCTCCTGGCTCTTGCTGACGGCTCTGATGGCTAAAACACTGGATTTCCACATGGCATGAGCCAGCTTTATAAGGTTTCATACAGACCTCTTATGAGACTGGCACTCACAGCAACCCCATGCCTCCTTCCCTCCCTCCCTGATGGTGCCTCCTTTCCCAGGCACCCCAAATCCAGACCTGCAGCTGGGTTTTCACAGCAGTAACAGCAGCGCTGCTGGTCACAGCCCAGGACCACAAACACAGGGAACTGGAAACATGCATTTCTCTTCCTGAGGATCAGTTTAGTCCCATCAGCTGTCAGCAAAAGTAAACCCTGAATATTTTAGAAGTCAGCAAGCATGGAGTCCTCCCTCATAGCATTATCATCACAACTGTAGGGAAATCCTCAGTGTTTTCTGGAGCAGGCCTCAGGACAGGAGTGCACAGACATTGTACATTGGCTTAACGTGGTATCTTGATGACCACAAAGCTGCATCCCCGCTGACAAACCAGAACAACTCTCTAAGGCACCAATATTGCACCAGCTTCTGTGCTGCTTCTCCTCCTCCTCTCCCTACGGCAGCAGAACTGGCACTTGATACTCCCTCATTGATTTCCTCCTGGAACACCTCTCAGCTCTCTGAGGTCTTTCAACTGCTTCCCACTGACAGACAGACATGACACAAAGCCAAATGCAGCTTCCCCCTGTTCAGCCATGGCTGCCAGACCCAGCCATCCTCTTCAGCTCCCCAGATCCATCCCCTACAGCTCACCATGGAGCCACATCTCCAGAAGATTACCAGAAGAGACCATGGTTGGTCTTTGATGAGGTTTTGAACTTTGTCGCCCCTGCAACGGAGAATTTCTCTCCCCCAGCAACAGACGTCCCTCAGTAAGCCAAACTGCAGCCCACAGGGCCTTGATGGATGGGTTGGCACACAGGACCTCCAGTTGAGGAGGAAAACCCCACCTGCGGCAAGGAACTCTTCAAGCAGCAGCCTGAAGTCCATCCAACCTCATCACTCAGAGCCTTTCACTGAGAAGGTACAGAGCTGTCCCGCGTTCAACTAAGTCTTTAAATGAAGTCTAAAGCGTGTTTGCTTGCCCCTGGGGTCAAAAGCACAAACCTCCTTACGGCGTTAGACCACCGCATTGGAAAAGAAATTCTATCTGCCTTTCTCTTGAAAATCCCCCCTTTCGCAGCCTGCAGCTTTCAGCACATGGAAATCCGGGACCCCCCTTGATACCACCGACCCATTCAGGGCTCCAAAGCCAATATCAAAGTCTGACTGAAGCCATTCAGAAGCTGTTAACATGTAGATTTTGGTGATAATTTGGTGAATGGAGTTGTCAAACAAATTGCCTTTATTATGGGCTGATTAAATGCAATCAGGGAGAAGTGCCTTTCCCCTCCCAACTCCAACCCTCATCAGCTCAAACAAACACAATGAGCCAATTAGCAGGGAGGTGGCAAAAGCAGCTTTCACTTGAAACCTGCCATTCTTAGGGTGGAAAAGTAAAAAAAAAAAAACAAAACCCAACCACAATAACAACAACAAAAATCTTTGTGCTTTCAAAGCCAGGAAGAGCCTCCAGGGAGAAGTCCCAAAAGCTACCCAGGGCTCACCTGCAGGGTGTGGATGGGAGTGATCAGGATTCATCTGGCTTGATGCCGGATCAGCTCCCTTAAGTAACGTGCTGCTTCACACCCAGCTTGTGCCAAACATAATGCAGAGAACATAAATATTCAAGCAGGCCCAGGGGGAGCAGCACTACTGGGACTGTTATTCTTACAGCTTTATGTCCTGCAGCTGGGTTCTCCTGTGTCAGAAAACACAGAAGATCCCATCAGAGCTATTTCCATGCCTAGAAAGCTAAGTTTTTGGCTTAGGTCCCTGGAGTGCATTCTCTGATCTCTGCAAATGGTTGCACACACAGCACAGCCTTTTCTGCACTGTGCCAGAAGTGAAGGGACCTGTCTCCTTCACATCTGTCTCCAACACGAAACTTGCAGCAATTGCATAGATCTGATGCCACTGCCTTTCTGTCCAATGTACCTGAATTTAGCTAATGAATGGGGAGGTTACTGAGGAGAATTGGAGCACAGCACCATAATTACATAAGCCTAATTGCCTGCAGGTACGCAGCTGGAAATTAAATGGTCACCTTGGCTGGCAGTGGGCAGAGCAGAATTCAACATGTGTTTGCACGAATTGGCTTCAGAGTCAGGAATCCCATGGCTGGAGAAACACAGCACACAGGATATGAGCAATAGCTGTTGACTAAGCTTTTGACTAAGCTTTCAATGCCTGCATTTTAAGTTAGCAGTGAAGACTAATTATTGGCCCCATTTTCATCAACTTAGTACCTCTAAGGAGCTAGCTCTGTGCACTGCACAAGAATCGCTGCCTCCCAGAGCCTACGCAGAGGAGCTACAGCTTCCTCTGGCAGCACGAGCCATTGCTCTGCCTTGGACTCCCACCACAAATAGGAAAGAGCTAAAACGAAGGTGAAGTTTTATCAGCCAGAAGGAATTTGGGGGAGTTCATTGCCAGGACTGAGATTAGGATAAAAAGTGTACAGTTAAAGCACTGATATTCAAAAGACCAGCCTCTTACCCACACCTCATTATAGTCTTCAGGCGTCACCTTGAACATAAGGGGTATGTGACACATCATGACACTAGGTCCTGAGCTTTCAAACAGTCCTGAGCACAAGAACCGTTCATTGAATGAGATTAGATGAAGAGCCCATACTACAAGCAGCCACAGAGAAAAAGTCCAGGCCTTCTTAAGAAGTGGCTGCAAAGTGCCTGATAACTCCACTCTCTCCCCAAGGACCTGCTTCCTACCCCCACACCCCCCTGCAAACACCAATGTTTAAAGAACTATTAAAGAAAACAACTTCAAAACTCTTCACATAGTTCAAATACTTCACTTTAAAGGAATTTTAATTCTTACATCTCAGATTGCACCAGTCCCCAGCAGGACACGCACTCATCACCTTCACGTTGTGGCATTTGAGCTGTTCACACAGGAGGGATGGAGCCACAGCATGAGACCATGTGCTCAGAGGCCTGGGAGCTGAGATGATGGAGATGCCCACCAGATGCCCATAGCCTTTCTGTGAGTGACACAGTTCACCATACCCTCTCAGGGTGTCTTCTCATGACATGTAAAAAAGTAACTTCCCTGCAGCCAACAGGGCTGCATCTATGCATTCTGTCTTGCCCATCATTAAAAGACCAGGACCTATCACTAAAAGCAGAACCTCCCTATCAGCTGAGTCAAACCAAGATGAGAAGCTGGAGAAGCTTTGTTCCTCAACAAGGTGTCCAGAACTGAGGTTGTCACGGATTGTCATGGAATTGTCAGAGTTGGAAGTGACCTCTAGAGATCATCTAGTCCAACTCCCCAGCTAAAGCAGGATTGCCCAGAGCACATTGCTCAGGGCTGCATCCAGGTGGGGCTTGAAGGTCTCCAGAGAAGGGGACTCCACACCCTCCCTGGGCAGCCTCTGCCAGGGCTCTGCCACCCTCACCCCAAACAAGTTTTTCCTCATATTTGAATGGAATTTCCTGTGTTCCAGCTTGTGCCCATTGTCCCTCGTCCTGTCACTGGGAACCACTGAGAAGACCCCAGCTTCATCCTCCTTCAACCCACCCTTCAGATACTTGTAAGCATTAATGAGGTCTCCCCTCTCCAAAAAGCATCAGCTGCTCCCTCTGGACAGTACTGCTGTTTGCAGCCTGGAAAAGCCCTTCCATCCCTGTGTCACCTCCCTTCAGCAGCCAAACTGCTGTAGAAACCTCTCATGGGATGACAACAAGCCTTGCATTCCTCAGCAGAAATAATCAATGCAAATCCATTCATCTCCTTAGGATGTGGACAATTCATGTTTTGGATGCAACACCTCTAGCTGGGATGGCATATGGTAAGGTTATAAGGCTTCCCCAAAGACATTCACCTGCTGGGAGAGCACCCCAAAGTATAGAAAAAGTATATTATGGTCAAATTATATTAAAATGTTAGCACCCCTACCATTCCTCATGCAAGCTGACATTTCATATATAGGCATAACCGTAATAAACAAGGTGTTCCATCTGGTAGGAAGAGTTATCTGGGCCACCAGTCCTTCACAGAGGCACAAGGTGTGTGCCCTCAAGCATTGGAGGGAGATAACTGGGATTTTTGCAAAATATACTGGGTCCCTTTTCAGAAAATATATTCTGTCCCCTTTCAACTTGTGGCTACCCAGCTCCTGAACTTAAAAAAAGAAAAACATATGTGAGCTGCTACACACTGGGTACAGCCCTTTCCTGCAGCAAACTGTGTTTCCTGTCCCACAAGGTACAGTCAGTCCAACAAGACCAGGGACATTTGCCAAGCCCGCTATCAGAGAGCGTAGCTTGGACCTGGTGGAAGATTTCAACAGTTGTGGAAACACATGGGAGGTTACGCTGTTGGGATTACAGACCCTGCTTCAGAGTACAGCCTTGCCATGCACAAACACAGGTTTTTCAGCCACCCCTTCTCCCAAAGTGTGACAGTACAGCTGGACATTGCAGAAACCCTGACTTTGTTATCAGCAACCTTCTTATCCATGTTTTTTAAAAGGTCAGATTCTGCCCATCCTGCCAGCACCACCAAAGCCTATTGAGTTAGCTTCCATCACTCTGGCTATGTTGCACACACACAGTGTGAAGTACCCTTGCTCTCTGACACTTTTGCACATTCTAATGCTTAGCAATTTGGCCTGGATGAGACTAACTTTATTTATATTTTAGAAGGACCAGTACTTTCCCCACTGCAGCTTTAGTTCCTTTCATGCCCATTCTATGCACCCCCTCTGCATTAACTTGCTTGCAAGGAGGAGCACAGAGAAAACTCAATCTCAAGAGATAAAAATCCACTAGAAACAGGGAAATGCTTCAGTCCTTTCCATGCAGAGGCAGATCTGCCTTGAATGGCAACCCCCAGGACTGACCTGCCTCCAAAGAAGACGGAGTCACAAGCGAGTCAGCCCCCCTTCAACTCGCCTTTACGACTCTGAGCTACTGTGTATATTCTCACACCCCCCTCCACCACAAGCTCCTCCTTTCTAACACAAATCTCTCACAGCACACAGACACACGCACTCCCAGGCAGTGAGCAGCAGCGCTGTGATGTGCTGAAACCCAAGCCCAGTGAGATTCAGCTCTTGAAAATGACACTTTTTCATCAGCAAACTATAATCGGCAGCTCTTACCCGCTACCAGAGTTGTGTAACACACAGCTCCAGAATATGCCAGTTGAGTTCTTGGAACCAATGATCCAAAAGCAAAGTGACCCTCAACTAGGCATTCCTCAGCAAACTGATCAACCCTGCCCAACTGTAAAATGAGATCTGTTGTATTTTCTCTGATCCCCATGCACATCCATAAAGAACCAAGGCAGGAAGGTAATTTTAAAGTGACTGATGCGGTTGTACATAGTTAGAAAACTTACATGGGACTCCGTACCTTCAAAGCCTCGTGTATTTGCCTGCTGCACACAACACAAAACAAGTGCTATGAACATTTTTAGAGTCAGAAATTATTTACAAATGAGACATTTCTTCCCCTGCTTAAGCAAACCTAAGTTCTGAGTAGAATTAGTTCTGTGCACGTAACACCTCCTTTATCTCAGCTCAGGAGGATTTTGCAACCATCAGGAGCTGCATGTTAAGAGGAAAGGAATCTGGCCCATTACAAAATAATTGGGTCTTCCTATGTGAGCTTTAATTTATGTCCTAGACCTTCCCAGTCTCCTCACCCAGCTCTTTTCATTCCTCAAAGAAACACAGCAGAAAACCTGCTACAACTTACACAAATTAACACTCTGCCTTCCCTTGTTCCCAAAGTAACTCAAACTAACTCTGCTGAAATAGTTTCGCTAAGGGTTATTGAGGAAGGCTTTTAACAAACTCAAAATCCTCTTAGGGAAGACGCTTTTCATTGGTTTGTTTTAAAAAGATTAAAATTACTCCCCCCCATAACCACCCCAGATCTGCTCACATCCACTTTCCCTGAGCTGCTCCTGAGCGCTCTGATAACAGTTTCCGTGCGTTAAGCAGCCATCCAGCAGATGAAAGGATCGGTGCTTCTCCCCTACCTGAGAAGTCTGCAGAAGTCTTAGCAAAGTTGCTGAAAGCTGTCAAGCACAGGAGTCCTATCAGGAAGGCGGAGGCGGGAGACACATCTGGGCAGCACATCCTCAAGTATCCTCACGGCTTCTTTTCTTCCAGGGGAAAGGAAAGAGCTTTCTGCCCCAATCCCCTCCTTCTCATTGCCAGGAGAACAGCGTTAGTCCCATGGCTTGGAAGGATGAGGGGGGGCAGCGGGGAAGGGAAAGCAGTGAGCGCACACACACACACACACACACACACACACACACACATCCCCGGGAGTGAATGAATCCTGGCTGAGCGGGGCTGGCGAATGAGACGGACCTACCTGAGCCTTGGCGGAGGTCCCCGGGTCCTAAAAGCCACCGCTTCGCCCCAAAACGCTGCGGACTATCCCCCTGCAGCTGGGTCCAGCGGCAGTACTGCAAGCTGGCAGGGGGGAGAAGAGTGGGGTGGTGGGGAATGCCCTGGGAAGGGGGGCTGGTTTGGAGAAACCTGGTTGCCCTTGGTTTAGATGCCTGGGGATGGTGTCTCTCTGGTGCAAACAGACAGAAGGACGGGGAGTATTTTCAAAGGAGGGAGCCCAAAACAAATGCCTCAATTCACAAGGATTTTTAGAGCGACTGCTAAAATCAGTGTGAGCAGTGGTGTCCCGCCAGACTGGTGACAGGACAATTCTTCTTCAGCTATATCCACCACTGACAGTGATCCTACAGTGGAGAAGACATTGCACAGGCCCAGGGATCAAACCCTCCTGGATCTCATTGCAGGACTGGGATTGGTGTCAGCCCATATTTCCAAAATCCTCCTTTCCTTTTGACAGCAGCCAGCCGTGCCAGACTCCCTCTGTCCCACTGGACCCCTGTGCCCTCCATCAAGCTCAACAGAAGAACATGCAGATCACAACCTGAGGTGTTCAGACCCAGAAGATGTGTCTCCTTCCATAACAACTCCTTTAAACTCCAACTAGCATGGACTTAGCTGCTAACTCCAACACTGCTCACCCTGCAGAGCTAAAGGAAGGCTCCAGCTCACCTGGAAGCACATCCAGCTCTTGATCCCCCACTCAGCACTTGTAAGACCCCACCAGACCCCACTGTGTCCAGTCCTCAACATAGAAAGGACATGAACCTAACACATCCAGCAGAGGGCCACAAAGGTGATCAGAGGGATGGAGCACCTCTCCTATGAAGACAGGCTGAGAGAGTTGGGGTTGTTCAGCCTGGAGAAGAGAAGACCTTATAACAGGCTTCCAGTATCTGAAGGGAACCTGCAGGAGAGCTGGAGAGGGACTCTTTGTCAGGGAGTGTAGTGACAGGGCAAGGGGTAATGGCTTTAAATTGGAAGAGGGGAGATGTAGATTAGATACCAGAAAGAAATTCTTTCCTGTGAGGGTGGTGAGACAATGGAACAGGTTGCCCAGAGAAGCTGTGGCTGCCCCATCCCTGGAAGTGTTCAAGACCAAGCTGGATGGGGCTTTGAGCAACCTGCTCTGGTGGGAGGTGTCCCTGCCCATGGCAGGGGGGTTGGAACTTGATGGTATTTAAGGTCCCTTCCAACTCTAACCATTCCTTGATTCTGTGATCCTGCCTGATCTTCAGCCACATCCTGGCAGCATCAAGCCAGCCACACTGGAAGAGTAGCACTTTGTGGGCACAGATGTGGACTGAGAAGTGGACTCCCTGGGTACAGGAAAATCCTGGGCCTTGGTCACCAATGTTAGCTGCAGCTTGGGCATATGCTTTGGTATAAATCATGGACATAACCAACAGGTCTAGGCTGAGCATCACTGCGGAGAACAGGGGACAGTTTTCATAGGCAAAGCCATTCAGCAGCCTGTGCATACACCTGCACACACCCACGGAGCAGCACTGGGGGGGAGGGCTGCCAGGGAAGGGGACACGGAGCCAGGCACACACACAGCTGCTGAACAAAGCTGCAGCTTCTGTCCAGCAAAAATAACCCAAATGGGAACATCCAAAGAAAAATGGCTTTTACTCCTCCGTCCTGTCCGTTCACAAGGAATTAAGCAAAACTTTCCAAAAACATTCACTTTAGTCCAGAAAACAAGCCTAAGAGAATTCAGCCCAAATGGCTCTGTTTTGGGGTTTTTTTTCAGAGCTGAGTGCACTCGTAGAGAGTTTCTTATGATGAAATTTCTAACAATGTTTCAGCTGTTCTCAGATGCAAATCACACTGGCTGTCAGTTTATATGTGAAAGACATTTTCAACAATGCTGCCATGAAAACCACAGTCATTGTTTCCACCAGAAATCTGTCCTGGGATGATCTATGTGCTAAAAGCAAACCTCAAGGGGAGCTGTAAATCTGTGTCCCCATTTGCTTTCTGTCCATACTGCCGCTTGCTCAAATTCCAACCTTCCACACTGAGGATGAGCATAGTATGGAAAATCTCTGATTTCAGTTTGAGGCTAAATCATGACCCATCCACCCAGACCACCTGAACAAGGGAGTGGTCTGGCCTGAATTGCACCCAAGCAACCCTCCTTCCCACAAACAGCTCTTCACACACCGAGGATCTACAGTGAAGTTGTAGACGAGTCACCTCTCAAACTCAGTGGTGACCTGACAACACATACCCTGAGATCCAGCAGACTCTGTACATACAACCCAGGCTCAGACCCTCCTCTCTGCAGACAATCCTGTCACCCGACCTTTTTGCTGAGGGCTGCCTACACAGCATCAAAGAGCAGGAACTTCTGTGGGCTGTCCTACTCTTTATTTCACCTGAGACTTTAATCCCACATACCAGACCTCTTTGACCCATATTTTCCAGGGTTTACCTAAGTTTTAAAGAGAAAATATGAAGACATTTGGCTCCTAGCATCCATGGAGCATCTTTTCTCAGCTCTGCTACCCTTGCCAAGGGGAAGATTCACCACTCCTGCCCTATAGGCTTGAGATAACCATACCCACTATCAGTCAAAGCTCCTTATCAGCAAGACAAAGAAATAATAGGGCCCCTGGAAATTTATCAGCGCTCTGGAAAAGGGAAGCACTATTTGTTGAAGAGCCCACCCTGTTAGCAGGTGTTGATTTTACTGATTAAAGGGTAATTAGTTTTGGCTGATTCAGTGTGGGGGGAAGAAAAAAACTGTGGTGACAAGGGGTTTAAGGCTAAACATGGGAAGCATGCTTGAGCAGCCCTTTAGGTTGTTGTTACTAAAGTCAAAGCAGAGGGGAGGAAGTTTACATCAGTGTCACGTGAAGGCTTTGTTTTTAAGCAAATTTGTAAAGATGCCTTCCAAAAGGAAAGCAGAAAGCAGTTCTTATGAAAAAAAAATACAGAAAAAAAAGATATATCGGCCTGTGAGAAACAGACAATTCAGTTAAAGCACATCTCCATAATGCCCTTATTCCTTGGGGCATGTGGGAACATCAGCTGTGTGTTTCAAACGGAAAGAGGCCACCTGTCCCAACCACAGCACAGACAAAGGATGGTCTCTCTGTCGGGGACAGTCTCATGGGGTAAATATGAATCAAGAGGACACTGAAGGAATAACAGCCCTTGAAATCCAACCATGCCTTTAAATACGTCTCCTGGGAACAGGTAATAATGCATCTGACAACACACAATATCTTAGTTCCCTTGTCCCCAAAGCTATCCAGAAGCAGGAATAGGCCAGTAGTGATGCAGTTCAGCATTACATCTTATTTTGGAAGAATTATTATTGGCCCTCTATCTATTCACAGAATACCTATGAAGAATGACTGCTCTTAAATACAATATTTGCATATACTTAAATACACTTTCTGCCTCTAGAAGACACAGAGCCTTGTGCCTGAGCTGAGTTTTAATACCTTCCTTATTATGGCAAAAAAAAAAAGCACATGGGGTGTATATGCTCAGTTTAAGAAGCAAAGAAGTCCATAGCACCTAGTTACACACACAGAGCCTAGGCCTGAGCTCAGCACGTCTTAACTTCCCTGCAGTGACCAGTGTTGTGGCCACTCACCACCATGAAGCAGGCACACCAACTAGTCCCACCTTCCACGAGAACAGGGTACTTCTCCAGCCAGAGCTAATCCAAGAGTTAGTCACCTGAATCCTAAAGTGCCTTTAGTCTGAAATGCTTAACAACTGTACCTCAGACCTCCTTTTTGATCATGATACTTCATTGCATTGTTCTTTCTCCCCCAATACTCCTCCCTTGCAGATTCTGTTTCTCCTGCTACACATAAAACTGTAACATCTGATACACACAAGCAAATTCCCAAAGTGCTTTAAAAATGCTTAAATACAACTGTAACTGGGGAAACTGAGGCAGTGAGAAAGGAAACAATTTGCCATCCAATTTTGTCATCCCAATATCACCCAATTTATAAATGGCCATGAGGAAGAGACCCAGTTTGGATGCTTTAGGTGCTCATCATGCTGCCTTCTAGGGCTCATTTTGGTAATGCTTCCCTATTTTTCATTGACCCTGCACCACTAACCTCTACCTCACTGACTAAACCATTAACAGCTTGAAGAAGGGCTGGTCACTAGAAGAGACAGATGAGGATTAGGTTTTGGTTAGAGAACGATAGGTAGGGTTGAAACCATGTTTGTTTTCACAGTCACAAGCAGGTTTATTTGTACAAATGTGCTAGAACTAGTTTGCTTTCTGAACCCCAGTAACATCACTTACTTCTCACTGTGTTTTCCATCAAGTCTCAAAGCACTCTCCAAACAGCCACCGTTGCATTCTGCCATTTCACACATGGAGGAAGCACAGTCACAGTTTGAGGTCACTCCTGTTTCAAGGTCAGCCAGGAGAAACTGCCAGAGATAAGAAAAGATTGAATACTTTTAATCTTTAAGTCCAGTTAGAGCTCTTTCCACTTGGCCACACTGCCTCCTTGTAAATGAATGTAAACTAATGACAAAGTAGATGTGTTTGTACCTATAAAATTACTTCTACACTGGGTGGACAGAGCTTCAAATATGAACTAGAAAAGCTTCCCAGCATAGTACAGCTCTTTGTTCTTTTTTTGTGGGGTTTTTGGTTTTTTTTTGATCTTTCCCCTAAGAGTGTCTTATGGAAACAGATGGGGTTACTCATGGAAGCAAGGACTGCTTGCTTTCATCAATTTGAAGGCACAGGACTTCATATAATTCAGTTTTGCAATACACCACCAAGTATCTCGTAAGGAAAACCCTCCGCTGTCTCCATATTCAATGTTAAACAACAGCTGTGCAGAATATTCAAACTGATAAGACTTTGAAGTTTTCACATTTTGTGTCACTCAATCGCCCCAGTTTACAAAACAAATATAACTCCTGGGGGACTCTGCTGCATAGTGGGACAGGTCTGGAGCGAGGATGTTGCTTTAACACAATTCTGTGTAGAGCAGAGGCCCCAAGTGATGCACTTATCTCACTAAAACACTGAGAAACGTTGTACAGAGTGAAACAGAATCCTTCAATGGGCAAAAATGTAAAAAAAAAAATATTTGGAGATTACAAAGTGATCCACAAGAAGGCTGAAAACTTTCTTGTCATGTCTGCAACAAGTAACTGAAGCTGAAACCTGTCTCAGCTGGCATTCTCAGTAGTATAGTGATGCCATGTTCTATCTTAGAAGATACTGCACAGTCTGGTGCTTTATCTGGGACCAGCATATCTGATTGGGTTTAATTGGTGCCTTGTGTACAGGATGTTCTCGGGTTAATCACTGTCCTAGAACTACAGGGATTTGGAGCTGTCTTCATCTTTGTGCTCCACAGCGAGTCATACAAGGGTTTCAAGAGACAAGGATTTCGAGGATCAGATTTCAAGATCAGTTCCTCACGTGTGAACTGGACCCTTCCTTTTCCCTGTGTTTCATCTGTCCTGCCTGTTTGGATTGGCCCCTGAGCTCTTTGCTACGTGAACGTATAGCACCCAGCTAAGACCCTGAAGTTCTCGGAGACCTTCAGGATTTGCGCTGCCTTCTTATATCTGTGAAGTAAAATTTTTCTCCCATTTGACTTGACTCATTAGTACTCTCCTAACAGTTTCCTGGGAAGATTTCACCATCAATTGGATGATGGTTTGTACCGGCTTTTTGTAGTCACTGATATCTTTCCTTTAGTGTATTCTAGAGCTCTCTAGGAGTGCTTGTTAGACAAGAGAGTGAATTTTACACCCAAAGATATCTATCTCTAACCTAGGTGATGTTTGCTTTGAAGCGCAGAGACATCCCAGCTGGTTCAATGTGAGCACCAGCATGTTTTTTTCTATTATCTCACCTGGGATAACCAGGGGAGAACTGTTTCTATCCTGCTGCTAATGTAGGTGTGAGTCACTTCAGGCTAGAGACCTCTTATAATCTTGATCTCCACAATGTTTTTCCCTTTTGTTTCCTGTTTTACTATCACCCCACACAGATAACTCATTTCAACGGGAACCAGAATTCTTCCTCAGATTCACTTGTCTGGAAGTTTTCTGCTTGTCCTGTGGGAGAAACATGCCATGGTGCAATTTGATAGAAACTGGGAATCACCTCAATAATCATCCTTAAAATGATACTTAAGATGATACAACAGGCACCTATCCCAAACCTCAGGAGTCCTGTGGACTCCAACTTGAGGGCATATGAGCGCAGTAGCATGGAGGACAACAAAAGAGTCCTTCAGCACTCTCCCAGATCCTCCTCTCCCTCATGGGCACACACACATCCTACATCCACTACACACAATCACACCTCATCCTTATTGCAACTGCTGTTATAACTTACATTGGAAACTTCTACTGGGAAAGCTATTTTCATTGCCAGAGACCTTCTCTCCCACAAAATTGATTGTTTCCAAGCACAGCCATTAAGCCTTTGCAGAACTTCCAGGTCTACAGTATTAAGCTGAATCAAGCCAGGGTGCAGAACAGGTTGCCCAGAGAAGTTGTGGATGTCCCATCCCTGGAAGTGTTCAAGGCCAGGTTGGATGGAGCTTTGAGCAACCTGCTCTAGTGGGAGGTGTCCCTGCCCATGGTAGGGGGATTGGAACTCGATGATTTTTAAGGTCCCTTCCAACCAGAACCAGTCTATGATTCTGTGATTCTAAGAGTTTGGACACAGGCACTGCAACATATCTGGTTAGTTACCTGTTAGACCGGTCCTTCGCATCCTTTTGACCCAGGCTACCTGGCATCCAGACAATTCTTGTGCATGTCTTGGGAGTCCACAGGGACTTTGGCCATTCCCAAAAAGGAGGAAGCAATCTTTGGAGTTTGATAGCATGAACACGGCCAGAAGTGGGCTAAAAGCCCCACCAATGTTTCAGAATTTCTTATAAGCCATGGTGAAGATGCGGTGGCATGGGCTAAAAATGAATAAATATCTCTGGACCCAGGGCAGACTGGTACTATCTGTCAGTGCCACAGCACTTGCTCAATCTTGCTACCCAGAGAGGCCTGATTAGAGCTGTCCAGAAGTGACTGTGCACCCTGAAGTCCCACCTCTAGACACCAGCACAGCTACAACCGAGGCTGCTACCTGTCGTGCTCTCAGGTATTTACAGGGGTTACCAGAACAGGCCATTCCTACAGCGTTGTTCAGCAGAGACTGGGTTCAAGTTTGAGCTGGTGAAGACAATTCAAAAAAACTTACTGTCTTCCCCAGTTCAGGGACAGGACTATCTTCTTCTGAGACAGTGAACAAACAACACAGATCTCTAAGTCCCTCACACCCTCACATCTTTGATCATGGATGGATTTGAACAATTCTAGATTACAGGAAAGCAATTTCACTGAAGCATAACACTTCCTAATGTTCTCTTTATTAAAGGACAGGTCTAGTGGAACTAGAAGACCATGTGAGGAACAGAGAGTGAGCAAATCTCTTTCCAGCAAAACTCGGACAGATCAGCTTTTGCCTCAGGCTTATCATTGCCTGGGGGCACAGGGTATTTATTTCCCTCGTTTTTGAATAGACAGCAAATTACACAAAAAACCTCTGGCTCACAGATTATAAACCGGTAAGAAATCAAAGGGAATCAGAGGAAATGCCTTTCTGCTGAATGGGTAAAATTAACCCCAAGTGTAATTTCACTGGCATCAGTGCAAATTCAACAGTGGACTAGCTCTGCCATTTGCAAGAAGAAGAACAGGTTTATGTTCTCCTTTCACATGTGTGTAAAAATAGGTTTTCTTTCCCATTTTTTAATCTATTCTATTTGAACGGGCTGTTTTAAGAGTAACTGTGTGTATCCACATGCATTTAAGTACTCGGGACAATAATATTGCCAGTTACTTTGGTAACTGGTCTCAGGAATGGTCTAAAGAAACTATCCAGTGACGAAGTCCAGGTGTGTTGGGCATTGCAGGTAGTGCTGGATTTTGTCATTTAAAACAGCTTACAATGGCTTTGAAGTTCAAACCATTTAAACCTTCGTGCTCTGTAGCCACAACACCGGCATTAGGGAACTCCAACTTACTTGCTTCTAGGGCAAATGACACTTCCCACTGCAGAATGTACTGAAATTTTACTGTGTTCATCGTCTCTGGGCACCAGGTTCAAAGACACGTGGCTGATACCTTATGCAATAACATTACGTGCTGGAGCAGCTACAAAGAACACAGAGGAAGGAGGGAGAGTATACAGTGGCTTGCACAAGAGCTGGAAATACCTGGGTTCACCAGACACTGTCTGGAGTAATGCAGTGTAATGTGCAGTGCTGCCTGTATAGGAAACATTAGCTTAGGGGCTGCAAGCAACAGGGAACTCCATAAGACCGTATAAAACTTGCCTCAGAAACACCTCAGCTGAAGTAAAAAGAGACTAGAGCCCACCCAGCTTCCAGCCTCATCTCTATTTCTGCCAGACCAGCCCTTTCTCATGGATTGACAAGCCGGGACCAGCCTCCCAGCCCTCCCCTGCCTGCCACTCTGGTGCTTGCTCTCTGCCCTGTTCTGCTGTTATCCCCTGGGTGCTTTTTCATGCACCAGCCCTTTCCTAGCTGTTCTCAACCTGAGCTGCTGTTCCCCGTGGAGAACCTTTTCTATTTATTACTCCCCTGCTGATAATTCCTTGCTCCACTTGCCAACCCCATCTTGGACATACATTACCAGCCAAACCACCTTCTCCCTTCCTGCAGTGACAGCTAAAATAATTTATTTTCGGCTGACTAAATCCACCCCGACGCAGCACACCAGGTAGCCTCCACATAGCCCTCTGCAAAATACACCTGTGTTCATCAAAAGGAGTCTCAGTCCTAAGTGTTCATTTCAGGCAGTTTGGTTTTCATCAAAAAAAAATTACCACATATGGTGTCACAAATACCTAGGAGAGCTGAGGACTTCTTCGGCTGGTTTAGGAAGCCAGTGCCCATAGCTGCTGCTGCTGCTTCTGTGGAGGAGGAGACAGATACAAAGCCTCTAAAGCCCAGTTCTCAGGTGAAAGCCCTGCTGTGAATCCAGGGGAGGGTAAGTGAGACATAAAACGAAGCAGCAGTTTCCCTCTCCCACCTATCTTCATACAATAATGCTGCACGCAGTTGAACCACTGTAGTGGAAAATAATGCTATGATTTCTAATGGGTTTTTCCAAAACAAAGGATATTGGATCACATTTTCTCCTTGGTTTAGTCACTGTTCGCAGAGTAATGAAGAGCACAAGTTGGCTTGCTTTGTTTAAAATAATGAGAAGCTGTGACTTTGAGCAATTTGATCATAAATTTTTGTCTTGCTTTTTCTCCTGCTTGAGCAAGTTGTGATAGTAGGAATAATTTACTATGACAAACCACTAGCATTAATGCATTAATCAAGAAAAACAAATGGTCCCCCTTTGAAATCTCCTGCCCACCTAGAGAGAGTAATGGGGTTATAAATGGAGAAAGAACAAATATTGACTCTATGAAATGTAAAGGTACCTGGGAGTTCACCCATCAGTCTTTAGAGTACACTTGCATTTCAAGAGGAATGGGATTTCTTTCATAATACATTTTGATTATTTTTTTAAGCATCTCAGAAAACAGAACACGGACATTCAACTCAGTGCTCTCTTTAGGTTTTCAAGATGTTCCAGACTTTTTCTGAAGGATGGTACCTCTGATCTCTGGAATGAGATAGATGCTCCCAACCCAAGAATTGCCTTTCAGTTTGATATAAGTACTGAAGGAGCTGCCTGGACTGGTCAAAGAGTTATTTGTTTGATGGTGTTTCTGGCTTTCTGTCAGATGGCCCCAGAGACTCACCCTCCATTACTTCCACTATGGAAGCTCAGGGATCCAGACAACTCTTGGCATCTGGACCCATACAGGATTCAAGAGGACTCAAGAATGTATTGCCTAAGGGAAAGGTCTCCGGAACCCTTTATCAAACTTAACCTTACTTTTCACACCCTCCAAACTTATAATCATAAAATCATAGAACCATAGAATAATTTTGGTTGTAAGGGACTTTTAAAGTCATTTAGTCCAACCCCACCACCACCAGTAGAGACATCTTCAACTAGATCAGGTTGCTCAGAGCCCCATCTGACCTCACCTTGAATGTTTACAGGGATGGGGCAGATGCCACCTCTCTGGGCAACCTGGGCCAGTGTTTCACCACCGTCATTGTAAAAAATGTCTTCCTTATATCTAGTCCAAATCTTCCCTCTTCCATTTTAAAGCCATTATCCCTTGTCCTATTGCAACAGGCCCTGCTAAAAAGCCTGTTCCCATCTCTTCTGTAGGTACTAGAAGGTTGCAATACAGTCTTCCCAAAGCCTTCTCTTCTCCAGGCTGAACAACCCCAACTCTCTCAGTCTGTCCTCATGAGAGAGGTGCTCCAGCCCTCTGGTCACCTTCATGGCCTCCTCTGGACCTGTTCCAACAGTTCCATGTTGCTCCTGTGCTGAGGCCCCCAGAGCCCAGGTGGCGTCTCACCAGAGCAGAGTAGAGGAGTAGAATCACTTGGCCCTTGCTGCTTGTGATACAGCCCAGAATATGGTTGGCTTTCCGGGCTGTGAGGACACCCCAGTCCTTCTGGGAAGGGCTGTGCCCGTTCCCTTCGTTCTCCAGCCTGTACTGGTACCAGGGGGTGCCCTGACCCAGGTGCAGGACACTGCACTTGGCCTTGTTTAAATATTTTATGTATCACCTGCACCCTGATAGAAATCATTGGCACCTGGATTTTTTTCTTCTCCCACAAAGGTTATACAATAACAATTTATCCTTCAGGGCTGAAGCCCAACAAAGGGAAAAGGAAACAGAAGAAAATAGGCATGCATGAACACACTGGTGATGTGCCATGGAAGCCATGTCCATTGCCAGAGGCCCTCCAGGAGCCTCAGGCTCAGGGGAGCAGGTGTGATCGTTTCTCCAGCAACTGCACACAGAGAGGAGAACATGCACTTGGTCTCACAGGGTTAACCACCCGTGGCTCCCAAACTA
Source organism: Nycticryphes semicollaris (assembly GCA_013400055.1). NCBI lineage: Eukaryota > Metazoa > Chordata > Aves > Charadriiformes > Rostratulidae > Nycticryphes > Nycticryphes semicollaris. Next base: position 1,083,042 of record VXBJ01005362.1, on the reverse strand, counting down.
ACAAGGTCTGGGGGGTGTTTTGACAGAATGAGCTGAAGATTTTCCAGTCCATCGCTTCTCCAAGCTCAGTGCTAGGATGCTTCATCTAAAGAACAGTTCTTCCTCTTCTTGTAAAAGGTAAAAAAATGTAACTATGGATGCTTGAAGGCCACCTTAATGAACAGCTGTTCAAGCCAAAAGGGTCTGACACCTTAGGTTATTTTAAGCAACATTTTGAGATATCTCTAATTATTAAGTTTCAGCAGGGTCAACTCGCCTTAAGCTAACCCGCAACTCATGTGTCATTAAAGGGAAGTTTCCAGAAATACTAGAGCTGCCTCAGACTGTTTAAATATTCTCATAAAATCCACTATACTGTCTTGGTTTGAGGTAGAAGAGAACCAACTTTCTGTTTCATAATTTTACTTCTTGGCTAAGCCTCTACTAACTCTCTGAAATTAATAACATACATAACCTTTCTGTGGGAGTTTATAGAGCTGTTTTGATACCTGGGATAAAAAGAACACTGAGGAATACAGGCATTGCCTTGTGCCCGTGCTGATATCGTTTTGCAAGAGAGCCTTGAAGAACTCAGATAACCCTGGACTTTGTGATATATGTGACCCCTCAGTTTGAAGGGAGCTATATCTGCTTTACCAGCCACTGGTAAGGCTACAGCAACTATGAATGACTTGGCAGTTGCTCTGTAAAGGGCAGGATTTAGCTAGGACAAAGCAGACACTGAACTACTCTCAGGAAGATGTCACCATGGAAGCCATGGAGCAGTGGAGCAACTCCACACCCACAGAGTTTGTCCTCATCCTTCCAGTTAGCTTCCTGGGGCCTCCATTTCTCTACTGGAAAAGCAGCTCTGGAGACCCTCAGAAGTGCCAGATGACAGCCCAGCATCTCCTAGCAATAAGGGCATACTGAATGCTTGAGGGGATTGACCCTTTAACCTTTCTTTCTTCCACTCTGACACATGTCATGTGGGTGATGCCTCTGTGAGCAGGGATCACTTCCAGGCTCTGTACCTGGCATAACAACTGTAGAAACCAACAGAACACAGATGAGAGGGCGAAAGGCATCTGTGCCACACTGTTGTGTAAATGGCAGGAGCAGGAGCTTCGCTCCTGAGGTAACAAATGCCAAAGTAAGGTTTTAAAAATTAATTATCAAAAGCAATATTTCCAGTTTCAAATGCAACTGAGACCAAACTGTGCCAAGCCTTGAGGTCTATACTGAGCCAGTGCTCATTCCCATACGTGAAGCAGATGGCCACAAAGGTTTTCTGCACACACAGAGACAATGAGGTGGGAAAGGCTCTCCACAAACCAGCCCCATTTCTTTTGGAATCTGCCTCTTCTCAACCATGAATGCACAACAGCCCACATCTCCAGAGCAGCTCAGCCCCTTGTAAAAAGCCCTTTCTGTTTAGAGACATAATAACAGTAACAGCAGGTGTTACCCCCTTTTGCTGCGTTTCCTCTAAAAAGACACCCAAGTTCCCACGAGGAACATGAAAATTTACTCCTTCACTTTACTCTGACGCTCCACAGACAGCTGTGTTGGGGCTGCTGCAACGTGGACTCAGGTGTTGAGAAGAAACCTCTAGGATTTCTGACTTCAACACAGAATGTTTCAGAAAGCGATACCGACAGCCTTCGTCCCAGTGCTGCAAAGATTGATGTACACATCCATGCTGGGACTGAAGCACCGTGTCCCTGGCCCCATGGGGACACAAGCAGCTTGTGGCACAATCCAGACAGGATGTATTAGATGCAGGCAGGCAGGTCATCTTGAGCCAGGAAGGAGTCTGCCAATGTTCTGAGTAAGAGCTTTGCCCTGGTGCTGCTAAGTTTTGGGGTTTCTTAACTCACATCCAGTGTTACACAAACCCAGATGTGTCCTAGACCTCAAGCAGCTGTCTCTGAACTTGTTCTGAGGCAACAGCCTGTTGGGCATCTCTACATCAGAAATGCATACCCCTTCCCTGTCTGGCCAAAAGGAGCACATGCTCTGAAAAGGTGTGTTCTTTGGGCTTTGCTTACAACAAAGCTGAGCTAAAGCACATTAAGCAAAAGCAAATGGCTCAGAGTCACAAAGAAAGGGTGGAACAAAGCACAAGGCAGGTCTCCTTCATCGCAGGGTAGTCCCTAAACATCAGCCTTTTTTCCTCTAATGAGTAGAACCATCATTCACTGAAATCTTTAGCAAGGAAGTGTGTTTCTACGTAGGTTCAAAAAGGATGTTATATCCCTGACCTGAGAGAGAATATTTTGTCTTTCAAGGACACAAACATTAGGGGAAGAAGACAGGTCCCTGAAATGCCCATGCCAAAAGAGATTTGGTTTTGAAATAGGCTAGATGGAGGTGGGAGCACATCCAGCTGGATAATTGACCAAACCCAGCCACCCAACACAATATTGTGGCCAAAAGTCCTTATTTTCATAGATTTTGTTATATAGGTAAGAAAAGTAGAAAGGCAGCCCTTCCTCTACTCCATTTGACCTGCTCAGTGAAGAAACTCAAGCTGAGTCCTTTGTACCTGTATTTTGAACTCAAGAAAACTGTCTCTGAAAAAAGAGACCCAAAAAGAGGAGATGCACCACAAGTAAGAAGCTCATACTGTAGAACTGATGAACGTAAGGAAACAGCTGTCTGGAAGTCAACTTCGACAACATGCACTTATTATCCTTAAAAATGGAGAGCTGGGACACACCTGAGTAGCTTAGCCACAAAAATCAGGTGCCTTGATGTCAGGGTGCCTCAAGAGGCCACCGAGGCACCAGACACAGGGTACAGGATCCTGCAGGACACCTCGGGTGTAGTAAAGTTCACTTCTGCACTCAATGCAGTAACAGGCTGTTGAGATGGTCTTGTTCAGCTGCAATCAACAGCGGTCAGCCAAGGAGTTGGAAATCGCACTGAAGCATCCAATTCTCTTTACTTAAAGGCAGTTGTGGGCCATAAATCTGCAGCTCTCCAAGTCACATCCCACACATCTCCTTACCCCTATATGCCCTTTTCCTCACCCCACCGAGATATAGACTTCTGCCTTTTTAATAGCGCTTAGGTAGTAACAAAAACTTTAAAAAAAATAAAAATAATAATAATCTTGAGAAGAAGGAATCTTTGCTTCTAGTGGTGTGCTCAGTGCCGGTGGAGATTTTTCTTTATTTTAAGGGTCAGAGTGCCCTCTTCTGTCCCACCCGTGTCCTTAAACCGCTTTGTGTTAGATCAGCAGATTATCAAGAAATACTGGGACTTGACTTCTGCACACCCTATCATCTTCTAAAGCATCGTTAAGAAACCAAACAGCTGATCACAAACTAGAAAATAACTCTCATTAATGTGCAGCTCAAGCAGGTTACAAAGCTGCCATCATTAAAAGGGGCTGGGGATCATCACAGACAACACGATTGATCTAATTAGTGGACGAGATCAGGCATATTTTGAAGTGAATCTCTGAGAAGTTTAAAGAGTGGGGTGTGAACATTAAAGAGTGGGGTGTGCATTTAAACGTTGCTTCTCGCCTGCCCGAGTACCCAGTAAATGAATCCAGGCTGTTACTGACACCTGAGGAAAACTGACTGAAACAGACATATTAACAGTAGCTCAATACCAACGTATACAATCATTTCTGAACTAACCATGGTGAAATCACTGGGACTGCAACTGATCTAATTATGGGTAGAGCTGACAATGGCCATGATAAAAATTATTAGCTGAGGCTTGCTATCATTAAAATATACTGGAGCATGTTTCTGGAAACTACATAACCATGTTTGAGCAGCAAAGCCAGCACTAATAAACTGTGGTGGATCCCCCTGATGTCCCAAGGACCTACCACAGAATCACAGAAGTGCCTAGGTTGGAAAGGACCTGTAGGATCATCTAGTCCAAACATCAACCTAACTCTGATAAAAACCATCACTAAACCATGTCACTGAGCACTATGTCAACCTGTCTCTTGAATATCTCCAGGGATGGTGCCTCAACCACTTCCCTGGGCAGCCCATTCTGATGCTTAATAACTCTTTCAGTATAAAAATTGTTCCTAATATCCAGTCTGAACCTCCCCTGGTGCAAACTGAGGCCATGAGTGTGCCTGCACAGTATTCCCACCACCAATGAGCCAACAACACACTGGAAGCTCCAGCTCTGCAGCCCAACGCCACAGCACCCGTCCCTCTCCCTTTCCATGCCTGCTTTGAGGCCAGGGGTTCTCCCTGTTCCTCCTTTTGGGTCCTTCCTCCCACCATGAAATCTCCTTGAGGGATGGGAGTGAAAGGAGCCACTTTGTTTGATCTCAAGGTTCGATCTCAACCCGCCACGCTTCCGCAAAGGGGTTGGATCATATGATCTCTAGGGGTCCCTTCCAACCCAAACCATTCTGCGATTCTACCATTTGTTTCCTCCCTACCTTGAAGGGACACCTGGCTCCAAAACCAAGCAACCACCAGTGCTGCCACCGGCTGCCATGCCACGAGGAGGCAGCCACAGCTGCGCAGTGCCATCTGGGGTCCCCCTCAGAGCAGGGGGCCATGGCTGAAGAAAGGACCAGACAGGGCCCCACAGACCCTCCAGCAGGGCAAGCCAGTGCCCTTTCCTCATATATGAAGTGGGCCACCCCACAGCCGTATTCTGGTATGGGGAAGCCCTCCCTCCCCACCCAGGAACCAAGGCGGCCCCTACAGCCATGGAATGGCTGGTCCCTCTTCGCGCTTGGGACTAGTTTGACCCTCAGCGCTGGCCGTAGCGGCGCTGCGCGCGTGCGCCGGCGGGCCGGAAGTAGCTGCAGTCGCTATGGCAGCCACCTGCGGGAGGCAGTTGTCGCGGAGTGTTGTAGGCCTCGCTGTCCTGCCCGGCAGTAAGAACTGCCCTTGCCCTTCATCCCGGCACTTTCCGCCTGCCCGCGGCCGGTCCCCATCCCTCAGTGCGCCCTGGCGTGTTTGCCCAGAGAGCGGGGCGGAGGGGGGGATGTCGCCCCGGGCCTGCTTGGCGGGACTGGGATCATGTTGGGGGCAGTTCAGCTTGAAAGCACGGCTTTTTTAAAAATGTCTTATTTTTGCAGGGTGCTTTTCTTTCTCGGGCTATCGAGTGAGCAGCGATGGGAAACCGGAGAAATTTCAGCCGCCTCCAAAGCCTGTCATTATTGACAAGCAGAAGCAGAAAGAGGAGAGGAGGTGAGGTGTCCTGGTGCTTATCGCAGTGTGTTCAGGTCTGCTCTCAGGCTGGTAGTTGTGTGAGTGCCTTCTTAAAGCTCCTGAGCAGCACTGCACAAAAAGCATTTGCAAAGTTTTACCAAAGATAATATATGTTGGAAGGTGCTTAAAAAAAAACGTAATCACAGAATGATATGGGGTTGGAAGGAACCTCTGGAGATCATCTAGTCCAACCCCCTTGCCAAAGCAGGTCTACCCAGAGCAGGTTGCACAGGAAGCTTTAAAATACTGTGTTCTAGAGCTCCTGAAAGCAATGAAACGGGGAAAAAATGTATAGCAACTAAGCTGTTTGTAAAATTGGGGTTGATGCGTGAGGTTTTCTTCTGTTGAAGGCATGCATCTTTTCAGTGTGCCACAAGGTGACAGGGACATGGGTCCCATATCTGCCTTTGACTTAGAATTTGAGATCAGCTGTGTGTACATTACTGTTTGTGAAATAGAGCTGCAAAATGCTTTTGTTTTACACTTACAGATGTGTGGATCTTCTTGCAGGTTCTTGAGCCCTGAATTTATACCTCCCAGAGGGAGAACAGATCCTCTTAAATTTTATATAGAAAGAAAGGATATGATACAGAGACGGAGAGTCTTCAACATCCCAGAGTTCTATGTTGGTCAGTAACAGCGCTAGAACTTTCTCATTGTATCAGTATTTTTTGGAGGGTGGGACAGTAAAAGGTGTGTTTTCATTTTGTAGAGTATCACAAAACATCACAGTGTGTTAGATCAATGAGAATGTGTTTCTGTATGTGCTGTTTAGTATTTTAATTGCACATCCAGTTTCCATTAAAAATTATAATGGTAATATGTTTGGGTTTTTATGTGTTTTTTAAATCTTGACACTGTAGCATATCGTTACCGGTAAAGCTCAAGAAAGGAAAATACATTAGATTGTATTCAGTTTGCATAATGAAGGGTAAAAGACAAAGGTGTAAATGTGAAGGAGCATTGTATTTATCCTGCAGAATCACTTCAACATATATTAATTCAGGGCATGTTAGAAGTTTGTTCTGTTTCTGGCAGTTTTCATGGAAAGTGGAACATTTTCAAAACGTACCTAAAGACGTGCTCTTTGCCCGGCTCTCTTCCCGCGTTTTGGCCTGCGTTTACTTGAACAGTCTTTATTTATTTCAATTACTTATTTCTTTTTGGCAGGCAGTGTCCTCGCCGTTACGACTGCCGATCCCCACGCCAATGAGAAAACCAGCCGGTTCGTGGGCATCTGCATTCAAAGAGGAGGCAAAGGACTCGGCGCTACCTTTGTCCTTCGGAATGTTATAGAAGACCAAGGTGAGTTTGTAACTGTGGTGATTACGCTAGATTAAGAAAGGTAAGCAAAAAATGTTTAAGTGAGTGTGAAAGGCATATCTGGTGTAGAAATTTAGTCTGTGGAGAGGATGGCAAAGGATTACTTGGTCTGTGGCTGAAGAACCTGCTGTGACACCCAAATTAATAGGAATATGACAAGATCGAGGGAGGGGGAGAAGGATGAGTATGTAATAAGTGTACCAGAAATGCCAATAGAATATCAATGCCTATTGATGTGGAATAATGTGCCAATAAAATGTCACTGTCACACCATCCCTACGTTCTGCAACATGCTGTGATGGCAGGAAGGGGTTTGTTAGAGACAATTGAATGATTCTATGATTGTTTGCAAATCCTGAATCTCCCAACTAGGGGATACTGCAAGTTCAAACCTATATCCACAGGGATTCTCGTGTGCTACGGAACAGCTTAGTCATTTTTTGTCTCTATACTTACTGATTTTTAGATCCACTATGGCTTGCTTATATTTGAGCCTGGACAGTAAAAATGTAAATACTATCCCAGTTTGAGCAGTGTATTTGCATGAACTGAGGATGTAATATGTGAAGTGTTGAATGAGCAACAGATTAGCAGAGATTTATAAATGGTTCATATTTTGTTCTATGAGAAAGTGGGGGAGACACAAATACTGACGTTCTGAGAGCAAATATGAAAGGGGTGGGTGTCTCTATTGTATACACTAGACCTACAATGAGATAGAAAGTAATGGCCATTGTAATGAGAAGGGAGAAAAGTTTAAAACTGAAGCTCATCTTCCTTAAATTCAAGCCATTCCCTGTCTCTTAAGCTGCTCTGTTGTCAAAGATTTGACTTCCAAAAGAAACCTGCGTTTGCCTGTGCAGACACAACGGCCGTGTACAATCACACACGCGCACATCGTAGTTCTCTGTGTAAGCAAAAAGCAGTTCTTGATTGATACAGGAACGTGTTAACACCTAAATAATACTAAATCACTGTTAGTATTTCTAATTAATTCGGTTCGTTAAACCAGACCTTCTCTCTCTCCAAGGTGTTGAAATATGCTATGAACTCTACAACCCTCGAATCCAGGCGATCGAGGTTCTGAAGCTGGAGAAGAGGCTGGATGACAACCTGATGTACCTGCGAGATGCCCTCCCCGAGTATAGTACTTTTGATGTGAATATGAAACCTGTGTCTCGCTTAGACCATGAAGAAGTTCCTGTAAACAAGGTAAGAGCTGTATGTTTCAGAGGACATTTCATCTATGGATGAGAAGCTGGACATGAGCAGGCAGTGTGCACTTGCAGCCCAGAAGGCCAACCACATCCTGGGTTGCATCAGAAGATGTTGCCAGCAGATCCAGAGAGGTGATTCTGCCACTTTGCTCTGCTCTGGTGAGACCTCACCTGGAGTGCTGTGTGCAGGTCTGGAGCCCTCAATATAGGAAGGACATGGACCTGATGGAGTGGGTCCAGTGGAGGGCCATGAAAATGATCAGGGGGTTGGAGCACCTTTGCTATGAGGACAGTCTGAGGGAGCTGGGGTTGTTCAGCCTGGAGAAGAGGGGGCTCCAGGGAGACCTGGTAGCAGCCTTCCAGAACCTGAAGGGGGCCTACAGAAAGGCTGGGGAGAGTGTGTTTGCAAAGGCCTGCAGTCACAGCACAAGGAGCAATCGCTTCAAGCTGGAAAGCAGATTTAGACTAGATATTAGGAATAAGTTCTTTACTCTGAGGGTGGTTGACCACTGGAACAGGTTGCCCAGGGAGGTGGTTGAGGCCCCTTCCCTGGAGATATTCAAGGTGAGGCTCGACAAGGCCCTGGGCAACCTGGTCTAGTTGGGGCTGTTCCTGCTGACTGTGGGGAGGTTGGACTAGATGACCCTAGAGGTCTCTTCCAACCTGGACTATTCTATGATTCTATGATCATTTGGGTCACTTTCCTATCTGACTGGTGTCCTGGAGGGCTGTTAAACAGCTCTTCACTAGTTACCAGGGTGACAAAAGTATATAAGATCAGGCAAGTCTTTATGCCATTTCCATAGTGAAAGAATGTTGAGAATGTAATTATCTACCATCCTTAGTTAATTTAGAAGACATACAAGGAGTAGCAGCCTCCAGTCACCTTTATGTAACACTTACAGAACCGTTAGTGGCGTTACCAAGCTGCGAGCAGTGGGTGTCAGGAAAGAGAGTGGGATTTTGAAGAGTCAGCTAAAACCTGCATCTCTCTGAAGATCCAGACTCTGTCCAAGAGTGTTGTCTCTTAACTCAGTGACTGACTCATTGTTCTTCCCGCCTCCTGTTGTAGTGCCTTTCCTTATCCTTACAGAAAAGAGGAGTTAACTTCACTTTCATGTGTTGATTTAAGGACTGTGTAATGGAGACTGTGTAAATTAAAGAGTTTTACAAGATACTATGACAACAGCCACATGGATATATAAAGGTCCTTTTTTCCTAACAGTCTAAAGCAATGATTCCTTAACATACTGACAAATTGCTCCATTTTCTCTTACTTTCCTTTTGTTAGGGCAGCAGTTGTCTCACCTTTTGCTAAGCTCACAATCATAATTCTGACTACTTCATACCTTCTGTTTATTTACTTTTTTTTTTTTAATCTTTCACCCCAGCTGCAGGTACGAATGAAACCTAAACCCTGGTCAAAACGGTGGGAAAGGCCAAAATACAATATAAAAGGAATAAAGTTTGAGTTGCCTGAAAGCAAAATGAAAGCAGCACAGAAGTGGAGCCAGCCCTGGTTAGAGTTTGATATGCTGCGAGAGTACGATACGTCAAAACTAGAGGATAAAATATGGAGAGAAGTGAGGGAAGGGCTTAAAAATTAATAATCGTTTTCACAGTCTATGAATTCCTGAGGAAAATTAGTATTTACTTTGAATGGACTGTATGGATTATCAGTTGTCAAGTTTTATATGTAAAAAGGCAAAATACACAATAAAGTTAGCCTTTCCAGAAAATGTTTAAGTGTGTAAGCTTTTGTGGCCAAACACTGATTTTCTGTTCCTGAAAAGAAACTGTGTGCTCTGTTCACCCCCACCTCCAGAACTGAGAAGCCTCCTTTTATTTTTTAAAATCACAGTTAACAGGAAGGGTTTGCATTGCCCATTCACATTAGTTGTCTTCTGTTTCTTCTTTTTGACAAGGGCAGGCAGTGGGCAGCTGTAGAAGGGAAGGAGACGTGTCTGAGCAAACCAGACACTGTTTGCTTTTCCCATTAAAAAATAATATAGTTGACAGAACAGCAGATATGAATGCTCTGATAACAGTTTTGAAGAACTGAGCCAGTCTGTTGACACCAAATCACACGAATTAGTGTAAGAACTGCAATGAAACGCTCACCTACCAGGACAGCTGGTTTCATAACACTGCAGCTGGGGGCTCTGAGCACAAGCACTAACTGCCTTCCTGCGCTGTCCCACCTACACAGCTAAACTGTGATAGAACATCTGTTCTGTTTCAACAGCAGCACTAGGCTGGGTTGTTCAGGGCAGACCTTTAGGAGAACAAGAGACAAAAAAACCAACAATGAGATCATGAGCTTGTAATTATTGATCAGCTACTGCATTCTTGGTGGTGTTGAGAGGAAGAGCAACAGAAATCGTTAGAAAGCAGGATTTCCAACAACACTCCTAAAGGTAACAAAGGCTAATGGTGTCTGAATCTTTTTTTAATACTTCTAACACCACTCTTGGCACATGTTACCGAAGTGTAGGAGTCTCCTTAAAACACCCAAATACTTTATTTCAAAATAAACAGTTCTTTTAAAAGTCCTCTTTTCGTCTGTAACACTGATCACAACTATTTACAATTAAAATATTTTACAAAAATATATTTTTAACTTAAAAAAATACAAAAGAAATCATAGGGATTGAGTCTGGAAGAGTTAAATTCTAGGCCCAGAAGACTGTGAAGAAATCCAGTTACAAGTTAAGACGGAGTTTGGGATGCGCCACAGAATAAGGAGGATGCGTTACTGCAGAAACTCTAACAGTATTTACTGCAAATACACAAAGTTGTAAAACATCAGAAATGTAATAAGGATGTGATGAAAGTCGGGTTCAGTATCTTCCTGGGAAGACTTTCCTCGAGTTTCAGTGGGTAGGAAGTAACTGAAGTGGTTCTTGAGCTGCTCATCATGGAGATGTCTGTTAGTAGGAGTCTGACAAAGCTGCACATGACAACCCCAGGGCTGTGTCACTCACCTACAAAACTACACCCAGACACCATCTTGCTCCTCCCCAGATGTTCTCCTGTGTGATTTCTGACCTTGCTGACCCCACATTTACAATAAACATTCATCAAACTCGTTCCCTTCTTTCTGTATCAGGGTCAAACTTCTGCAACACCACGAGTTCTTCTTCTTTAGGGACGGCTTAACAATAACCCTACCAAAAAAATTACTTGGACCACAAGTTAGAAGAGCTCAAGGAGTGACGAGTCAGAGCGCTATTTAGCAATGGAACACTGGAAATGGTTTGTAAAGCTGTCTCCTGGCCAGCAGTGGATAAATTGCACAGGCACTTCCTATCTTGCCAGGAATCTTTCCAAACAAGGTAAAGCAATAAAGCATTGTCACGTGTTTTAGAATGCCCAAACCATTGCTTTCCTTCAACAGCTGTAGCTTCTAAAATAACTCCTTAACCTGGGAGTAGATGACAGAAGAAGACATTCAGAAAAAAATAAAAACCTCAGGTACTTAACAGCACCTCTCCACCTTTGAGCAGGCAGGATCCACAAGTTAAATTGTATATTAGAACTGGTTTTGTGTGAATACCAGGCTTGTTTCAGTAATATAAATGTTGCTTCAAATATTTGTATTTCTACTTCTTGATCATGGATTTAAGGTGTTCGAGTTTGTGTTCATCAACGAAGTCTTCAACTACACCCAGAGCTTTGATTTTCACCAGCAGGAGAAGAAGGTCTTTTGTTTCATTACTATAATAGAAAAGGAAAGAATTATTTAACAGAGCAACACATTTACATACCTGACTTTATTCATTTTAAAGAGTCAGGTCTCTCCGTGGCTACTTATCACCAGGTGACCTTGTCCACCTCGATCACTAACAGCACCCAACAGCCTGCGCCTCCATCACCACATCAAATTAGAACTGCAGAAGCCTCCTTTACATTATGGACTCCATCTTTTGGTTTATGTATACATGCAACAAGAACATCCTTGAAGATGTCAAATTCTGGGGTGCATCAGGAAGAGTGTGACCAGCAGGTCAAGGGAGGTTATCCTCCCCCTCCACTCTGCCCTGGTGAGGCCCCATCTGGAGCACTGTGTCCAATTTTGGGCTCCCCGGGAGGCAGGAAGGACAGGGAACAACTGCAGAGGGTACAGCAGAGGATCACAAAGATGATTAGGGGCCTGGAACATCTCTCTTACAAGGAAAGGCTGAGGGACTTGGGTCTTTTTAGTTCAGAGAAGAGAAGGCTGAGGAGGGATCTGATCAACACCTATAAATACTTAAAGGGTGGGTATCAAGGGGAAGGGGCCAGTCTTTTTTCAGTGGTGCCCAGTGAGAGGACAAGAGGAAATGGGCACAAACTTGAACATAAGAAGTTGCATCTGAACATGAGGAGAAACTTCATCACTTTGAGGGTGGCAGAGCCCTGGAAGAGGCTGCCCAGAGACGTGGTGGAGACTCTGTCTCTGGAGACATTCCAAACCCTCCTGGATATGTTCTTGTGCAACCTACTCTGGGTGGACCTGCTTTGGCAGGGGAGTTAGATTAGATGATCTCCAGAGGTCCCTTCCAACCCCATATCATCCTGTCATTCTGTGAAGTATAGGAGACTTGAGGAATTTAAGAAGTATTCAGCACAAAGTATCTGAGGAAGTGCTTGAATTCCAAGCCTTATCTATTACCTGTGGTTGTTCTTGTGTAGCGTACGGGCACATCGCAGCATGTGCTGGCAGAAGTTCAGTAACTCAGGGAGAGTTGACCCACTTTTAAGGTCCTGGAACCATCTTTCTGGGAAGGATGCAACCACCTGGTCATACAGAGTATTTGGAGAAGTTAAAAAAAGTAAAAAACTTTCAATACAAGCAAGTCACATTGCTTCTGACAAGGACTTCTTGGAAGGTTTTTTTTCTTTGAAACCAAGAATGACTATCCCTACGCATAGTTATATCAGCATTTGCTTCAAAATGCTTTTATGCATCAAGGGCATAAAAAAAGAAGTATTTAAAACCCCCTTTTTAATTTTCTTTATTATTTTTTTTAAAATATCTCATCTTCAGTTTTGGCCTCTCTCCATGAAAACCAACTTTCAGTTCCAATGTACATAGTGCCTTTTACCTTATCACACTTTTCTATGCTATCAGGGCCCGGTGGTGTGTTCAAGAGGTTCAGAAGAAGGTAACGATTCAACAACTTGCTCAGTCCCAAATCACGGATTGTATCTTCTTGTACAATCCCATCCCAAAGAAGAACATTGGAGAGCAGCTGCAGGAATGAAGAAAGAAAATACGTACACTGATGGCTGGCAGTGTGTTAAAACACACTATTACAAGTTTTACATAAGGTAAAGATTAAAAGATAATATTATGTTCATCCAGTTTAAGTACTCAACACCCAGGATTCATGCTTTCCAAACTTACTGTCGGTTAATAAGCTGCATATAGTAAATAATCTTACCAAGTAGCACAATTAGTTTTACATGTGCACATGAACTGTGCTCTAATATGTGTATATATGACTTCCCAGGGGTAGGAAGAGCATTTTACCCTAAGAGATTAACAGTTTTCTAAGGCCCAAGTACAAAAGACAACATGCTTTATTTTTTTCACAGAAGAGTTAGCAGCTAAATCTGAAAGCATGGACTCAACATCAGTAAAACTATACAGATGTGTTTATATGAACACATAGGGATCATATTCTACAATAAGGGTTAGCATAACTAACACCATCTTGGAAGGCAAACAGCGATTCCCTGTGACTGAGCGGGCCACATATTACCCCTCCTTTCCCTCACTACCAGGCCACAAAGCTCCTACACACCAAGCAGATTCCTGAACACCAGGCCAATTATCCTCTCCTCACTGGCCTTGAAGGTCCCAGGCACTGACCATGACCCCATCACAAACCAGGGATGGTAACAGCACACAAAGCATGGTCTATAAACCCACACAGTTATAAGCCCTCAGGGGAACCTGCATCAGAACCATTGCTGGACAGCGAGACCCAAGTGCCTGTATCCCAACGGCCAGGAACACCTCTACCACCTTCTGCTTCCTCCGAGGAGTGACTTGTATTCCTTTACATGTTTCAAGTCTGGATTATGACTGGATTATTATTGATATTGCAAGCCAAATAACAAGATTTGAACCAATCTGGCAAAGGGTCCAGATGATTAGGAATCGTAAACTAAGACGTGCTATAAATTCTGTGCTACTTATAAAATTGTGCTGATTCCAATTATGAAAACCCTGTGCTACTCTGATCATAAAATGCTGTTAAGAAAATTAAAGATTTAATTGTACCTACATCTTAGGGTCGTCATCATCATCCTGCCCAGTATCCCCACAAGAACCTGTCTGTCCCCACAGTGTTGGGTGACAGTGACTAACTAATATGATGGAAGGCCAACATGCCTGGCTGACCCATTCAAGGAAAGAAAAAACGAACCAGCAGGAACAGATGGTCAGATCAAAGTCTCCTACAGAAGAGATACCAGTTGGGTAAACAGAAACAAGCACCAGTTGGGTGTTCATTTGTAGTTCATTCTTAAATCATCACATGCAGGTTGCACAGAGAACACATCCTTCACCGCAAAAAAATGTTCTTCCATCCTAATAAAAGTGTATTAATACCCCAAGATTCAGACATGCCTGAAGATACATTTCCTGACTGACTGCAAAAATTATTATGGTTTGGTTTTGGTTGGGTTTTGGTTTGGTTTTTTTTTTTTCTCCCCACTAAAACGAATTTCAAAGAAAAAATAAAAAGACAAAACAGGTATATTTTCTCTACCTTAACAGCTGACCAAAATCGTCTTTCTTGGAATTTTGAACATAGTGATGATTTGTCTTCCACAGTGCTAGACACAGAAAGAAGAGCAAAGGTAAAATAAGCTTTATTTTTTGTTTGCTTTTAAAAGACAACGAATGGACAATTGATCTTCTAGACACCGATGAATGTTCATTCTGGCACTCTTCCAGCAGTGACAGCCACAACCAGAATAAAGGCCTCGGGAAACAGCTGTCAATTTGAACCCACTATAATAAAACTACTTTGAGATTATTTCCAATAAAATTAATAATTGGAAATATCTGTGTCCACATTTCATGGATTCAAATCGAAACAGCATTGCTTAGAACCAAACATCCAACAACAGCTGTAGCAAAGCATTTTTAACTCTGTATTTCCCAGACTCCTACTCATTCCCATCTTTGAAACAGTGGTTGGTCTTAAGCATCAACAGCATAAACCCTATTTTAGGAATGACAGGAGGAATCAGGGGACACATGCATGTGACACCAGGCGTTTCTATGCTAAAACCAGACTGTGGACCTTGTGTATCGGAAACCATTGGTTACAGGAGCAGAAAACATCAGACAGTGGAGTTACTCTTATTAGAAAGAGTTCATAGACAGGAACAAGGCTCCAGAACCTTTCCCATAGTAAAACAGCAGAAGGCATGTTTGTTCCATTAGCTGTTAATGGTAATCATTAAAATGATATATACATGTAACAGTATTGTTAACACAGTATTTCATCTACATCTGTGGAAATTAAAAAACATTTTAAAAAAAGTCCCAAAGTCATCTTACCTTTTAGGGTACAGAGGAATAAAGACATCTTCCTCTACAGATTTCTTCAGTCTTAGGACAACCATGTTTATCAAATCCTATTAAAACCAGAATTATTAATACTCCTCCACGAGAAAGGCTTCATCTTCCATTTACAACAACTTCAACAGTTATTTTGTTCATCTAGAAGTGCAATATATTAACTAGAGAAAAGTAGTTACCACTTGCATATAATACACACTGAGACCATGAAATATATTAAAAGCAGTTGAAAAATCATAGCTCTAATTATTTACAGGGCTTGGATTTTTTTCTAAGATCTAGTCATTTCCTTAAGTGAGAACTCTTTAGGCATGTTAATTTGCCAGACAGCAGGAAAACCATATAGATTAACAACAAAGTAAGTTATGAACATAGAATTTCACATCTTTTTATAGAGAACTTATGTAAAAAAAAAAAAATCATCACAGCTAGGATAATATGTGGTTTTAGGCAACAAGTTTTTAGGTGCAACAGTTTGCCACCTTTCTTTTCTTAAAGTTTGGGGGGTACGGGGTGTTGATTTGTTATTTTTTTTTCTTTTTAAATTACGTATTTAAATTTCTGGATTTCTTTACTTTCTGTACAAACAGTATCACTGTTTCAAATCAGCAACCTTTGCAAGGTTCAATTGGAAGGCATAAACATTTCCTTAAAAGCATTTCTCTTCATACTCGGGACCAAAATATCCACGTATTTCAGGAGTTCTATACTAGATAATCCTTCAGATTTACATCAGAGTAAAACCAGAATCAGGCTGAAGGACATGCTAAAGTGACTATGTATATAAAAGTAATTATTTAAAGATAGCTAAGGTTACAAAGTAGTCCCTTCTCCTAGTCGAGTAGACAATGGGGATTTAGAAATTTTAGAATTCTAGATCTGCTTTACAAATAAAAGCGTAAGGAGTTGCCCATTAGAGCATTGCGGGCATTTAAAGCTCAAATTTTGAGAGATTAGACTTCAGATTCGCATAGAGTAATCACTGTTATTGCAGTGAAGCACAATTTGATTTACAAGCAGGTTCTTGCTAGGTACAGGCAGAATTTTTCTAGGAACAGAAGCTAATTTCTGCCTCGAGAGTGTCCCATCTCCGTCATCTTCAATTACAAGAGCATCAGAGGAGACGAAAGTTTATATTAAGAAGATTTAACAGGTAAAGTGACAAAACAACCAAGTAATCACAACTGAACAACTTAAGGGCAGCGTTCCAAGCACCCACAGGTGTATGCAGAGAGAGCACACACAGGGCATGAACTTCTCCCTTTCCTAGTATCACAGGAGCTTTTACCTCTTTTGCTCGACTGCATTCATTTTTGGGAAGAACTTGTTTTACAAACACGTTTTTGCAAAGCTGTACAAGGTTCTTCGTCTGGGATGTAGACAAAGGATCCCACACATTCTTTACAAATCCTAATAAAATAAAAAGAAAACAGGGAATTGATTTCATTCATGGTAAGTGGTTAACTGCTGTAATTTCAAGGAATTACAACGTAGCAGAACTAAACACACAAAAAGCTCTCACTTAAAAAGTCCGCCTTAGCCTCATTGTGTGGAGCCAGTAATCACTACAACTTGGAGCACCATTATAGACTTCACATTATTTGACAGCCATCACTTATTTAAGGTTTGATTAGCTAGCTGCAGTGAACATTTTCAAGACAATCTTACTATACCTGTAATTTTTGGAAGAAGCGTTTTTTCAATCACTTTGGGCAAAACTTCTCGATCAGGATCATCATCGCTTTTTGAATTGGGTATGTTTTTGGCATCACTGAATTCTTCTACAGCTCTGAACCAGGGCATCTCTTCCAACTCTGTAAAATTCTGCTAAAAGATCAATCCTGTTAGTTGTTCAGCTGATCAGGATTGAAAGAAAAGCTCCATACAGTTCCCACTAAATTTCAGATCCACCCTCGTCACCGAATGGACCAAACCAACAAATCAGGAAAACTGGGTTTAAAGCCAGAATTTAAAAGGTAAGATTGTTGAAGTGTCTTCAAAGAACTCAGAAGAATTCTTTTTACACGGGGTGTTGCAAAAAGGGCTGAAGGAGGGGAAAGGAGAAAGGAAATACTCCAACCACATGCTTCAGTTTGAGATCAACACAGTATCTTTCTATTCATTTCTATGCACTGTGCTGCATACAGAAAAAAACATCCCATTTTTTACATAAATGCATACTAAAATTATTCATATACAAGTGACTTGTCAAGAAGAAATGGACCTTTTCCTTGTAGTTAACATACTTATCCCAGGTTCTGGGGTGGCCCCTACAACCCACAGAAAAGTTCCCATAAAGAAGCCGTCCCTAAAACCAGCGTGCCTCTGCTCAGATCTATTTTGGGCTGCTAGAAACACCCACACATACCACCAATTGACAAAGAAAAATAAAGCAGATAGAGGTATGTTCACAAAGATGGTATGGTCCAGAAAGAGAACAGGCTTTACTGACTACAGACACCTGCTCCAGTGCAACACCCAGAAGCACAGGGGTCACCAGTATATTAATATATAAACACACATGCCGTTTCTTGAAGAAAACAGTGTCAGCTGATGCACCTACCTCAAGAGGATTCCAGTTCACTAACTGAGCTCTGATCAACGGATTTAATAGCTTAGGCAGGCAGAAACTGATATAAGCATCGCAGTAAGTGTCAGGAAACTTCTCCTTCCATTCCTGGAATTTCAACAGGATTTTTCTGATGTCACAAAAATCTGCATGAACATCTTCAAAGATTTTGCTACTATCCTCTAAAATGTTATCTATGGATAATGTTTGTTGGGAACAAAAAGAAACAGTCACAGAACTTATTGAGGCATAAGCTGAAGAGTTTATGCAGCTATAAGACATAAGAAGTATCTGTACAATAATTGCATTTGTCATTTATACCTTTGAGACACCTGACACTGAAATGCGGTTTTAAACCAGCCCCCTGGAAAACCCAGTTTCAGAAAGAAATACAATCAGAAGGTCAAAAAAGGCAAGTTTCATCACGATCTATTCCACAGAATTATAGAAACACTGTTTCAACCTTTCTACCACAGATAGGAAAACCATTCTCCTGTTATCTGGAGAAAAAGCATTACACCTTTCCCTGTTCCTCTTCATACATAGATTTAAGGTAATTAAAACACCCAACCTTTCATTCACTCCATCTTCAGAAAACAAATTCATTATACAAAACACACTCTAGCATTGTACTGAGTACTCTCAGATCAGCTTCAGCATAATCTAAAGAGTTTGCTTCTAGTTGGAACAGTCATGTGTAATGATACAAGGTAACTCACACCAATTTTTCTTAAATTTTCAGTTGGAACTGCCTGAAGGCATTGCTTTTCTACAGCATGTAACTAAAACTATGCAATTCAAATCAAGTATTTCTACACCCTTCCTTAAAACAAAAAGAGAAACCCAACCAACATTAAAAAAATATCAGAAAGAGATTTTGTTCTAGGACATTACAGTAAAGCTGTCACCAACCTTTGCTCTTCTGGAACTCTGTCACCTCTGTTGGAGTCAGCTCATCATCACTCGACATCCCTTCATGATGATCAGTATCTCCTGAACACTCTCTCAATTGCCGTCTGGAAGTCCTGCATTTTGTAACAAACTCACATGAGTTATCCTCCCCCTCTATACAGAAAGAAGCTTAATAAAAAATAATCCAACTTTAAAAAAATAAAAAAACCCCCATACTAAAAGCAAGCTGTGAGAGTCTCAGGAAATGCAATCAGGACCCAAAGCTGTCTAACCATAAGGACACAAACTGTGGAAGAAAGAAGGGCTTTGGGAACAGACAAACATCTCTGATCTTTCCTATGAACCATGTCATAACTTTCTCTTCACCTCATTCCCTAACAAAGCTGATAACTGATCCCACCTGGAACACTAAACATCTAGCACGGTACTGGACACTGGTCTTGGGCAGTTTTAGTGTACAAGAAACTCCTGAGCTCTCAGTCTGACATCTCAGTTCTGCATCACTTGTGCAACAGTGCGACAACCCACATAAAATTGTGATACCATCCAAGGGCCTGTTGGGCTCAAAAAGCTATTGCCATGACACCAAGAATCACAGCAGGCTGCAAAATCAATAGCTTGCATTTCTGCCACAGGAAAACAATGTATGATATGAAAACAGTACATATAAATCACTTCATACAGTTATGTACATCAGCTCGTATAGAGGTTAAATGCTTCTTGTGGAATTTGGTACTGTACCATTTGTCACCCACTAAAATGCCAAAAGTTCTTGCCACTAAAGTAGTTATGAGTTGAGTCATCAGTACAACTGAAAAACTTTCAAAGCTCCAAATAACTCTGGAAAAAAATTCATAAGTGGTTTCTGAGCACCCTAATATCCAAAATGTAGTATCTGGCCTACAGTGACAGCAGGGGAGAGCAAGATACTGCTTTGCTTCACTCACCAACACCAGCACCAGCAGCAACAACACTGCCTGAGTTTTGGGGGTTTTTTGCTATTTATACAATAAAAATGTATATTTCTGTATAAAGTCAATGTCATTTATTACAACAGGACAGAAATAGCTTCTGCCATACAGCTTTGTAAACAGCCTCACTTAAGACTTGTCAATTTAAAATAACAAGATATCTTGACACTCAGATGCAAATCAACACAAAGAGAATGTCATTAAAGGTAGATGGTTACTAAGTACTTTGAGTTTCAGAAAATAAATGCCTGGTTTTTTTGTATAATTTCATTTACCAATCTTACAGGTTCACAATTATCACTGCCTAAGTGACAGAAAGCCAGTGTACAACACCAGAGCTAAGTGTTCACACACATAACACCTACCTTCGATGTTCACACATTTCCAGAAGCCGTGCCTCCTCATCCCCTTCCGAACCACCATTAGTTGATTTGTAATTCCCATCTACCAAAAGACAGAGTCAGTCAAAAATAAAACAGTATGATTTTTAAGGTATTATTTCTCAATAAGGAAGCACCATTTGTTGTTCTTCATTTGGAAGACAACCAAGAAAAATCAAGCTTCCCAATCAAACTCTAATAGCCTCCAGAGTAATGTAGAGTAATTAATGTTAACTGCATATAGTCCGATGTGGTTGTTCCCTCATAGCAGAAGATGAAAAGGTGAGTTTAATGATGCTCCCATCAGTCCTCACCACTTCCCTATCCTGGAAAAAGGAATTAGTGCCTTCCACAATAGGTTCTTACCAGTGTGAAAGGCAAGTGCAGGGATCTACCTTCATTTGTATGTCAAAAGTGAAACCATCAAAGAACTTAAGAGTTACTTTCAGGGTTTGGTTCCAACATTATAATGGAAGTTAAATTCAAAATCATTGTGTTTGGATTTCAAGACTAGGCAGCTCCCTGCTGTCTCCTGTTATTTGAGTGGCCAGTGACTGCGTGACCCCAATCACCCCCGTTCTGATTCTTAAGTCCAACACAGAAGTAGAAAATAGAAGCATTTTCTAGTTGGGCCATTTTTTGGTAGCGCTATTAGCTGGGTGTCATGTGCACAACATTCCAGAAAAAGCACATTACCACCGAAGTATTACCATGTGAGAAAAAAATTAAACTTTCCACTATATTAAATACAACTAGGAACATTAAAAAAAAACCCCACCAATTAAAAGTGCTGTTAAACATGCAAGTACAGTCTCATTTGTAATGAGCTGGAAGTAAAATCGTTTTAGTGGCAACTATTAGTATGGCACTATCCTTTTCTTCTTAACGCCTGCTGTCTGCTACACCATGTGCCAAAATCATACAGGCTGCTACCATTCTCTAATCAGCAGCTGATCCTGGGTAGTGAGGAACCCACATGATTAGTAGTTACCAAAAACTGGTGCACCTGGACTCCATCTGTTCCAAGTGTATTGCTCTTAGCTTTGCAGGGACAGTTTTAAAGGGTTTGGTTTTGGAAGCTGATTTTTGGATTGGTTTTGGTTTGTTTTTTAAACAGCAGCAGATAAAGATTCTCATGGCATACAATCGGTGTGGGAAGAAAATATGAGATTAAAAAGTTGTAATTCTGTTTCCTACAGTGACCAAAAAAAACCCAAAACCGAAACACACAACATGATTCCGTGTTTGATAAAACCCTGACACAAAAAGGTTTCTTTCTTCATGCCCTTCCCTTCACGTGTCATCACCTCGTTTGAAGTCTCCATTCTGAGCACACACATGGCCTTAACGACATCACATAAAAGTGATGTTGCCAAGTAAACACGCTGCTTTTTCATACATTCACAGAATCCTGCATCAGCAAGCTGTCTGCAACTTAAGACCTACTATTTTAAAAAAAAAAAAGTCTGTTTTTCTATTGACAGAAAATTGCCTAGTTGAATAACTAAGAACTGACCAGGTACTTCGGTCATGTTACGTTCAGCATTCAAAAATAGTATCCAGTGCTTACTGAGGTAAGGATTTCTACTGAGGTATAGTTGAACACACCTACTAACAAAGCGAAGGGGAACGGAGATCAAAGGTGAACGTTATAAATTTGATCCAAAAAGTAACTGCATTTCTGCTCAAAGAGTGAACATTTCACCAAGAAAATAACTTTGAACTCCATACTAACTTGTCAGGTGCTGAATATAAGCAGATTCATTTTTCAGCTCATCTTGCCGTCGTTTCAATATTCTCATGGCTCGTTGCTGAAGAAGTACGTGTACAGCCAGTTCTACATCATTAATGTATTTCAGCTGAAATACAGCAAACAGGCTTTCGATTAATTAAAATCCCAAAAGAATGAAAGAAAAACAAAACAGCTTCCATTGATTTTCAGCATAGCCATGAAATTAGAACCGAAGTATTACACCCTGAAAAGTACATTCCTGGTCACTAGTTTTTCAGGCCTTTTTGTAAGACTAAAAAACACAAAGTACCAGTGGCTCAGAGGACTACCTAAGACTTCACACTAAACATTCGGTAGGACACTGGTGGTACACTTAGTTTGCTTTCAAGACACTAGCTGTTAAAGAAAATGTGTTCATTAACTAATAGTTGTTCTTTTTGATGTAAAGAAATTCACAACGGCGGTGCAATTAAGTGACCTAAGTTAGATTTGAGACCACTATGTATAGAGACTAAAAAGCAGTTTACTTTCACTGATGCCAAACTTTAGGCTGCTCCTCCCCTTCTCCCAATCTTCATCTTCTTTAAATACAGAAGGTTTGCAGTTCAGGAAACGTGTGTAGCTGTTAACACAGGCAAATTCCCACAGAGATCTGCTAACTCAGTCCATCTGGTACGTAACACAAGGCTACAAAACCCCAAGTAAAGATATTTTGAGAGATCCCAAATGAAAATTTAAGTGCCACCTCTCATTCAACTTCAATGCCCTCTGGTTACTAGACCTGCAGAAAACTCTGGCCAATAACATTTTGTTTTCATCTGACAATCTAAGTGCAATCACAGCTCATATCAGTATATCTACACTGACTCGACCACCACTTCGGGGAAGGGTCGATTTGCTCTCCCTATATTTTTTTTCCTGTGACATGAACATTTCTGACAGAACTGATTTTTTAACCAAACCCTCGTCATTTCCAAACAAGAACTCCTCATCTTTCATTGACAGAATGCACCTTTATCATCTAAAAAACAAAAGGAAGATGAAAATATACATACTTTTTCATTCAAACAGTTTATCAAGTTTTCTACGTATGTTTTCATGGCCCTGTAGAATTTGTAGTTCTGAGCTGCATCCGAAGACTTCTCTAACTCTTGGACAGTCATTTTTGAACTTTCTATGTCCTCCATGTATTTTTCATACTCCCTCTGATGGGCACGGTGCACATCCTGTAATGATGTTATCCTAAAAAAAAGAGTAACTCAGACAACTGAATCTATTGCCAAGTGCATTCGAAAATATTTCTCCTATTATAATCGCATACAAAATCTTTGCTTGTGCTAATAATAGTACTTGCATTCAACCTAAGCAGCACTGAAACATTTACCCACACCAACATTTGCAGAACTATGGGGCGTGGCCAAACATCGTGCTTTGGAGACTCAAATATCACTTACGTGGTGCTGGTTTTGAAAACACCTGGATCCCATGATACACCACGCTTTCCAAAAACATAAAAAGGCAAATTTTGTGGTATCACATTAAATGGATTCTACCTGACACAGTTTGGGGCTCACATTAAACTAGCGTGGACGTGATGACGTAACATGCAGTACCTACAGGCATTCACTATGCACTCACTATTAAATACAAACCAGCTGAGGACTCGTGCTGCTAACTAGGTGATACAACTCAGGAACCTATGTCTACAGCTGTCCCTAACTAATAATTAGGTAACATATAGGAATATTTACATATATTACAACTCTGCTTCCTCTATTTTCTATTTTCTCTTCCCCCTTCCATATCCCAAGTGATTGCTCAGCTCAAGCAAGCCTGAGGCGGAACCAAGAAAGAGACCACAACTTATTTCACTTCCCTGAAGCAGGGAACACTTTTCAATGAAAATAAAAGAACTAAGCTATTGTTCTCTACTCTGTTACAAGTTTTTAAAAAACCAAAATGATACTTCAGCATATATAACATTAAACACGTTTATCAAGTTTACATCTAACAGGTTGTCCCTCCCTTCTTGCTATTTTCTAAATAGGTCTCC
Organism: Nycticryphes semicollaris; assembly: GCA_013400055.1. NCBI lineage: Eukaryota > Metazoa > Chordata > Aves > Charadriiformes > Rostratulidae > Nycticryphes > Nycticryphes semicollaris. The sequence goes on along the minus strand of VXBJ01005362.1, from coordinate 1,059,114 downwards.
CACTCTTGATAGACTTATTTTTCTTATTTGATTCTGTACATGAATTCCCACTTCATTTAACTCATTCCATTCAGGTGACTATGACAAAGAAAGTATATGATTCCACAAAAATATTCAGTCCAATTTAGCTGCAATTCTTTAAACAAGCAGGTGAATGATGGTTTGTACAAAGCAAAGCATATCCAGAGGGAGCTCAGGGCAAGTCCATAGTCTGTATTTATGTTTCAGCTGTATAAAGTTACTTGTCTAAACTTATCTGAACAGCTGCTTGCCAGTGGTCTGAGAGATGACAGGGGATGGTTGACCTTAGGATGCCTGACCCCAGCTGTCCTTCTCACACACCCTCTTGGAGGTTCACACTTCTACCCCAGGACACTTCAGCTGCCTGTGCAGCAGCTGAACTGCTAAAGAAAAGTCACAGCCCAGCACATGGCTAAATAAGAGGAAAAAAAAAATTATAAAAAAAAAAAAATCAAGGCAGCTTCAAGCTTGCTTAAACAGGCCATGGAGAATTTACTGCTGCTTTAGGAAATGCTGAGCTATTTTCACAGCTGGTCTAAGAACCACCATTAAGAGGGTTAGGACTGCCAGCTCCATCTGCCCCAGCTCAAGTTTTGCTTGCTGGGGAAACACAAAATTGAACCAACACTCCTGTTAAGAACTACTAGTAAGCATAAAGAGCTGCTGCCATTTAAATAAACTTACTCTCTACAGTTTAGTTGATAAAACACCCCTGAAAAGTCCAAACACTCCCCTACAACAACCTGGTTGCCAGGTAAAGTTAAAAATTTGTAGTACTCTACTGCACATCATAACAGGTATGCTATGTATGAAATAACCTCAAAATCCTCCAATATCTAGAAAAGGATTAATACTTCAAAGCTGTCATCTCATCCTGTTTTTAAGAGCAGGACTTACCTTTCAGTCAGTCGCTTCTTCACAATTTCCAAGTCCACAGGTGGTAGAGGAACAGAGGGATCAAACTTCGGTTTAGCTGCTGGAGCTTTATGCAGGGAAGCATCATCGTACGTTTCCTACAAGAATTTTAACTTTTAATTTTTAGTTCACTATTTACATGACTTTTCCCTCTGCAGCTCTATAGATCAATATAATGTATCGTTCAAATACACAAGGCACTTGATAAAAAAACAAACTCTGCCAAACTGCAAGAAGAGCTCTCAGATCGCCACCCAACAGAAATTTAAGCATAGTAAAACAATTATTGTTTTGTGACTTCTTTTATACTTGTAGCATCTTGCTTTCAAGATCTCTTGCACTACAAAAAAAAAAAAAATCAGGGTTCAGAAAGTTATACTCTGCTTTTCAGTCTTCCATCACACACAGGTAGACAAGACCCTGCTTCTGAAAAGCCAGTCAGAGATTACGGATTTTCATTACCATCTTCCCCTATTTCCAATTGCCTTGTCTCTGGAGAATTGGGATGTTACTTCCTAAAAACCTCCCTAACAAGAAGGCAAGTAGGAGATATGACAGTACTCCAGAAAAAGCTCTCTTATCCATGAGCAAAAAGCAACTTCCAGTGGTTAGAAAAGCACCTCACCTGAGACAGTTTAACGGCTTTCTTTATTTGCTGTTCTTCCCACTTAATTTCTGCTTCATCTTCACTTGATTCATCACCCACAGACACTAAAAGTTAAAACAATCATTATTAGATGTAATTACACCTTTATCTATTTTTCCCTTCCCGTGTTCTCCTTCCTCTAACACAACAATGGTTCTCCCAACCATTAATGGGAAGTGATACACAAAAAAGACAGCAGATTACAAAAGTGTAGATGGAGGACTTTCAAACCGAATAGCAAGGAAGGTTTGGAAATGGCTAGGGGGATTTGTAGAATTCACACCAATATTTCCCCAACATTCTCAGACACCTACTACTGCAGTAGGAGCACAAACTTCTCATTTATTTTATTATAGCTTTAAGCAAAGCTGTGTATAATTTATTTAAGACCATAGTTAGACTTTAACAAGTGACATTATACACAGGAAATTCTTGAGTGTTCTAAAGTATATGCTCTATTATAGATACTCTTTAGCATTCATTTGAATTGCAGAATCAACTTATAGTTACACATTCCTTATAAACCTTATTAAAAAAAAATAAAAAAACAAAAGAAGAAATCCAGTCTACAAGCCTGGTAAACCACTGCTTCATAAATACAACTGTAAGCAGCTACAAGAGGGAAAAAAAAGCAATGGAAAAGCTACATATGCTTTACTTGCAATAGGTTTGTTGTGGATGTCCCATCCCTGGAAGTGTTCAAGACCAGACTGGATGGGGCTTTGAGCAACCTGGTCAACAGAAGGTGTAGCAGGGGGGTTGGAACTCAATGATCTCTAAGGTCCCTTCCAACCCAAACCATTCTATCAGTCTACAAAGGTCTGGTTTGTTGGGTCTTTTTTTTCTTCCTTTTCAAGAACCACTATACGATCAATGCAGGGAGAGCACTGGGAAGATCAGGCCAGAAGCAGCAGGCAGAATTTTGAGAACTGCAGGGGAACAGTTTGTCTTACACCACAGCAACTTTATTCACATCAAATGCTGTGCCTCCTACAAAGCTTTATTTTTTTTTTTTTTATATAGTCCATACGGCCAAAAAATAATTTTTAAATGTTTCTCAAAGCATCCTGCACCACCACATTCACAAGACCTAAACAAGATTAATGCCCCATATAAACATCAAACACCAGCCATACAGCCTTTTGCCAAGACCGCTGAGCAAGTCCCACATTCTTCCAGACAGCAGCAGAACAAAGCCACAACCACTGGGAGAAATGCTACAAACTCACCCATCTGTTCAGTCATCCTCTGCCTCAGAGTTCTCATTTGAGGAGCAAAATTGAGATTCCTCATATCAGACTCCTCTTCACTCTCTAAATCACTGCTTTCTCTTCTCAGAGAGACCTGATGACCAATTGAAACATCCAGTGGCAGATAATCAGCCTGTGTCCTGGCTAAGTGACGTTTCCTCCGAGCAGCATCAATACAAGCTGCACTGGGAATATTACCTGTATTGGAGAGAAAGAAATTCTAAGCAAAAGACTAATCAGCACAAGTGAGGTTATATTTTAATCTCATGAAGGGAACCGTGTATCATTAAATAGGAACGTTTTGCTGCCTTTCTTCCAAAACCAGTTGTCATCATTTCTGATCGATTTCCAAAATAAACAGAAATACAACAAACATCTGCAACCAAAAACAGTGGGGAATTGTCACTATTCTTTCAGAAACGTAGCCCTGACAGGACAAACAAGACACCTGCACGTTGCATGATCTAAGCTGAGTGTAATTCATCTCACCTATCTTGCCATGTACTTCAAGCAAAGAGTGTTGCAAAATAACTTCTTAAAAAAAAATAATCTAGGAAACTAACCTGGTGATAAATCCTTCCTCCTTTGTGAAGGCCTTGATTCATTTTCAGAGTCTGAGCTGTTGGAGTCCTTACTTAATGAAGAATAACTTTCATTCTCCTCCTTCTCCTCTTCTTCATCAGTGCCTTTGGTGTTGTCAGTTCTAGGCTCCAACTGACAGATTTCTATATTATGGAAAAAGAAGTCAGAATAATGATTTCAGTTTCAGCTCCTGGAATCTGATGTGCTGTAACTGGTTACCAATAACTTAACACTTTGCTGCAGCAAGACTGGTTGCTTATCTGTCTCAACCTGTCCTCATCAAAACATGTCAAGTTTTCTGACATTCCAAGACAATAATTTACAAGCCAGTTCTGGTCTCAAATCAAAGCATCTGTGACAGCCCTAAACTAATATGCCCTTCTGAGACACAGAGCACATTTACATACAGAAAGGCAATAGTATCAGCTCCCAGATGACAACTGATAACTCACAGATTGTCTGAATTCATCTCCCTTCACTTTACAAACCATATTTAGAAAGTGCCTAGGTTTTTTTAGGAATAATAATGAGGGAGTTCTTGTTTAAACTATAGAAGTTTATGTCTGTCTGTCTTGTCTCCGATTATCTTTCAATTCTTTAAAAACATTGATTTCTCTTCATGTCACTATATCTTCAGCTTACTGAACAACAGAAAGTGCCACCTGTTATAAGAGTATGAGGTACTTTCATAAGAAGCTACTAAAGAAATTTATACCACCTCATTTGAATCACAATCTCAAAAGGAAATTACTTCTTAAACTAATTTATATTTATTTAACAGTAGGAACTGGAGTACATCTATGAATTGACAGAAATGTCAAAATGGGAATGGAATGGAAGAGAACATTTGGACACAATGGTGTGTCAAACACACAAACCAAACATCCAAATAGGAAACTTTATCCAAATATTTCAATGGGACCATGAATGCTACCAGAAAAATCAAGGCTATTAATTGTGTTCAGTTAAAAGAATCAAATATTATAACAGCTGTTTAATAACACAAAATGTATGGTTTACATTAAATTTTATCAAACAAAACCCTACTAATCGCACACTTTCTCTCAATGCAACCACTCGAGTCAAACTGCCATTTCACAGCAAGAATCCCTGGATAGCTGCCCCACAGTCTGAAATATGTGATGCTGAGGTATAAATTTATCAGAAGTTTATTCATGTACTACTGGGATTCTGCATACACAGGTCTTTTCAAGAACAGCCGCCAAGTTCTGATACGGCTTTACCAGCATCATATAGAAAATTTCAGCACAATTAGATTAAAATTATAAACCTGTAAAGTAACATTGTAAGAATAATCCTGGGTTCAATTAACAAGTAAAAAACACATAAGAGCAACATTTGTACATCACTCTTCACTTACCAGATTCCGTAATATATTTCCATATAAGTATTCCATAAAATATTTAACTGAGAAAAGTACTTACTTTTGCTTTCTTCAGTTTCTGTCTGTGTAGGCAGTGGGCTTTCCTTCTTTTGAATTCTAAAGGTTACTTCATTGAAGGATGGCTTTTTAATTTTAAAAAATTCTTCACCTATCCAGATAAAACAATTTAAGTAACATAATAAAAACAGCAGGATATGTGCATATATATATTACATATAAAGTGCATGTAACCTCTGTATGTGCGTAGTATATTTTTTGAAGTTCGGGCTGCATTAAGTCTAGCTAGTTCTATGGCTTTATCATTCAAGATCCACCATCTCTTAATTTAAGTCCATGCAGCTCAGTCGCCTCAATACAGCAACACTGTACTGATGAAACACACTGTTTGCAGTCTGTGTCCATCACAGGGTGACTCCTGTAAGCTGCCCTGACCTGCTTTGTGTCATCAGCCACAAAGAAATAGAAGAGTCAATTAAACATTTAAGTTTCAGTCACTTAAGGTAGCTCATCATTAACTAAGCTAGTCACAGAATCACGTATCTTCTTGTTTTCTCTGGTTTTCTACAGCTCTCAGAAGCTTTTAAAATGCTTCCCACTCATGAGCACAAGGACACGTGTCATCTTCAAAGTGCTTTTACATGCATTTCTCCTACGAATCCTCACAGCAGCCCTACCCATAATATACTATTCCTATTTTTGGACACAAAGAGCTGTAAAGGTGTCCTGCTGCACCCTAGGGCACCAGCCTGGGACTCAGGCAGGCAGGACTATACACAACCTGTACACAACATGCAGAGGAACAGCCATAGAATCACAGAATGGTTCCAGTTGGAAGGAACCTTAAAGGCCATCCAGTTCCAATCTCCCTATCCCCATGGACAGGGACACCTCCAACTAGACCAGTTTGCTCAAAGCCCCATCCAGCCTGGCGTTGAACACCTGCAGGGATGGGGCACCCACAACTTCTCTAGACAACTGGTTCCAGTGCCTTACCACCCTTATAGTGAAAAATTCCTTCTTGATACTTCTTGATATCTATTCTAAGTCTCTTCAGTTTAAAACCGTGACCCCTTGTCCTATCACTACACTCCCTCATAAAGGGTCCCATCTCATCTTTCCCATCTAGGTAGTGGAAGGCTTTAAGGTCTCCCCAGAGCCTTCTCTTCTCCAGGCTAAAGAACCCCAACTCTACCAGCCTGTCTTCACAGGGGAGATGCTCCAGCCCTCTCATGACTTTTATGGCCTCTGAAGACATTCCAACTGGTGCAGGACATTCTTATATTGGGTGGCCCAGACCTGGAGACAGCACTGCAGGTGGGATCTCACCAAAGCGGAGCAGAGGAGCAGAATCCCCTCATTGCCCTGCTGGCCACGCTGCTTTGGATGCAGCCCAGGACGCAGTTGGCTTTCCGGGCTGCGGGAGCACGTTGTCGGTTCATGTCAGGCTTCTCATCAACCAACACCCCCTCAAGCCCCTCTGCTCAGGGCTGCTCTCCATCCACTCTCCCCCCAAGCTGTGTTTGTGCATAGGACTGACCCGACCCAGGTACAGGACCCTACATTTGGCCCTGACGAACTTCAGGAAATGAGCACGGAGAAGCCCCTCCATCCAGGCTCCAGCCCCGCTGCTCCCCCCCGAGCCCCGGCACCCGCTCTCCAGGTCGGCGGCCTGTGAGGACTCCGCCGGCCCTTCAGAGGGGGGGAACCGCCCCCGAACCCTTACCTTCCCGCTCCTCCTCACCGCCGAAGCTCAGCAGTACCCTTCCCTTCGGCGCCGGCCCGGCTCCGGCTCGATGCGGCCCTCGGCCCGCAGCCACCTTTCTACTCTCCGCCCGGTCCCCGGGGCTGCTCGCTAGCTCTTCTGGGGACAGGGGCTCCTCCGCCACCGCGGAGGCCCTAGCCCCCTCAGGGGAGGCGGCGGCGCTGCCATGGTTCCCCTCACCCTCCTCAGCTTCCGCTTCCCGCTCAGGTCCGACGGCTGGTGGTGGGGCAGGGGCGACCGGCTGCGAATCCTCATCGCTGCTGCTGTTGCTGCTGGAAGCCGCCCGCCGCCTCCCGCGGAAGTTACGCGGAGGACGCCGGAACATGGCGGACGGCCGCGGAGCCCCCCGCACACGCCGCCTTCCTAGTGCGCATGCGCGACCACCCCCAACGCTCCACCCCCTCCCCTTGCAAACCCCGCCCCGCGGCGCGTACCCGCCACTCCTCGCCCCGTCCTGCTGGGGGGTGGGCGGGGCATGGGGAGAGCTGTCCAATGAGGGTGAGGGGGCGTGTCCGTGAGTGACGTTGAGGAGGCGGGTGCTGTGAAGGGCTGCGGCCTGTGGTGGGGCTGAGGGGAGCGGGGGCAATGTCCGCGTCTCCTGGGGAAACGAGAGGAGGCGGTGTTTTGCTGGCAATTAATTGATCGTGGGTGTGTAAGAATG
>VXBJ01005362.1:1020507-1042445 GCA_013400055.1 Nycticryphes semicollaris | reverse complement strand
AAAAAAAAAAAAAAGCCACTATTGCCTTTATTTAGCATATGATATGACTTACCTGGTGTGGGGAGAAAGGAATGTTGAACAGTAAGAACATAAAATATCAAAATATGTAATTAATAGTTGTAAACATTGTTAGGGTACGAAATCACACATTCTAAGGTGGTATTCAAAGGTAAGAAGTTACAGCTTCCAGGTATCTCCCTTGTTTCTGCTGGAGTTTGGAACAGAGGCAATGGAGCAGGTACTAAGAGTCACTGAAGGTCATATTCTGGCTTAGTCATAGGCGTAAGTAGTTGCAGAACTGTAAATAAAATTAAAGTCAACTAAACAGCCATTAAACTCACCCCCTTGTGATTTATCTTCCCTTTGATCATGTGCACAAAACCCATGCCATACCACATACCCAGCCCCCGCTGCAGCTTCCTAACTCCTCCTCCTCCCCCCGGGGTTTCCTGCATGGCCTATTGTCCAGGGGGACAAATGTCACACAGTCGGTGGCCTAAGTCCATTGGCTTGGCAGGACCTGGTGGTAACATTATTATAGAAGAAAAGGGCCATGAGTTCCTTGAGAAGACACTTAGTTCAGTGTTCACGGCAGGATCAGCTGTATTTACCTAACTCCTCACAGATATCTGTCTAACCTGTTCTTAAGAGACTTTTGTTGATAAATTTTTCTCTCTGCCCTTCCCAATATTAACTGCCGTAACCAGTAACCTGATCTTTGTCTTCCTATGAGAAGAAACATGTTTACCTGGTTTATTGTTACCATAATCCTCTCTACAACAGCCTTTATGAGCCTGTAGACTGTTATGTTCGATGCAAGCGCTTATCTTCTATCCAGAGCAGGCTGTAGGTGCTGCCCTCACAACAAAGTCACCTTTAGGACTATGCTATATGGCTGTCATGTGTACTATATGGATTAAAACATGCGTTTTAAGAGACATTAGGAAGTAATTTAAATGAAAAATGTCGGATGAGAGACTTTTTAACTGGGCTCCAAGAGGAGCCTGTTCTTGACCCAGGGCTGCTCTATTAGCCCGGTTAATTATTTGGAATGAAATGCAGCACTGCTCATGAAATCTGCAGGTCACTTCAAAACAGTCAAAGACTGAAGGCCATCTGGTCCGGTGGCCACTGAGCCATTTAACTCACAAAGTCAGCAAGTGCCCAGTGAACAACGCGTGTTTTAATCCACCTACCTGGCAGGTATCTGGTGCATCAAAGACACAGTTGCTGGCCGTGCATGAGAACAAAAATCCGAGGCACCTTTTGGGCTGGGAGCGAGGAAGGAGAACACTCCATCTTCAAAAGCACTAAATCAGAGGAGGGCTGAGGAGATTCCGAGGGATGCAAGCTGCCAGTGCTCCATGGCAGCTGTGACAGCAAATGCAAACCATAGCAGAGTCGTATGTGCAAGTATGTGGCTATGAATCATTATGTGGCACAGTAACATGACTGAATGATAGAAGGTGTAACAAACTGGAAAGGCTCATTAAGAACCCAGAAAAATGAGTCACTGGAAGAATCTGCTCTGTACGAAGGTGATATATAATTATCTACACAGCAAAAACATAGCAGAAAGGTGCTGTGATCTTCCTTACGTAGCGAGATCCATTTGCTGAAGGAAGATGTGTAACGTTTAAAAGTGACGGCATTTTTCATGTGTTTCCTTTCTACAGCATTCTCTCATTTTTTACAAGATAAATCCCTGAAACCCTCCATATTTTAACATGCTGAGCAGTGGATTTAGCCAAATGTAGTTCCTTGTGCCCCAGCAGGACACATTTCCCATGGAGCAGCACCACCAGCGCTTCCAAGGGCCCTGTTATCCCTCTCCCAGGAGGGAGAAGGCCTCACAACAGGGAAAAAGTAGCTTAATCTGGGAATCTTCAGGCAGAATGATCAAACCAGAGGTGTTAGCTTTTCAGCTTTCACAAGAAACTTAACAGTTGAGATAGGACTGAGATTATTTTAGAGTTTATTACCCTTTATTTTCTAAATCACAGAATCATAGAATGGTTTGAGTCAGAAGGGGCGTCTAAAAGTCATGTAGTCAAACCCCCCTGCCATGAGCAGGGACATCTTCAACTAGATCAGGTTGCTGAGAGTCTCATCCAAGCTGACTTCAAATGTTTCCAGGAATGAGGTGCTGGGCGTTTACCACCTCTCTGGGAAATCTGGGCCAGCGTTCCACCACCTTCACTGTAAAAAATGTCTTCCTTATATACCACAACAGTCCCTGCTAAAAAAGGTTGTCCCCATCTCTCCTGTAGCCCCCTTTAGGGACAGGAAGGGGCTATAAGGTCTCCCTGGAGCCTTCTCCAGGCTGAACAACCCCAACTCCCTCATCCTGTCCTCACAGCAGAGGTGCTTCAGCCCTCGGATCATCTCTGCGGCACACCTCTGGACCTGCTCCAACAGGTCCATGTCCTTCTTGTGCTGAGGGTTCCAGAGCTGGACGCAGGACTCCAGGTGGAGTCTCACCAGAGTGGAAGAGAGGGTCAGAATCACCTCTCTGGACCTGCTGGCCGTGCTCTGGTTGGCTTTCTGGGCTGTAGGCAGACACTGCCAGGTCCCATCCAGCTTTTCATCCACCAACACCCCCCAAGTCCTTCTCATCAGGGCTGTTCTCAATCTCTTCCTCCCCCAAATACATAATAAATATATACTGCTAGAAAACTAAAGAAAGAGTAATTTATGGGGCAGATGGGGGAGCAGTGGTAAGAGTCAACAAGTGAGAAAAACGTCAGTAAGGATATGGTAGATTTTCTGCCAGTTAAGGTCTTTAACTGGTAGCTCATTACTTTTCAGCAGTCACCCCGCAGAGAGGAAGACTCCAGTGCTGGCAGCAGGATTCGCTGCCCGGGGTCCCCTCGGGTGATGGCTACAGGTCTGCCTGTCCCTCCTCCTGAGCCCCGCAGCGCTACGGGGGTCGCTCGGGCCAGACCACCTTCCATGTCGGCTGCCAAGCACCTATGCCTCCTCCGCCCGGGGCACTCGGGATGCGGCCGACGGAACGCCGCCAACCCACCACCGCCGGCCGCGGCTCCCTCCCCTTCTTCCTTCCCGGGCGGCCCCCGCCTCCGCCGCCATGTTGTGGGGCTGACGCCGCCGCGCGAGGCGGAGGAGGAGGCGGTGGCAGCAGCAGCGGCAGCAGCAGCAGCAGCAGCCCCTGCGGAGCAGGCGCTCACGGGCGACGCAACAGGTACCGGCGGTGGGGCGGCGTGCGGCTCCTCCGCGCTCCGACCGGCCTCGTCCCCGGGGGAAGGGAGGCGCGGGGAGGCGGGGGGCGAGCTCCAGCGAAGCGGAGACCGTCAGCCCGGCCGCCCCGAGGGGCCTCGCCGCGGGCCCGGGGCGGCGGGGCACGGCCGGCCTCGGTGCTGCCGTGCGGGGGGGCGCCCGTCCCTGCCCGTCCTGTGAGGCGAAGGGGCGGGCGCAGGGAGGAACAGTCGAGGTTTCTGTTACGCCAAGCGGTTTTATATATATCTTTCCCCCCTGTTTGAGGGTGGTGGTGGTAGGGTTGGTTGTTCGATTGGGTTTTTTCCTCTTAAAAATAGCGCTTTGAGTACGTGTCGCCCTGCCGGGGAGGCCGAGAGTCCACCGGCTGCGGTGGGGCCGGACGCTGTCAGGGAGTCGGGCCGGGCAGCAGCTTCACCCGCCGCGGTCCCCGGTCCCTTCGGGTGCCGCTCGGGCGTTCCTATGGGAGCTGCCTTTCCTCCATCGCCGGGCCCTGAAGTTTGGCCGCGGAGCTCCGCTGCGGGGCGGGGGAGGCGGCGATGCGGGTAGGGCTGCCGGTAGCCACGGTGGCTCCGATCGCTAGCGCTGCTGCTCGCCTGTGCTTTAGTAGTGCTGTGCGAGGGGAAGGAATACGGGTGTCGGTGCCCGCACAGCTCGGTGTCTGCCCAGATTGGTGTCCAGGCGAGGTGAGGTGACTCCAACCTGTTCAGAGACCCCGGGTAAGGGTTACTGTGATGATGATGATGATTTTATTTTTTTAATTTTTTTTTTTTTGTAGTTACTGTGAAAGCCTAAACTTTGGAGAACTCGAACTCATTTGTGCAGTTAAAGTTTGTAAACTGTTTCGTCTGTAAATCAGCTGGCTTTCCTTGGTGTCCACGCCGCAGCGTGAAGTAATTCAGAAAACGAAATGAGGCTGAAATGCTCGGTTCAGTTCCCTAAGCATTCAGATACTGTTTTGAATACACTAAGGTGATTTTCACAGCAGTTGACACTGACATCTGTCATGTAGCGGAACTTGAAAGTAGACTGTGCTTTAGATAGTACCTGTGATTTTTAATTCAGGCCCGTGGCAGTTCTCTTAAACATCAGTTGGAAATTCCCCATCTGAAGCGCTGGAATGAGAAGTTAACAAGCTGCGTGCCCTTGCGTTCAGGCTGCCCTATTGTATGCATCTCCCTGTTGGGAACATGGTGTTTTTTAAACTTGTTTTTTGTTCTTGCTTGCCAGTGGTGGCAGCAGCTCCCGTGCTTGTACGTACACAGGAAAGCGTAGAGAGCCAGGGAAGCAGGATGGCTGTGCCGTACCCCACAGCACTGCGATAGAAAACGCAGCTCGCTTTCAAGAATTCTAAATTGGTCACCTGAAATTTCCTTGAAATTCGAAGACTGTAGCTGTAACAAACCTCTGTATCCAGTGATGCAACAGTGACATTTAGAAATAATAACATTAGAAACTAATTGGATAAATAGCTAGCTGGGCTTCATTCTTTCCTTGTTTTCATTCTGCCTTCCCTGTTTGATTTGTCTGTGCTTTATTTATTTATTTATTCTGATGAATCTGGGAGAACCCTTCACACCACCTTACTTCTGCGTATTTAGAGAAAGCTTAGTTCTGTGTGGTGTCACAAGGGTCACATGCATCCCTGCAAACGTGGATTTAGGCTGCAAATTTTGGTCAGGTGAACCTCCTAACTCAGATGCCTACCTTAGATCAAGTGAATGTGCATCTTCTTTTAACTACTACCATGAAGGAATTGCATTTGTTATTTTCCCTTCTCCGTCTGTACAGCATGTAGGGTATGGGATGTGTCCCTGAGTGAGCTGTTTGCTGCCACTGTAATAGAAACAGAAGAGTATGTTCCTGTAGCACTAACAAGAACAAAAGTGCAGTACCTGTGGCTTGTTTGTGTTAATCACCATATGAGGTTACCTACCACAGGTGATGTTCTGCTGTCAGAGCTCTATGGCTGCTTATTTTTCTCACCGTTCTTCTTTTGGACAGGGTGAAATAGTTCAAGGCAGAAGGGACCCGTGGATGATTTTGAACTGTGTTGTTGAGGAGGCTTTATTTATCGAGATGCGGCTATTACAGTGATTGGCACCATGACAGTTTTTACAGTAGGTTGGGGTTTTTTTTAACCTGTTCTGTTGTAGTTTTTAATACTGAAAAGTGAATTAATTTCATGCCACAGCAACGCGGCAGCTTCAAAAAATGAAGCTGAAGTTCTGTAGGTGATAGCGATTGAGCTTCTCAATCTGGAGCTGGTGGGACAGCAGTTGAAAAGTGAAAGGGGATGTATGTGCTTCGTTTGGGACATCCTCTAAAAGCTTCACAGCCCTTGAGAACAGGTGTCTGTTGGGAAAAGACCTTGTGATTAGTTCCTGAAGAGCAGTGTAGTCCAGGTCACTTGTTCCTGCTGCAAATTGAGAGAGAGGTGTCTGATCTGAGAGACAACCCGTTAAGTAACACCTTACAAGCAAAGTCTCTGCTCTTAGCTCAAAATACTTAGTTTGATCAGTAGGTAAAATTTGTGCAAATGGGATTTCATGGGATTGTCTTTTAAAGTCGAGAGCCGTTCTCTTTGCCTTTTTAAAACTGGTTCAAAAGTTCGACATGGTTCTTTTCAAGTGAAAACAGGCCAGAAATAAAGATTAAAAGTAAAGATCTCCAATATCTCAGTTTTTAAAATAGCTTTTAACTACTTCCATTTGCTTATACTTACCTAAAGTGTAATCAGAATAATTTCATTTTGAAGGGAACTTGAGGAGATCGTCTGCTCCAGCCCTCGCTAAAAGCAAGGCCAAGTTAAACCAGGTTGCTCAGAGCCATGGCTGGTTGTGTTTGGACTACCTCTGAGGGTGGAGATCCCACAACCACACTGGGCAGCCCCCTCCAGTTTGATATCCAAACTTGCCCAGAATGCATCCCATCCTGTTGCCCAGATAGTCAATGAAGACATTAAACAGCACCAGCCATGGTAGCAACCTCTGGGAAGCATTATTAGCTCCAACCAGATGGATTTTGGACTACTGATCACGATAGTGGTCAAGCTGGTTTTCCACCCAGTTTACAGTCAACCTATTCAAACTGTATTTCACCAGTTTGGCTCTAAGGATACTGTGAGAGACCTTGTTGAAAGCCTTGTTGTAAGGTCAAAACAACCTGCTCTGGCCTCATCCACAGAGCCAGTCATCTCGACACAGAAAGCTATGAGGTGTGTCAGGCATGGTTCGCCCTGGATAGATGCTTGTTGCTGGCAGCTTCCTATCACCTCCTTGTTCTTCAAGGATCTGTAAGTGGCTCCCAGGAGGATTTACTCCGTAATCTTTCCAGGGACCCAAGTCCAATTTAGCAGCCTTTTTGTATTGTTGAACTGTCTCTCTTGCCGTTCTGGAAGATGGATATGATGTTTACCTTTTTCCAGCCATCAGGACCCTTAAAAAGTCCCCCAAACATTCCAAAAATGATAGAGCTTGTTCTTGCAATGACTTCAGCCAGTGTTCCTTGCAACACTCATGCTATAATTTCTTCCGCATATATGTATGCAACTGCTATACTTCCTTATTTTCAAGTCACTTTATTTTGACTTCTGGAAGCTGCTTTTGGGTCACTGTAACACCACATCTCTTGGCAAGGTGTTCAGTGAGAGATCCTGCTATGTTTCTAAGTTTTGGGGGGAAGCCTGATGTAAACCTAGGCCCTTTGTGAAAAGTTGTGAGAGCAGTAGGTTGTTGACTTAGTGAATTTGTGCTGTTGCTTTTAGATAGGAAGGCTCGTTTCATGTGGCTGAATGATGTGGAAAAGTCAGTGGCCTTTCTTTACCTTTTTCGTTTTAGGTGACAATCAGTGATTATAAAGATAACAAAGATAGCGTAGAGCTAATTAGAGAATTCTCTTTTTTTATGACTGACTGACCTATTTCAAGCACTATCACTTGTCGGTAAAACAACGCAAAGTGTACTTGAGGTTGACTCTAGGTATGGGGTGAAATAGGGTAGTGACTGTATGGTTTTTAGCTTTAAAAACATGTTATCACCCTTTTAAAACTGTGTTTTCCTTGTGTGCCCTGGTTGGTGACAAAAGATGCAGTGACTGTTGTGCGGGGAAGTGCCTGGTTGGATTTTTGGAAGGGCTGAAAGCAGCTGTTTCAAGTGATCCCAAATTTTTCAGATGCTTAGTTGCAAATATTGCAGATGCCTGAATTACTTCTGGAAATCTGTTTTGGAATCCTGAAGCAGATAAAACTGGGAGGCCCTACCTCTAGATGTAAGTTCAAGCTCCTTCCAGTGATGGACCAGCATGAGATGAAATTTTAAACCAGCTGTGGGTGAAGCCTTGTTTTCTGCAGCATTGCCTGTCCCAGTCCAATCAGATGTAAGTTTGTGTTGAAGTTTTTTCTCATGGTTAGTATATTTAGGGCAGCTTTTAGCCATGTGGGTTCTCTGCTGTCTAATACTGGTAGTCAAACGCAGAGCAGTTTTTTCATGGGGCGGGGGGACACTAAATTTGTTAGTGTTTTCTCTATCTGGCTGCCTGTTTCCATGAATCTTGTAGGCAGTTAAGATCTTTGAAAAGTCCACCCTTCTGCTAAGTTTGATTCGTGCTGGATGATGAGATTAATCAAAGTACTACTTTTGTTTCATACCCTTAGAAACCCTAGCTAAGAATTTAAGCATGCTTTTTACTAGCATAACTGTGCCTCCTTTCATTGTTTTTATTCTTGAGTTTGTTTAAGGATAAGTCTTTCTCTAGAAAACAAGAGACAGGTGATTTTTATTTCATGAAGCGTCTTTGATTCTTACGTCCAGGCATACTTTTGTTTGTGGCCTGATGCAAGATTATGCAGAAACTGTAGTAACTAGTTTTTCTGGTAGTGTTGTGCCATTAGCACCAACTGCTGAAAAGGTGAGGATTAGGTCACATAACAATCACAAAGTAAGAGTGGAGCTGATGAAATTTTGTTTTTCTTCAAATTCAGAATGCTTCAGGCTTTGTCAGTGTAGGAATGCAGCCTGGACGGGCTGGTTACTTGGATCCTAGAGTTAAAAGTAATGGATTGAACATTAATATATAGATGAGCACAGTGTTGCGTAACTCTCATTTTCAGAACACCACGTGAAATTCAAATGATGTAACATGATGACAGAAGCAGCACAACGCATTGGAATTACCTACTAGAGGACAATTACCTGAGCTATTTTTAAACATTTTTGCAGTTACAGACAGTTGAAAAACCAGGGGTGATCCCGGTAAGTCGCGGCTTCTTTGGAACAGCGATTCTGAGACTACAGACGTTGTGATACAGGAGGTTGTTGCTTCAGCAGTGGCGGATGGTAGTTCTGCTGCTGACTCTTTTGGTGAAAAATTTCAAGGCTGATGCAAGTGGAGCTTGTGAAACGTTGTGGCATCAGTCCTGAGTGATATCTGCAGTTAGTGATTCAGCAGCGTGCACGTGAAGTAAGGGAAGAACAGGAAATGGGAGTTACTCCTCTTTGTTTCTAAAAATGTTACAATTGGAATGCAAAAAAAAAAAAAAAAAAAGCCTATTATGGCTATGTTAATAAATGTATCAAAAATCAGAGCTGATTCAAAGAGTACTATTATGCTTAATTTTGAAAGGTCAAGAATTTTACTAGCCAAATTCTAAAACTCTCTTGCTTTTTCCACTGCATTTGGTGTAGTCTTAATATTTTGAGTTTCTTAAGGTAGGACAAAGTGTCTTTCTAACAGATTTTCTTTGCTTGTAGGAACTTGACATAATGTTGAGATCTGTGTCTAACCCAGGTGATAATTGATTCCTTCATGAAATTAATTTGTAATGGTAAAAATGTTATTAGTGTATGCTGCAGAGCTCAGTCTTAAAGGTTAAGAGACCAAATTTCAGCCGGGCTGCCTTGTGCTTGATCTTTCCTGTCTCTCCCCTGGGGCTTTGTTTCATCAAAGATAAACGACATTTCTTTGCTTTACAGGCCTCTTGTGGCCTGTCTCCTCTCTGCTTGTCATCTCGTTCCGTTCTGAGAAGTTAAGCTGGACAGGTTTGTGCACCCGCTTGGCTTTCACAAATAGTGGAAGATTGTCCTCTGCAGAGCATAGAAGACTGCCCAGCGGCTTGGTCTCTGTCTTTTGTTTTATGCTTAGCTGTATCAGTCTCTGTTAGATGTTCTATATATTTTGCACTGTTATTGGGGACTGAAAGCCAAGCGACAAGTTTAGTAACAACTCTCATATCATAACGAGAAGATAATGTCAGAATTCTGTTAGGTTTTCTGCTCTGTGCTCCTGATGGAAGGACGTGGTGGGGCTCATTATTTCCTCTACAACGCCAAGATTTCAAATGGATAAATTCATAAGTAACATATCCTGAGTGTTTCCAGTCATGGTTGAAGTAAGAAAATAATGAAGAGAAATCTCATCAATGGTTTATGCTTTGCCTAAGTCCACATAGACATAAGTTGCCGTTTGGAAGTTGAGAGCTGCAGGTTTCAAGGTGTGTGGACCTCATGGAATAGCATCTTAGGGCTCATGTATGATGCTCGCAAATAATGAGATCTGACAACTCTGTGTCTCAAAACAGGATCTTGTAAAACAGCATATGGAGTGCAGAGTCATGTAAATGAGAAAGTAGGAAGCAAAAAAGGCAAGAAGATATTTTAAGTTACCACCCGTTCAGGAGCAAGTGTATCTCACTCAGCTCTCTGGAAAGGTTATGATAATGCAGCCTGATGTTCCTTCTCAAAAATAGAGGCTCAGAGAGCCCTTTAAGAGAAAAATAAACTCATTAATAATTTACCTTTTCCCCCTTCCCCTTCCCTTCTTTTTCCTTTTTAAGCAAAGCAGGCAGAGGTGGTGATGTCTCTCTGTAGCTGGGATCAGGTCAGTGAATGTATTCTTCCAGGGTGTGGCAGAGCTGGATTCAGTTCCCATCTTTTCCTGAGGAAGTTCACGTACGCACCTGTTGGGAGAAGGGCCAGGGATTTAAGCAGTGAGCTTCCCGAAGTGGGATTCCCAATCCCTCCTTCAACATGTCGTCTTCTTTCCAAAGGGAGCTGCAATGCTCTCACTTAATGGTAGAGAATCTTGTGTAGGAGGTTGAAGTCCCAAGTTGACATTACTATGCCAAGCATTCTGCATGGGTTTCCTTAAACAACTGTGTAATAAAATGTGGGAAAGCCTCCTGGGAGGAAGGAGAGATGGGTTCAAATCTCTTGAGACAGAGGAGAGAGTTGAACTGGGTCGTGATACTTTGAATGGGTGCTGTCACAGCTGAGCAGCCGTGTGAGAAAGGAAATAAACCCACCGGTACTGACCACACAATTACATTTTTTAAACAGCAACAGCAGTTCTTGTATTTTGCATGGTCAGTATATTCAGCAAACCTGTTAGTCAGGCAAGGTGGGCAGAAGGATATTTGAAGGAAATATTTTTGTGTGTGTTCTGTCTTAATTACTGTTTGGAGAAGCAACTCTATAACAGTGCGCAAGGACGGGACTTGGTACCATAGGGTTAAGAAGTAAAATATTTAACTTTTTTTTTTTCCTCCTCCTTTTTTTCCTCTTGACATGTTGAAGTATTAACTAAGGCTTGCAGTACCCTTATGCACAGTCAGAGAGGGGAGCAGGAAGAGCTAGTGATCTGCTGCCGGGCATCGACTCTGTCGTTTTGTTCCTGATGTCACTCGTTTATTATCAGAGTGGGTGGACTTTGTGAAGCTGGCCACGGTCCAGTTTGAAAAGGCCATGTCACTGTGTATAACTGCAGTGTATAAAGGAGATAAATTCTTGGCCCGCTGAGATGTTGTGTTGTTTTGTTTTTTGGTTTTTGTTTTTTTTTTTTTTTTATCAGTGAACTTTTCTACTGATATGTCTGGAAAAGAGAGAAATTCTAGACAGTGCTGGTTTATAACGCCTTATTAATGCTGATTAGTCTCCTATTTTTTTCAAGAGCATAATCCTAAAAACAGCTACACGAGGAGCTATTACACTGTCTCTGTTTGCTTTGCAAATACTAGTAAATAGCATTTGTGTGGTCCAGTTCCACACGTGTTGCAAAGAGTAAATCGGTCAGGTAGTACCACAACCTCTGTCCTTGCTAATTGGTTCTTACAGCAAAAGTCTGCAATGTATCTTCTTGCTGTCCTTGAGAAAGGCAAAAGCGCACTAGTGTGCCCACACACGCTGCTTCTGTGCTATTTGCTCTCTTCCAGTTAAAACTGGTGGGACAGAGCCTTCGTTCCTACTAAAACTATGTGGTTGTGTTTTTTCTGAGACATATTT
Source organism: Nycticryphes semicollaris (assembly GCA_013400055.1). Lineage (NCBI taxonomy): Eukaryota > Metazoa > Chordata > Aves > Charadriiformes > Rostratulidae > Nycticryphes > Nycticryphes semicollaris. The sequence continues at coordinate 1,030,935 of VXBJ01005362.1, read as the reverse complement.
GGGGAAAAAACCCCAACAACGCGATTCAAGTATAAACATTAACGAAGATTGTGGTAAGACTATTCTTTGTAAAATGGCAATATGCCCGTGTCGGCAAAGAAGCTTTTTCTTCTCCCTTTCTCCCACAGCCTGCCCAGTTCCATTGCTTTCAGCGTGGTCGTGGGGTCCCCTCTCCTTGCAAACTCCTCATTTCTCATCTCAACTGGTAGCAGTTCTAAGGAGCGCTGAGAAAGGGGGCAGAAGTTGCAATTTGGCGGATGGGTTTGTGAAAACAATTAGTGTGTTCAACATAGGGACTAGTCAGATGGTTTGTTTACGGGAACTTGCTGTTCTGCTATTTAAATGTAACATCCAAGTTTTCCTGTTTTCACCCTAAATGGCAGCAGGCTTTGATGTTGTCTGCGGAGTTCGCAGGGAGGCTCGATCCTGTTTCGGTACAAGGTGGATTTCTGTGCTGTGGCTGTCACTGCTTCTCTGGACCGGTAACTTGACTTCACCAAGCACCTCTTCCAGAACATTTTGTAGAAACAAATAATTTTCTATGAGAAATTCTGGTTGTAGCGGGCATTTTCTCATCTTTTTCATCCATCTGGGGTACTGATTGCAATGTTTTTCTTGAGCTTTTTGTCTGCAGTAAGCATTTTTATATGGCGTTGGGTTTCTCTGTGGTATTGTGTAATGAGGTTCTTTGGAATTTTACAGCTTTCACTGCGATTAATGATTAAAAGTTATCAGAGTTGTTCTAAAAAAAAGTAAGTTTGGCCTAAAGCGAGAATATTTTCCTGAGATTTCCCTTGGTAAATAAATGGTGCACACCTGTGTCCTAAAGATGGAAGGTGCTTTTTCAGATGGCGACCAGAGCAACTTTACCTGGAATTAGTGAAATTGATTGCTTTTAACTTCACTATTTGCATAATATCTAAGCCTTTGAGGAGAGCTGTGGAAACATAGAAGCCAGAATATTTGTTGAGAGCAATTTGCATTCTTTGGGAAGGATTGTTTCCACAGCCCTTTGAAAAATTTGTGTAGACTTTGAGTTTACTGGGCTGTTTCCTCCTTCCCTGAAAAATTGAATGAGGGGAAATTATGTAGCAGTGATACTTTTATTTTTCCTTTTAGTACCTCTTGGTACAATTCCGTAATCTGTTGCAAGAGAAGCATGTGTGTTTTGGTGTAACACTGGTGTCTGAGAGAAGTGGATCTGTGCAAAGGGATAGAATCGAGTCTCAGTGCTGATATAATCTGGAATCCTGCAAAAATCCCTTTTATGATTCCTGGTTGCTTCTGTAAATTCCTAATTTTTAGTGTTATTTGTGAGGATTAATGTATGAGGTTTTTGTTTACCTTCCTGTTTAGCATTTTAAAATATGACAAGATCTGTCTGTAGGCATAATAGTGAGATGACAGAGCTAAATAATGACTTTTCAGGTATGCTGGAAAGAACGGCATCGATACATTTGGGCTGGTCTGGTCATTATTTTTGAGGGTGTTGCACTGGAGCAGAGTATCAATAAGTGCCATATCAGAAACATCTGATCTTGGACTCCTTTGGAGAGGACAGTGATACGAAGGATAACTTAGGTGGTTTTGCTTCTCCCACTCCCATGTTCAGCAGTTGGGAGTTCAGAAGGCTCAATCTATATGAGCCATTTCAGGAGAGCCAAGGAAAGCAAAGTCTGACTTCCTTTATACCTCTAAGATGTATAAATACTTTCAAAAATATATCTTAAGATTCCAAGCTTTAGAAGTGAATCAGTGCGTTATCAGACTTGTATTGTGAGGTCTCACCTAGAGAACTGTGTGCAATTTTGGGCTCCATAATGTAAAAAGAATATAAAGATACCAGAATGTGTCTGAAGGAGGTCAGCAAAGATGCTGAAAGGACTAGAGGGCATGACTTACGAGGAGCAGCTCAGGATACTAGGTTTGTTGAGCTTAGAGAAGAAGAGACCAAGGGGTGACCTCACTGATGTCTACAGCTCCCTCATGAGGGGGAGAGGTGAGGAAGGTGCTGGTCTTTCCTCTCTGGTATCTGGTGGTAGAACATGAGGAAATGGCTAAAAGCTGCATCAGGGGAAGTTCAGATTGGATATTAGGAAAAGTTCTTCACTGAGAAGGGTGGTCAAGCACTGGAAGAAGATTCCTGGGGAAGTGGTCATGGCCCCGAGCTGATCAGTGTTCTAGAATTGTTTGGACAACACAATATGGTTTACCATACATGATACATGGTTTAACTTTCAGGTTGATCTGTGTGGAGTCAGAAGTTGGACTTGAGCTTTGTGGGTCCCTTCCAACTCAGGGTATTCAGTGGTTCTGTAATTCTATTGCAATTACTAATTAAAAAAAAATCAAACCACCCTAAAAGCAATCTGAAAATATGAGAATAAAATATGTTGGAGGAAAGACCAAACACATGACCTTTAGCCAATTGTACTGTAAATCTGCAACAGATCACACGTAGGTGGAAGTCTCTGTCAACGCGGAGCTCTACTGAGTTTTGTCCTGTTGATTCTCGGGATGTTATCCAGCATCCAGCTTCCATGTCACGATTTCAGGTTCTCTTTTAGCCTTCCTTGATAGAACAGCCTCTGCAGAGAAATGTGCTGTAGAAATGTTATACAACACTGGAAGCATTTGTTGGGAAAGCTGTTTATAGCTTTCAAGTGTCTCTTGGTAGGTTGCTGGTAAGGCCTAGGAAGGGATGCTGGAAGCAACCTAAAAATTCCCCCCTTATTTGAGAATTCCTGTCTTGGAATGCTTCCTTTTTTTTTTATCTTTCTGGAGCTGATACCTAATGTTGCCCTGAGAGATCATTTGGCCTCACTGGTAGTTCCATTTAAAAAAAAAAAAAGTATGTGTATATTTATGTGTTTATATATATGTGTGCATTATACATATATACACAAGTGTACCTATAATGTGTGTGTGTATAAAAAGCACCGGAAATTCAGGTGTATTAATGATACTGGTCTGTAGTGTGTCAGATTTTTAAAAAAAATAATTGTCCATTCCTCACTGGGCAGTTAGGTAAGCAACACAAGGCAAGATAACTTGAGTTTAAATACCATTTTTCATTCATTTTGGGGGATCACGTGGGCGTATGGCTACAAACAACTGGGCCAGTGAGAGTGAATGACTTGTGGCCTGTTAAAATGGCATGATTTAAAATGTTATAATAGTGTAATATATAGAGAGGATGGTTAACAGCTGATCCCAGACATTTGTATTTCTGTTGCAGAAATGTGCAATAGGTACAAGAAGTGTTCTCCACACGTTAAGCTGGAGTGCTTGCCAGTTGTGTGATTTTTGTGATGAGATGGGCAGGAGTTTCCTTGCAGGGGAGGGAGTGTAGGGGACATGATATTTTTGTACTTAATATTAAAATCTGGTTGTATTGGGAGGTGAAGAGGTTTTTTAATGAGGAAAGAAGTTTTGGTATCTGAAGAGCGAGTGACAGACGGGTCTGAGATGATTTTTTTTGTTTCATTTTTGTGGTTGCATCCTAAACAATAGTTTCTCTGTGTAGAGTGGCCGATTATTATGTGTAAATTTAAATATTTCACTAAAATTATGTGATGCTTACAGCAGCAGCAAGAGCTCACAGCGTTATCTTAGCTCTGCATTTGTAACATGGTGCTTATTGGTCAGATAAGTATTAGCGAATATTTTTCAATTCCAAAGATTTCATAACATTAATACAGGTATTTTTGAAAGGATACATACTAGAAAATCAAAATAAGTCATAGTACTCTGACTTTTTTATTTTTATTATGGAAGTAAATTATATTGAGATCCCTTTAAATGCTGCTTTTGAGCCTGTATGCAATAGCTCCAGAAAAGGAATAACTTCACTGTTGGTTATGGAAAACTGGCCTACTGCAAAATTTTTATGAGGACGAGTCATTTTTCTCGGAATGCATCATGTAAGAGTGTTTTCTTTGTAAATTGTGTATGTATGGAGTAGTGGAATGGATGAATTTGAATAATAGCTGTTCTTCCATTTTTTTCTCAGCAGAAGCATTCAGTTGCAGAGCTGTGCGTTGAACTTCTTTTTTTTTTTTTTTTTTTATGATATGCATAAATATTTCCCAGGGAGAGCTGGAAAAGATCCGCCAAGAACCCCGGGTCTGTCCCTCTGCCACTTCTCCGGGCCATATGTTCTGACACGTTGTCCCTACTGTTTGTGTACGTGATGCAGCGGTCGCTAAACAGTTGGTACTGTTTGCCTTTAAGAACGTGCTGCTGGATTCAGGACTGCACTGCATACCCTATAAAAAAAAAAAAAAAAGAAAATAATAAAAAAAATAATTCCCCCACCCCCTCCCAAATGTAAATTTGGCTTGTTCAGCAGCAGCCTGAAGCCTGGCATTGTTTGCTATCGGAAGTGTGAGCTGAAGGGGACAGGCGTTCCCCCTGCTCAGCGGGGAGCGCGGAGCTGCGTTTTGCCCTTGTTGCATTATTAATGGCACGATGTTTTTATGTTGCAGATGGCTAAGAGCTAGCGAGGGATATTCAAGACCATGATGGCTCAGTTTCCCACAGCCATGAATGGTGAGTAGCTCGCGTCGGTTTGTTTAGGTAGGGGTCGGGAGCATTTGTCTTTATTTTATTATTATGATTATTTTTTAAACATGCTGATTCTAGTACCCGCAGCAGCGTTATGGTCAGTGTGCTGCAGATTGCTTCCTGTAGCCTAACTTGTACTGTAAGACTGGGAGAAATTCAGTAGAAGCATTACTGCAGTGTAATTTGGAGTTTGGATACGCCTGGAGCATCTAGTAATCGCAGCTCGTTTAAAGGGTTGAGGAATGTGTGACTTGTAGTGTGAACACTGTCTGACTTCAAGTGGGGAATATGCTAAGTAATAGTTGATTAAACTTGCATACCTTTTCTGTTATGTAATTCAGCACAAAACGTGTTTCATTATAATATATTAAGCTGTTTATTTTAAACCAAAATATTGGAATGTGTTAAGCAGTTTGCTGCATTGACAAAAATGATCAGTCTTCCTCAAAAAAAAATTACATTAGGAATTTTCCTCTTGATTCTGTGCCCTATCTGCTGTAGAAACTTTTGAATTTGTGTCTGGGTGAGTTCCTTTCAAAGATGTATGAGAGTTAAAACTTTAAAATTGTTGGTGCCCGTCTATATGTGTTGGAGTTCTTTTATTTCTAGCGGAAGCTTATTTGTGAAGACACAATTTGCAAATACCTGCTGAGGAATCCAATGTTTACATGTTGTTGTTTACGTAGATGGCCAAAATGAAAAGACAAGTGTAGGAGCAATACTTTGCACTTCAGGTATTTCAGATAGGGAGTAATTATCTCTATAAAAGTAGGGACATAGATATAAGAAAAAAGTATTTCTTATCTCATTTAATTGTGAAGGTTACTGCAGGACTGAGAGGTCTTATTTAACTAATTTAGAAAATGCTCACTGCTGAGTAAGAGGAAGTGGTTTTTTTGCAAAATGTTCAGATTTCAAATTAAACCTCTCTTTTACCCATCTGTGTCATGGGTGCATAAAACATTTTGTGAAACAGTGACTGGTGTGATCAACACCTTTTTTTATACAGTCAGCTGCAGTTTGTTCCAGACTTTGTTTCACAGACGTAACAATAAAAGAGAAGTAAAAAGAGTCAATATATTGCATATAATAGGGAAAAACCTAAATGCCAGGTTTTTTTTCCTCACTTTCTTGGTCATAATGAAACAGCAATTTTTTTTAATCACCACATGGTTTTTGCTCCTCAATTTAAAACAAACAAATAAAAGCTCTCTTCAGGGACGATGACAGACAGACCTGTGCTCCTTCTTGGCTGTCTCCAGGGTTGATTTATGCATAAACTATTTGGTGTCTTTTTGTTTTGGTTTTTACTCCTTGCTTTTGGTGGAGGATTGCAAGTGTATTGACAGCACTGAGTGCATCCCATGACTCGGTCTCAGAAGGCTGTTAGTTTGGGAGAGAGATGCCTTTCCTTGCTCTGAAATCCCTTGGGCAGTACTGTCCATTGCTCTTGGAAGGAACGCTGCCACAAGCTGCAGCTTTTCCCCTCTCAGGATTTTTACTGTGTTGACAAACGTAGTAAGAGAATCCAGGTAAGAGGGATACCAGACAGTTATTGCTCCTCACAGAATATTTGAATGTGTATACTTTTGCAGCCCTATTTCTTACCAGAATTGATTAAATTTCAAGTAAGTCAGGTAGGAGAAAATACAGTTTTAATGTGGGGAAATACTGCATGACCTTTGTTGTTGAAATTGTTCTTCTCTAATCCGATCTGTGTCCCTCTTCCTTGCTTACTATTACCACTGCTGTTTGCATTCGGAGTAAATCACCTGCATTTACCACTCAGGGCTGAGTGGAAACCTCTGATGATGATGATAGACCTTGGTAGTGACTTTAGGCAGGAGATGAGATGACATTACGCCAGAGGCAGCTGAACCACGAGGCGCTGGCCACCTGCCACCCCTTCCCATTTGTATCCTGCTAGAGGAAAGTGGTGGCTTTCTTTTGGGGGAGAAAACCCCGTTCTTACCAAGGTACAATATCCTTCGCTTTTAGTTCATTAGTAATGCAAGGCATGAAGCAGTTTCTATTTCAGGATTATTTTTGGCATTCAGTGTTCCAGAAAAGAGAAGGGAGAGCATGGAGTGGGTGTGTGTACAAGTGATTACGTGATACAGGGTGACACTGAGTTTGAGAACACCAGCGTTCAAATGACAAAACGCGATACTCAGGTAATCTGTCTCCAACACATACAAGTAGAAGATGCTGCACCACTTTATTTACCAACCTAAGCAGAGAAAGAGGAGAATGCGCAGAACCTCGAGGGCGGGTAACATAGTCATGTGCTTGAGTTCCAGCTGAGAAACTCTGCTTCATGGAGGACACTTTGAGCTGTTACTCGGAATATACCTCCACCAGAGCAGGCTTCCAAGATTGTCCAGCCTGAGCCTGAGGCTGACGGATAAACTGTGTGTTACACTGGCATATTCTTTTTTAATCTTGTGGCCATATGTGAACTTCAGCTTGTTGAGGTATGGTGTGCTCTAGGGGCACATGCACATGCCTTTCTTCTCTAAAACCATGAAAGGACACAGTGAAAAGAAAGGAGTTCCCTTTGACCCTTTATTTCTGTCAAGGTGACCTTTGTGGATGCCGTGGTAACAGGCTGGAAATTCAAAGAGAAGTAGGACTTAAAGAGCGCACATTGATTTGTCTGGAACTTAGGGCAGACCCCGAGTTTTGACAAATTTATCTCCCACACAAAATGTAAATGTTGTAATGACGTTTTATATGAACAGGCAAGGCTGGGTACCATGTTTCTTCTTACGTAGAAAGGCTGCCAATTACAAAATACACATACAGCACCAGATGGATAACAAATACTTACCTCTGTGGAGTCCAGCTCTATCAAAGAGCCACTCCAGGGATATCCATCTCCCTGGTCCATGAATGAGATCAAGGATTGCCTACTGAGGGTTTCATTTCATCTTGTAATCATCTGAATATTAATAATTATCTCTGTGAAAATGATAAAAAAACCTCAGTGTCTGGTGGTTTATTCTCCTTACATAAGTTCTCTATCTGGAGAACTTAGGAATTCACCTCAAGTCTTGCAAAAGCTTTTGGAAATAGCATTCAGTTACACTAAATTACAAATACTTTCAACAGTTGTATTTCTAAAGAAGGAGTTAATATACTAACCATGAACAACAGTTGAAACGATAATGGCTTTAACAGGTTAAAGTGAACTTCCACTTAATTTGTCTCTGTGATTGCTGTCTTCATCACGGAGCAGGAGAGTAGTTGCAAGATGTTGCTATTCTCCTAACTCCCCTTCTTCTGTAGGCTGGATTTGTTTCAGGGTTTAATATCCAAACTAATGCTGAACCTTGGTTTGGGGAGATTTAATCTTGACGGTCCAGCTGGAACAAGGAAAGCAGCATTCGCCGATCAGTATCTTTCACATTGTTTCCTTAAGTACCCTTGGAATTTTTGGGCTTTGCTTTTTTTATGTTTATGTTTTTATTTGTCCTTCCTCTTCCCTCCTACCAGCTGTTTCCTTTTGATATAATTTTTTTTGGTGGTCCAGCAGGAAAATACCTCAGATAAACTGAGGTGCAAAAAGTAGTAATCATGACTCATTTCATATGCTTCTCAACCTTCCTAAGTCAAACTGGATTTTATGCTGCTGTGAATAGGACTGAGTTTTATGCCCCCGCGTTCAGGTGTGTTGGAGACAAGGGTAGACGTGAATGCGTTGAGTGAGGTCCTGGATCTAGGACTCTGAAGTCACTGTCAAGGGTAAAACACTCCCTGATGCTAAGTTCTGCTGCATCTTCTCTATTAAAATCTGTCTCAAGATCCATGGTCTGAAGTTTTTGAATGAGGAGGAACCCTGGTCATCAAGGTTCAATTGCAACTACTTGAATGCAACCTGACTCTTCACCATGTGCGCGTTGTAGATAGGGAAGCTGTAGGGTTGGATATCAGCAAGCGTAGATAAAGATACTAAGCTGAGTTAGACCTTGGGAAGAAAATATCAGAACTTGTTCTCCTATCTAAAAGTAGTAAAAAGAACAAAATTATAAGAAAAGGACAAGTATTTTCTGTGTCCTTACTTAGAAATTAATCCTTCTTGTCACTTTTCAGTGAAGACAGCGGTGTCAGTTGTTATGGATCATAATTCATATGCTCAAGTCAGAGGGTCATATACTTCCCACCACCAAAAAATAAGATTTCCAATTGTGTGTGCTGTATTACATGTTTTATTTAATTCTAACAAGTCAGAAACAACACTATGGCATTGTGGAATACAAAATGGTTTATTCATATTTAATTATGAGGGCAGTGAGATTCACACAGAAGATGGAAGAGGATATCTTGGAAGGAAGAAATAATTAGACATGGAGGTAAATCATAAATAGAATAAATGGATCTCGGTTTTAAGAAAGGAAGGCTGTGCCTTATGCTTTCTTCAGTAGCTGCATTTTGTAGAGAAAATGTAACAGATTCTGTGTTCGGACTTCATTAAAGAAGTAACTAGCTAAAAGGGAGAGGAAATGCAAATATCTGACTAGGATGTTGTAATAGTGATGCCTTAAGTGGATTGTTATCTCGAGACCAATCTTACTTGTTATTATAGTAACTTCATCAGTAAAAAGCCAACGTACGCTGGTTAAATTGGTTGATGACACAAACTTAGGAGTCATTTTCCAGACAGAATTCTACAGAATGAATTGCATATCGTTGGTTAAATTTCATCCCATTTCTGTTGTGCAGTCTTTGGATAGCTTTTCGTCATGACATTATGGGCTAGAAGAATTTTTGCTGCCTGCTGGGTACTTAGCAGTTGGCTGTGACTAAGGAGGAAGACAACCGGATGTATTAGGTGATCACGTAATAATTACGTGATTTGAGGGAAAGGAAATGCATGGGTACTGGGTGCTATTGCATGAGGCACTGGTGAGAGATTATGTGGGACAGAGGGTAGAATTCTGGTTATCTGCTTAGGAGGAGAAAAAAAAACCACGTAAAGATGCTGTTAGGATTTAGGGCTATCCAGGAGAAATTAAGTAAGTGCTGAGAAAGACTAAAGAGCTTGGCTTTGTTAACCTACCAAAATAAGAGGTTTTTTTATTATTCTTTCACTTTATTTACTTTACAGTAAATAAATTTGCTCTTTATATTTTTTCTTATTAGGAAGATAAACATTAGGTAGGGAAAATAACTTGAAGTACAATGTTAGCAGAAGGTTAAATGGAGATGAATCAGCTGTTGGTGCAGTTGGTCTGGAAATGAGAATGATTCTGTCAGCAGTGATGTTCTGGACCATGGTCAAGAAGAAAAGTCTGATTGCCTGAAAGCAGAGCTCGTATTTCAGGAAAGAATTAATGTATTAGTGTTTCTTGGAGTAGCAGCAGTTTGGGCATGGTGACCTTGGTAGTCGCTTCCAATCCGGTGCTAAAATGTGGAGAGGGGAAAAAAAAAAATGAAAAAAAATTAGATAATAACGTAGTGCAGATTGTTAGATCCTCATCCATTAACTTAATTTAAGCCTACTAGCTGCTTTGTCTTGCTAAGATTTTACTTTGTTGGTATCATGTGTTAGCTTTTATAATAAGATTACACTGAGTGGGGAGCTCAGGACAGTTTTTATCTGAGAATAATAATACTATAATGCAGGCTGCTTTGTTAATTTTGGATGTCAGTGAGACTTCTGGTGTTTTTTCTTCAAAGCATATAAAAAATAAATAAATAAATAACCCCAACAAAGTAAGATCTACAAATCCTTCCCCAAAATAAAGCCAGAGCCTGAAGGCTTATGGAGGGATGCAGAAACATAAATCTGTCACATGGCTGAGCTTCAAATGGCTTTGACTGTTAGAATTTTCATTCCCTTGAAGGTTTAGCTCCAAAAGT